>CM067370.1:55157540-55757540 GCA_034401795.1 Chaetoderma sp. LZ-2023a | reverse complement strand
CAGCATAGAATCTATCTCTTGTTCTACAGGTTTTAGGGCATGCTCCCTTTGAACCGATTAGATCTATAGATATTAAACTGTTAACTATTAAATCAGTTTTCTTGGTTGCAGCAGCATCGGCGAGAAGGAGAAGCGAAATACATGCGCTTTCTGCCAAACAAGACCGTTTTGTCATTACGGGTGAAGGTTTAAGACTACTTCCACGTCTTTGTTTCCTGGCAAAGAGTCTGTCACTTAAATATCCAGGACAGCCGATCACTTGGCCAAGTTTAATTAGACATGATCCAAGCTCTTCTGTCCTGTCAAATGTCTGAAGATGTATAAGAAACTTACTGAGGAGTGGAGAGATGACCCGAAATCTCTGTGGTTATGTCTCAAAGCTCCTCATCTTCGCGCCTCGAAAGACACCATTTCTCGTTGGATAGTCGATGCTACTCAGATGTCGCATAAAATCGCAACAGGAAAGCAGATTGATCGTGCGAATGCCCATCAAGTCCGAGTGCTAGCAGCAGTATCAGCCCTTTATAAGGGTGTCTCTTTAGAGAAGGTGATGTCTGTAGCACAATGACACGCCGAGGCGGCATTTACTGATTTCTACCTTCGCGATATCTCCAGCGCACTTAATCCGGTAGCCGTCACCAATTTATCGACTCGCTTAAAGCAACATCCGACCATTATTTTCGCACACATCGTAGGGTACTTCCACAGGCACTGAGCAATGGTGATGCACATGATCCGTGAATGACCATGGATTGGGCGAAGCTCCTGCGATGATCAAGAAAGACCAAGCACTCAAAATGGTGAGTGTTTTCGTAGTTTAAGTGACTAATATTAATTTACTTACAGTCGAATTCCCAGACTGATTAGGTCAAAGTCTGGTTCAAGAGTATCTTATTCATTGCAACAGACAATAGATTTAATCAATATAATGATATCTTTTTCAAAATTAGAAGTTGTAGTAGCTTCTTTGCACCCTCCTGGACTGCCTTAGCTGAGACTCGGAGCAGACACGGGTCTGGTGGGTGTTTCCTCGCTCTTTGACAGCCCTCTGGAATTTGAGTTTAGCCGTTATTATTTAGCCATCTCATTATGAGTCAGATGGAGGAACCTAAACGTATGCTGGGGTACTAGTCTCTTCACAACCTTCTCTGTCGGATGGTAGATGAGAGGTGCTTCGAGCCTCACCTGCTCCCACCAGAGAACCAAACTTGGGTGCATGGTGATAGACATCAAAAGGAAGCAGCATGCTGATTCAGACATCATGCGATCAAGGTTATGGGCGGCAAAGGTCACGGTATAATCTTTGTTAATATTTTACATTAAGTTTTTGCATTAAACAAAAGTTATTGCCTTATATCTCAGCAATGCCTGGATCCAATTGGAACCAAACTTGGGTACATGGTGATATACATTGAATGAAAGCAGCCCACCAATAGAGTGCTCATGACATCAATATTATGGGGTCAAAGGTCACAGTATAATCTTTGTTAATATTTTATGTTAAGTTTTTGCGTTAAACAAAAGTTATTGTCTTATATATCAGCAATGCCTGATCCAGTTGGATACACAGTTACCTATAATGATAGGATGCAACATGATGATGTTGGGGTCAGACGGTCAATATCACTGTGACCTTGATACAGAACTCTACTTTTTCAACATTAAGTTTTTGCGCTTAGCAAAACCTCTCACTTTATATTTCAGGATTGGTTAAGCCTATTGCAAGTAAACTTGGATACATGGTTACCTATAATGATAGGATGCAGCATGATGATATTGGGATCACAAGGTCAAAGGTCAAGGTCACTGTGACCTTGCTATTAGAACTGTGCTATTTCAGCATTAAGTTTTTGCATTTAGCAAAACTTCTCAGCTTATATTTCAGGACTGGTTAAGCCTATTGCAACTACACTTGGATACATGGTTACCTATAATAATAGGAAGCAGCGTGATGATGTTGGCGTCACAAGGTCAAAGTCAATGTGACATTGATACAGAACTCTGTTAGTTCAACATTAAGTTTTTACATTTAGCAACGCTTTTCAGCTTATATTGCAGGATTGGTTAAGACTATTGCAACTAAACTTGGATACATGGTTACCTATAATGTTAGGAAGCAGGATGATGATTGTGGTTTCAGAAGGTCAAAGGTCAATGTCACTCTGACTTTGATACAGAACTCTGTTAGTTCAATATTAAGTTTTTGCGTTTAGCAAAACGTCTCGGCTTATATTTCAGGATTGGTTAATCCTATTGCATCTAAGCTTGGATACACGGTTACCTATAATGATAGGATGCAACATGATAATGTTGGGATCACAAGATCAAAGGTCATGGTCACTGTGACCTTGATACAGAACTTTGCTATTTCAACATTAAGTTTTCCGCTTATATTTCAGGATTGGCTAAGGCTATTACAACTTGGAAACCTGATTACCTATAATGTTAGGAAGCAGCATGATAACATTGAGGGCAGAAGGTCAGAGGTCAAGGTAACTGTGACAAACAGGCGACAGGCGAGACATTTAATTCCGTGGAATTCTTGTGTTTCTATGAGAATTGTTAATACTTACCAGATGTACTATGGCCTATCTCAGCCGCCCTGCTGAGGTGAGGCTGAGCTGCTTTCGCTGTTAGTCAAGACAAATATAAGATGAATCTGACTGTTGTTGGGAATTGACTGGGTACCTGGAGGCTATGGTAATTCCCGGACACAGTATGAGCAGGACCATGGAGCGTGCAGAGTTTTAATTGTTTATTTTTAGTTAGACTAGATAATAGACATTATCATAATAGTACATCTGGTAAGTATTAACAATTCTCATAGAAACAAAAGCGGATGCTTTTTTGATACTGTTGCATTTTAGTTTTTTAACCCTAAAATTGGAACACGTATTCAGGCCCCATGGTCAAGCATCCACCCAAGTTTGGAGAAGATCGCTCCAGTAGAACCAGGATTATTAAAACATGTCTTGAGAACAACAAGAACAAGCAGTAGCAGCACTCCATGCTCACATTCACCCTTGTATCTAACGATAAGGGTAAAAGGGTGGTAATACTGCAATCACCTCCATCTACACTTATATTTGGCTCCACCTGGGATCAGTGGGTCACATATCATACAAAATGTGTCCATGAGGCTATCTTCTCTGAAACCGTTTTGTTGTGTTGTGTGGTTGCTCCTGAAAGATTACCATCCTACCATCATCTTCTGATACATTACCATACCACCGTCTCCTGAAGCATTACCATCATACCACATCTGAAACATTTCCATCATACCACCATCTGAAACATTTCCATCATACCGCATCTGAAACATTTCCATCATACCACCATCTGAAACATTTCCATCATACCACCATCTGAAACATTTCCATTATACCACCATCTGAAACATTTCCATCATACCGCATCTGAAACATTTCCATCATACTGTATCTGAAACATTTCCATCATACCACCATCGGAAACATTTCCATCATACCACCATCTGAAACATTTCTATCATACCACCATCTGAAACATTTCCATCATACCACCATCTGAAACATTTCCATCATACCGCATCTGAAACATTTCCATCATACCACCATCTGAAACATTTCCATCATACCGCATCTGAAACATTTCCATCATACCACCATCTGAAACATTTCCATCATACCACCATCTGAAACATTTCCATTATACCACCATCTGAAACATTTCCATCATACCGCATCTGAAACATTTCCATCATACTGTATCTGAAACATTTCCATCATACCACCATCGGAAACATTTCCATCATACCACCATCTGAAACATTTCTATCATACCACCATCTGAAACATTTCCATCATACCACCATCTGAAACATTTCCATCATACCACCATCTGAAACATTTCCATCATACCACCATCTGAAACATTTCCATCATACCGCATCTGAAACATTTCCATCATACTGCATCTGAAACATTTCCATCATACCACCATCTGAAACATTTCCATCATACCACCATCTGAAACATTTCCATCATACCACCATCTGAAACATATCCATCATACCACCATCTAAAACATTTCCATCATACCACCATCTGAAACATTTCCATCATACCGCATCTGAAACATTTCCATCATACTGCATCTGAAACATGTCCATCATACCACCATCTGAAACATTTCCATCATACCACCATCTGAAATATTTCCATCATACCACCATCTGAAACATTTCCATCATACCACCATCTGAAACATTCCCATCATACCACCATCTGAAACATTTCCATCATACCACCATCTGAAATATTTACATCATACCACCATCTGAAACATTTCCATCATACCACCATCTGAAACATTTCCATCATACCACCATTTGAAACATTTCCATCATACCGCATCTGAAACATTTCCATCATACTGCATCTGAAACATTTCCATCATACCACCATCTGAAACATTTCCATAATACAACCATCTGAAACATTTCCATCATACCACCATCTGAAACATTTCCATCATACCGCATCTGAAACATTTCCATCATACTGCATCTGAAACATTTCCATCATACCACCATCTGAAACATTTCCATCATACCACCATCTGAAACATTTCCATCATACCACCATCTGAAACATTTCCATCATACCACCATCTGAAACATTTCCATCATTCTGCATCTGAAACATTTCCATCATACCACCATCTGAAACATTTCCATCATACCACCATCTGAAACATTTCCATCATACTGCATCTGAAACATTTCCATCATACCACCATCTGAAACATTTCCATCATACCGCATCTGAAACATTTCCATCATACTGCATCTGAAACATTTCCATCATACCAGGGGTCGAAATTCGCTAAATTTCACCAGAATCAATTCGGATTCCTGTAAATTTGCTCAGCGGGAATCCATGGGAATCCACTTTTCGAAAGCTCAACGGGAATTCAATACACTGAGGGTTTTATATTTCAGAATTTGCCCCGAGCACATTTCACTCTCATGATTCTGATTTTATGTTCATGTTGGCAAACAACAGACAGAGATCCTACCTGATACTACAAACTTTTCTTGAATTCATGAACAATCAAATCCTGATGCAACTCAGTTGCCATAAAAATGGCTGCATATCAGGATCTGATTGTATTGATCAGTCAGGAAAACTTTTAGTATGATGCTGTACATACAAGGGGTATTTATTGTAAACCAGTCAGCAACGGTTTCCAGTCATATTATTTTCAAAATATAAAAAAGAATATGCTTTAATTTGTAAAGAAATCCACCTGTATCAAAGAACCACCATCTTAATTCCCCCAAAAAACAGGTGTCCACTATGCACAGGTTTGACTGTGTATTGAATGCTGGTAAGTGGTAGGGGTTTTCCCAGTAATGAGGCAGTCAGCCTTTCACGGCTTCAGTTTACTTTCACTTGGCAGACGACACATGCTAGGGGATTTCCCAGTAATGAGGAAGTCAGCAGCAGCGATTTCCAGGAAATAGAAGAGCTATATTTAGACAAGAGGCTATAAGATTTTGGTGCGATATAACTCCAGTAACTGTCAATGGTTTATGTCATTGATTTATATCTTACATCAAAGGATTGCTGTTAAATATTCTGAAAACTAGTTGACAGAAGGTGGTTGCTGCTTTAGGCTGCTACAACCTTCTATTAAATAGTTTTCAAAATATTCAGCGCTTATACTGTCAATGATGTTGTGGGCCAGTTGTCTGCTATATCTAATCTTTATAGATCTATGGAGCTGTCATAGTTCTGTCAAAATGTTCTGGACTCGGAACTCTGAATACTATATATTATCATTGCGCAATAGGAACTAAGTATTGTACTTTAGGTCTGATCCGTACCTGTTTGATAACAAACTCCCGTTAGCGTATAAGGTCTCGCGAGAACATGACGCCTCCACTCGCAAAAGAGCTAGCAGCTCACCAACATAAGAGGCGCTTCATCTCATTTTAATTCCGATTCCGTTTTGGAGTATTTAATGTTGGTCGGCATTACAAAATTAATGCGCAATGCGAGAGTAAGCACTGTTCCATTATTAATTTTTTCCGAAGAGAAATATTATTTTTTGGTTCTGATTGGATAAATTCTCCCTTTACAAGCCAATGAAAATAGAGAATGGCAGATATTAGTAGAATTTAGGAAACAATTGCTGCTCTTACCCATTCCCGCATTCCTAATAGGCGACATTTTATGTCAAAAGTATCATTGATTTTGATGTAATAAACAATCTTTATTGAAGATACACAATATTTAGGCTGTCCCATTAATAATTTCACTTCCACGATGATAGCATGCACAGTATTTTTTAAAGAGTTTATTTACAGGAATCCAATTGGATTCCCATATTTCTCAATTGCGTGAATATTACAAGAATCAGATTCCCGGATTCCCATCGAACTTTGAGCCCTGCATACCACCATCTGAAACATTTCCATCATAGCACCTGAAACATTTCCATCATACCCCATCCTAAACGTTTCCGTCATACCACACCTACAACATTTCCATCATACCACCATCTGAAACATTTCCATCATACCACCATCTGAAACATTTCCATCATACCACCATCTGAAACATTTCCATCATACCACCATCTGAAACATTTCCATCATACCACCATCTGAAACATTTCCATCATACCACCATCTGAAACATTTCCATCATACCACATCTGAAACATGTCCATCATACCACACCTACAACATTTCCATCATACCACATCTGCAACATTTCCATCATACCACCATCTGAAACATTTCCATCATACCACCATCTGAAACATTTCCATCATACCACCATCTGAAACATTTCCATCATACCGCATCTGAAACATTTCCATCATACCACCATCTGAAACATTTCCATCATACCACCATCTGAAACATTTCCATCATACCACCATCTGAAACATTTCCATCATACCACCATCTGAAACATTTCCATCATACCGCATCTGAAACATTTCCATACCACCATCTGAAACATTTCCATCATACCACACCTACAACATTTCCATCATACCACCATCTGAAACATTTCCATCATACCACACCTGAAACACTTCCATCATACCGCATCTGAAACATTTCCATCATACCACCATCTGAAACATTTCCAGCATACCACCATCTGAAACATTTCCATCATACCACCATCTGAAACATTTCCATCATACCACCATCTGAAACATTTCCATCATACCACCATCTGAAACATTTCCATCATACCACCATCTGAAACATTTCCATCATACCACCATCTGAAACATTTCCATCATACCGCATCTGAAACATTTCCATCATACTTCATCTGAAACATTTCCATCATACCACCATCTGAAACATTTCCATCATACCACCATCTGAAACATTTCCATCATACCACCATCTGAAACATTTCCATCATACCACCATTTGAAACATTTCCATCATACCGCATCTGAAACATTTCCATCATACTACATCTGAAACATGTCCATCATACCACCATCTGAAACATTTCCATCATACCACCATCGGAAACATTTCCATCATACCTCCATCTGAAACATTTCCATCATACCACCATCTGAAATATTTACATCATACCACCATCTGAAACATTTCCATCATACCACCATCTGAAACATTTCCATCATACCGCATCTGAAACATTTCCATCATACTGCATCTGAAACATTTCCATCATACCACCATCTGAAACATTGCCATCATACCACCATCTGAAACATTTCCATCATACTGCATCTGAAACATTTCCATCATACCACCATCTGAAACATTTCCATCATACCACCATCTGAAACATTTCCATCATACCACCATCTGAAACATTTCCATCATACCACCATCTGAAACATTTCCATCATACTGCATCTGAAACATTTCCATCATACCACCATCTGAAACATTTCCATCATACCACATCTGAAACATTTCCATCATACTGCATCTGAAACATTTCCATCATACCAGGGGTAGAAATTCGCTAAATTTCGCCAGAATCAATTTGGATTCCTGTAAATTTGCTCAGCGGGAATCCATGGGAATCCACTTTTCGAAAGCTCAACGGGAATTCAATACACTGAGGGTTTTATATTTCAGAATTTGCCCCGAGCACATTTCACTCTCATGATTCTGATTTTATGTTCATGTTGGCAAACAACAGACAGAGATCCTACCTGATACTACAAACTTTTATTGAATTCATGAACAATCAAATCCTGATGCAACTCAGTTGCCATAAAAATGGCTGCATATCAGGATCTGATTGTATTGATCAGTCAGGAAAACTTTTAGTATGATGCTGTACATACAAGGGGTATTTATTGTAAACCAGTCAGCAACGGTTTCCAGTCATATTATTTTCAAAATATAAAAAAGAATATGCTTTAATTTGTAAATAAATCCACCTGTATCAAAGAACCACCATCTTAATTCCCCCAAAAAACAGGTGTCCACTATGCACAGGTTTGACTGTGTATTGAATGCAGGTAAGTGGTAGGGGTTTTCCCAGTAATGAGGCAGTCAGCCTTTCACGGCTTCAGTTTAGTTTCACTTGGCAGACGACGCATGCTAGGGGATTTCCCAGTAATGAGGAAGTCAGCAGCAGCGATTTCCTGGAAATAGAAGAGCTATATTTAGACAAGAGGCTATCAGAATTTTGTGCGATATAACTCCAGTAACTGTCAATGGTTTATGTCATTGATTTATATCTTACATCAAAGGATTGCTGTTAAATATTCTGAAAACTAGTTGACAGAAGGTTGTTGCTGCTTTAGGCTGCTACAACCTATTTAATAGTTTTCAAAATATTCAGCGCTTATACTGTCAATGATGTTGTGGGCCAGTTGTCTGCTATATCTAATCTTTATAGATCTATGGAGCTGTCATAGTTCTGTCAAAATGTTCTGGACTCGGAACTCTGAATACTATATATTATCATTGCGCAATAGGAACTAAGTATTGTACTTTAGGTCTGATCCGTACCTGTTTGATAACAAACTCCCGTTAGCGTATACGGTCTCGCGAGAACATGACGCCTCCACTCGCAAAAGAGCTAGCGGCTCACCAACATAAGAGGCGCTTCATCTCATTTTAATTCTGATTCCGTTTTGGAGTATTTAATGTTGGTCGGCATTACAAAATTAATGCGCAATGCGAGAGTAAGCACTGTTCCATTATTAATTTTTTCCGAAGAGAAATATTCTTTTTTTGTTCTAATTGGATAAATTCTCCCTTTACAAGCCAATGAAAATAGAGAATGGCAGATATTAGTAGAATTCTAGTAAACAATTGCTGATCTTACCCATTCCCGCATTCCTAATAGGCGACATTTTATGTCAAAAGTATCATTGATTTTGATGTAATAAACAATCTTTATTGAAGATACACAATATTTAGGCTGTCCCATTAATAATTTCACTTCCACGATGATAGCATGCACAGTATTTTTTAAAGAGTTTATTTACAGGAATCCAATTGGATTCCCATATTTCTGAATTTCGTGAATATTACGAGAATCAGATTCCCGGATTCCCATTTTGAGCCCTGCATACCACCATCTGAAACATTTCCATCATAGCACCTGAAACATTTCCATCATACCCCATCCTAAACGTTTCCGTCATACCACACCTACAACATTTCCATCATACCACCATCTGAAACATTTCCATCATACCACCATCTGAAACATTTCCATCATACCACCATCTGAAACATTTCCATCATACCACCATCTGAAACATTTCCATCATACCACCATCTGAAACATTTCCATCATACTGCATCTGAAACATTTCCATCATACCACCATCTGAAACATTTCCATCATACCGCATCTGAAACATTTCCATCATACTGCATCTGAAACATTTCCATCATACCAGGGGTCGAAATTCGCTAAATTTCGCCAGAATCAATTCGGATTCCTGTAAATTTGCTCAGCGGGAATCCATGGGAATCCACTTTTCGAAAGCTCAACGGGAATTCAATACACTGAGGGTTTTATATTTCAGAATTTGCCCCGAGCACATTTCACTCTCATGATTCTGATTTTATGTTCATGTTGGCAAACAACAGACAGAGATCCTACCTGATACTACAAACTTTTCTTGAATTCATGAACAATCAAATCCTGATGCAACTCAGTTGCCATAAAAATGGCTGCATATCAGGATCTGATTGTATTGATCAGTCAGGAAAACTTTTAGTATGATGCTGTACATACAAGGGGTATTTATTGTAAACCAGTCAGCAACGGTTTCCAGTCATATTATTTTCAAAATATAAAAAAGAATATGCTTTAATTTGTAAAGAAATCCACCTGTATCAAAGAACCACCATCTTAATTCCCCCAAAAAACAGGTGTCCACTATGCACAGGTTTGACTGTGTATTGAATGCTGGTAAGTGGTAGGGGTTTTCCCAGTAATGAGGCAGTCAGCCTTTCACGGCTTCAGTTTACTTTCACTTGGCAGACGACACATGCTAGGGGATTTCCCAGTAATGAGGAAGTCAGCAGCAGCGATTTCCAGGAAATAGAAGAGCTATATTTAGACAAGAGGCTATAAGATTTTGGTGCGATATAACTCCAGTAACTGTCAATGGTTTATGTCATTGATTTATATCTTACATCAAAGGATTGCTGTTAAATATTCTGAAAACTAGTTGACAGAAGGTTGTTGCTGCTTTAGGCTGCTACAACCTTCTATTAAATAGTTTTCAAAATATTCAGCGCTTATACTGTCAATGATGTTGTGGGCCAGTTGTCTGCTATATCTAATCTTTATAGATCTATGGAGCTGTCATAGTTCTGTCAAAATGTTCTGGACTCGGAACTCTGAATACTATATATTATCATTGCGCAATAGGAACTAAGTATTGTACTTTAGGTCTGATCCGTACCTGTTTGATAACAAACTCCCGTTAGCGTATAAGGTCTCGCGAGAACATGACGCCTCCACTCGCAAAAGAGCTAGCGGCTCACCAACATAAGAGGCGCTTCATCTCATTTTAATTCCGATTCCGTTTTGGAGTATTTAATGTTGGTCGGCATTACAAAATTAATGCGCAATGCGAGAGTAAGCACTGTTCCATTATTAATTTTTTCCGAAGAGAAATATTATTTTTTTGTTCTGATTGGATAAATTCTCCCTTTACAAGCCAATGAAAATAGAGAATGGCAGATATTAGTAGAATTTAGGAAACAATTGCTGCTCTTACCCATTCCCGCATTCTTAATAGGCGACATTTTATGTCAAAAGTATCATTGATTTTGATGTAATAAACAATCTTTATTGAAGATACACAATATTTAGGCTGTCCCATTAATAATTTCACTTCCACGATGATAGCATGCACAGTATTTTTTAAAGAGTTTATTTACAGGAATCCAATTGGATTCCCATATTTCTCAATTGCGTGAATATTACAAGAATCAGATTCCCGGATTCCCATCGAACTTTGAGCCCTGCATACCACCATCTGAAACATTTCCATCATAGCACCTGAAACATTTCCATCATACCCCATCCTAAACGTTTCCGTCATACCACACCTACAACATTTCCATCATACCACCATCTGAAACATTTCCATCATACCACCATCTGAAACATTTCCATCATACCACCATCTGAAACATTTCCATCATACCACCATCTGAAACATTTCCATCATACCACCATCTGAAACATTTCCATCATACCACCATCTGAAACATTTCCATCATACCACATCTGAAACATGTCCATCATACCACACCTACAACATTTCCATCATACCACATCTGCAACATTTCCATCATACCACCATCTGAAACATTTCCATCATACCACCATCTGAAACATTTCCATCATACCACCATCTGAAACATTTCCATCATACCGCATCTGAAACATTTCCATCATACCACCATCTGAAACATTTCCATCATACCACCATCTGAAACATTTCCATCATACCACCATCTGAAACATTTCCATCATACCACCATCTGAAACATTTCCATCATACCGCATCTGAAACATTTCCATACCACCATCTGAAACATTTCCATCATACCACACCTACAACATTTCCATCATACCACCATCTGAAACATTTCCATCATACCACACCTGAAACACTTCCATCATACCGCATCTGAAACATTTCCATCATACCACCATCTGAAACATTTCCAGCATACCACCATCTGAAACATTTCCATCATACCACCATCTGAAACATTTCCATCATACCACCATCTGAAACATTTCCATCATACCACCATCTGAAACATTTCCATCATACCACCATCTGAAACATTTCCATCATACCACCATCTGAAACATTTCCATCATACCGCATCTGAAACATTTCCATCATACTTCATCTGAAACATTTCCATCATACCACCATCTGAAACATTTCCATCATACCACCATCTGAAACATTTCCATCATACCACCATCTGAAACATTTCCATCATACCACCATTTGAAACATTTCCATCATACCGCATCTGAAACATTTCCATCATACTACATCTGAAACATGTCCATCATACCACCATCTGAAACATTTCCATCATACCACCATCGGAAACATTTCCATCATACCTCCATCTGAAACATTTCCATCATACCACCATCTGAAATATTTACATCATACCACCATCTGAAACATTTCCATCATACCACCATCTGAAACATTTCCATCATACCGCATCTGAAACATTTCCATCATACTGCATCTGAAACATTTCCATCATACCACCATCTGAAACATTGCCATCATACCACCATCTGAAACATTTCCATCATACTGCATCTGAAACATTTCCATCATACCACCATCTGAAACATTTCCATCATACCACCATCTGAAACATTTCCATCATACCACCATCTGAAACATTTCCATCATACCACCATCTGAAACATTTCCATCATACTGCATCTGAAACATTTCCATCATACCACCATCTGAAACATTTCCATCATACCACATCTGAAACATTTCCATCATACTGCATCTGAAACATTTCCATCATACCAGGGGTAGAAATTCGCTAAATTTCGCCAGAATCAATTTGGATTCCTGTAAATTTGCTCAGCGGGAATCCATGGGAATCCACTTTTCGAAAGCTCAACGGGAATTCAATACACTGAGGGTTTTATATTTCAGAATTTGCCCCGAGCACATTTCACTCTCATGATTCTGATTTTATGTTCATGTTGGCAAACAACAGACAGAGATCCTACCTGATACTACAAACTTTTATTGAATTCATGAACAATCAAATCCTGATGCAACTCAGTTGCCATAAAAATGGCTGCATATCAGGATCTGATTGTATTGATCAGTCAGGAAAACTTTTAGTATGATGCTGTACATACAAGGGGTATTTATTGTAAACCAGTCAGCAACGGTTTCCAGTCATATTATTTTCAAAATATAAAAAAGAATATGCTTTAATTTGTAAATAAATCCACCTGTATCAAAGAACCACCATCTTAATTCCCCCAAAAAACAGGTGTCCACTATGCACAGGTTTGACTGTGTATTGAATGCAGGTAAGTGGTAGGGGTTTTCCCAGTAATGAGGCAGTCAGCCTTTCACGGCTTCAGTTTAGTTTCACTTGGCAGACGACGCATGCTAGGGGATTTCCCAGTAATGAGGAAGTCAGCAGCAGCGATTTCCTGGAAATAGAAGAGCTATATTTAGACAAGAGGCTATCAGAATTTTGTGCGATATAACTCCAGTAACTGTCAATGGTTTATGTCATTGATTTATATCTTACATCAAAGGATTGCTGTTAAATATTCTGAAAACTAGTTGACAGAAGGTTGTTGCTGCTTTAGGCTGCTACAACCTATTTAATAGTTTTCAAAATATTCAGCGCTTATACTGTCAATGATGTTGTGGGCCAGTTGTCTGCTATATCTAATCTTTATAGATCTATGGAGCTGTCATAGTTCTGTCAAAATGTTCTGGACTCGGAACTCTGAATACTATATATTATCATTGCGCAATAGGAACTAAGTATTGTACTTTAGGTCTGATCCGTACCTGTTTGATAACAAACTCCCGTTAGCGTATACGGTCTCGCGAGAACATGACGCCTCCACTCGCAAAAGAGCTAGCGGCTCACCAACATAAGAGGCGCTTCATCTCATTTTAATTCTGATTCCGTTTTGGAGTATTTAATGTTGGTCGGCATTACAAAATTAATGCGCAATGCGAGAGTAAGCACTGTTCCATTATTAATTTTTTCCGAAGAGAAATATTCTTTTTTTGTTCTAATTGGATAAATTCTCCCTTTACAAGCCAATGAAAATAGAGAATGGCAGATATTAGTAGAATTCTAGTAAACAATTGCTGATCTTACCCATTCCCGCATTCCTAATAGGCGACATTTTATGTCAAAAGTATCATTGATTTTGATGTAATAAACAATCTTTATTGAAGATACACAATATTTAGGCTGTCCCATTAATAATTTCACTTCCACGATGATAGCATGCACAGTATTTTTTAAAGAGTTTATTTACAGGAATCCAATTGGATTCCCATATTTCTGAATTTCGTGAATATTACGAGAATCAGATTCCCGGATTCCCATTTTGAGCCCTGCATACCACCATCTGAAACATTTCCATCATAGCACCTGAAACATTTCCATCATACCCCATCCTAAACGTTTCCGTCATACCACACCTACAACATTTCCATCATACCACCATCTGAAACATTTCCATCATACCACCATCTGAAACATTTCCATCATACCACCATCTGAAACATTTCCATCATACCACCATCTGAAACATTTCCATCATACCACCATCTGAAACATTTCCATCATACTGCATCTGAAACATTTCCATCATACCACCATCTGAAACATTTCCATCATACCGCATCTGAAACATTTCCATCATACTGCATCTGAAACATTTCCATCATACCAGGGGTCGAAATTCGCTAAATTTCGCCAGAATCAATTCGGATTCCTGTAAATTTGCTCAGCGGGAATCCATGGGAATCCACTTTTCGAAAGCTCAACGGGAATTCAATACACTGAGGGTTTTATATTTCAGAATTTGCCCCGAGCACATTTCACTCTCATGATTCTGATTTTATGTTCATGTTGGCAAACAACAGACAGAGATCCTACCTGATACTACAAACTTTTCTTGAATTCATGAACAATCAAATCCTGATGCAACTCAGTTGCCATAAAAATGGCTGCATATCAGGATCTGATTGTATTGATCAGTCAGGAAAACTTTTAGTATGATGCTGTACATACAAGGGGTATTTATTGTAAACCAGTCAGCAACGGTTTCCAGTCATATTATTTTCAAAATATAAAAAAGAATATGCTTTAATTTGTAAAGAAATCCACCTGTATCAAAGAACCACCATCTTAATTCCCCCAAAAAACAGGTGTCCACTATGCACAGGTTTGACTGTGTATTGAATGCTGGTAAGTGGTAGGGGTTTTCCCAGTAATGAGGCAGTCAGCCTTTCACGGCTTCAGTTTACTTTCACTTGGCAGACGACACATGCTAGGGGATTTCCCAGTAATGAGGAAGTCAGCAGCAGCGATTTCCAGGAAATAGAAGAGCTATATTTAGACAAGAGGCTATAAGATTTTGGTGCGATATAACTCCAGTAACTGTCAATGGTTTATGTCATTGATTTATATCTTACATCAAAGGATTGCTGTTAAATATTCTGAAAACTAGTTGACAGAAGGTTGTTGCTGCTTTAGGCTGCTACAACCTTCTATTAAATAGTTTTCAAAATATTCAGCGCTTATACTGTCAATGATGTTGTGGGCCAGTTGTCTGCTATATCTAATCTTTATAGATCTATGGAGCTGTCATAGTTCTGTCAAAATGTTCTGGACTCGGAACTCTGAATACTATATATTATCATTGCGCAATAGGAACTAAGTATTGTACTTTAGGTCTGATCCGTACCTGTTTGATAACAAACTCCCGTTAGCGTATAAGGTCTCGCGAGAACATGACGCCTCCACTCGCAAAAGAGCTAGCGGCTCACCAACATAAGAGGCGCTTCATCTCATTTTAATTCCGATTCCGTTTTGGAGTATTTAATGTTGGTCGGCATTACAAAATTAATGCGCAATGCGAGAGTAAGCACTGTTCCATTATTAATTTTTTCCGAAGAGAAATATTATTTTTTTGTTCTGATTGGATAAATTCTCCCTTTACAAGCCAATGAAAATAGAGAATGGCAGATATTAGTAGAATTTAGGAAACAATTGCTGCTCTTACCCATTCCCGCATTCTTAATAGGCGACATTTTATGTCAAAAGTATCATTGATTTTGATGTAATAAACAATCTTTATTGAAGATACACAATATTTAGGCTGTCCCATTAATAATTTCACTTCCACGATGATAGCATGCACAGTATTTTTTAAAGAGTTTATTTACAGGAATCCAATTGGATTCCCATATTTCTCAATTGCGTGAATATTACAAGAATCAGATTCCCGGATTCCCATCGAACTTTGAGCCCTGCATACCACCATCTGAAACATTTCCATCATAGCACCTGAAACATTTCCATCATACCCCATCCTAAACGTTTCCGTCATACCACACCTACAACATTTCCATCATACCACCATCTGAAACATTTCCATCATACCACCATCTGAAACATTTCCATCATACCACCATCTGAAACATTTCCATCATACCACCATCTGAAACATTTCCATCATACCACCATCTGAAACATTTCCATCATACCACCATCTGAAACATTTCCATCATACCACATCTGAAACATGTCCATCATACCACACCTACAACATTTCCATCATACCACATCTGCAACATTTCCATCATACCACCATCTGAAACATTTCCATCATACCACCATCTGAAACATTTCCATCATACCACCATCTGAAACATTTCCATCATACCGCATCTGAAACATTTCCATCATACCACCATCTGAAACATTTCCATCATACCACCATCTGAAACATTTCCATCATACCACCATCTGAAACATTTCCATCATACCACCATCTGAAACATTTCCATCATACCGCATCTGAAACATTTCCATACCACCATCTGAAACATTTCCATCATACCACACCTACAACATTTCCATCATACCACCATCTGAAACATTTCCATCATACCACACCTGAAACACTTCCATCATACCGCATCTGAAACATTTCCATCATACCACCATCTGAAACATTTCCAGCATACCACCATCTGAAACATTTCCATCATACCACCATCTGAAACATTTCCATCATACCACCATCTGAAACATTTCCATCATACCACCATCTGAAACATTTCCATCATACCACCATCTGAAACATTTCCATCATACCACCATCTGAAACATTTCCATCATACCGCATCTGAAACATTTCCATCATACTTCATCTGAAACATTTCCATCATACCACCATCTGAAACATTTCCATCATACCACCATCTGAAACATTTCCATCATACCACCATCTGAAACATTTCCATCATACCACCATTTGAAACATTTCCATCATACCGCATCTGAAACATTTCCATCATACTACATCTGAAACATGTCCATCATACCACCATCTGAAACATTTCCATCATACCACCATCGGAAACATTTCCATCATACCTCCATCTGAAACATTTCCATCATACCACCATCTGAAATATTTACATCATACCACCATCTGAAACATTTCCATCATACCACCATCTGAAACATTTCCATCATACCGCATCTGAAACATTTCCATCATACTGCATCTGAAACATTTCCATCATACCACCATCTGAAACATTGCCATCATACCACCATCTGAAACATTTCCATCATACTGCATCTGAAACATTTCCATCATACCACCATCTGAAACATTTCCATCATACCACCATCTGAAACATTTCCATCATACCACCATCTGAAACATTTCCATCATACCACCATCTGAAACATTTCCATCATACTGCATCTGAAACATTTCCATCATACCACCATCTGAAACATTTCCATCATACCGCATCTGAAACATTTCCATCATACTGCATCTGAAACATTTCCATCATACCAGGGGTAGAAATTCGCTAAATTTCGCCAGAATCAATTCGGATTCCTGTAAATTTGCTCAGCGGGAATCCATGGGAATCCACTTTTCGAAAGCTCAACGGGAATTCAATACACTGAGGGTTTTATATTTCAGAATTTGCCCCGAGCACATTTCACTCTCATGATTCTGATTTTATGTTCATGTTGGCAAACAACAGACAGAGATCCTACCTGATACTACAAACTTTTATTGAATTCATGAACAATCAAATCCTGATGCAACTCAGTTGCCATAAAAATGGCTGCATATCAGGATCTGATTGTATTGATCAGTCAGGAAAACTTTTAGTATGATGCTGTACATACAAGGGGTATTTATTGTTTTCACTTCAAGAGTATACTTACCTCCCTAATACTTTTGATATTGCTAAATATTGGCTTTCACTCAATAAACACTCAGATTTAAAACAGTTAGGTGCCCCTACTGGGCAGGGAGTCAGAGCGTAGTCTGGCGGATGCCAGCCCCACCACCGCGCATGCGCAGACTAGCACTTCCTCTTTGCTAGATTATTGGCAAAGAGAACACACATGTCTTTTTGAGTCATAAGCTTTTCTTGCTCTTAAACTGTTATTTGGTGTATATTTTGGAGTGATAGTATCTGATTTGTATGGCAGGAGGGAACACTTCGCCACAGGAGGACTTAGGACCTTTAAATCAGGTGACTTCTAGTAAAATTAGCGAGTTTTCTTCCCGGTGTATTGTGTTTCCGGGACTCGCGTTTACCGTGATAAGCGCCTTGGTTAGTTGGTTTATGTCAACTCGGTGCTACCTAAGACTAATTTCTCTTTCTGTTTATGTCCACAGGTCTGTATGACGCTAGGTGGTGACATCACAGTAGCAGAGAGTTAGTTTTCTCTCCACCATGGTTCCATTTCCTACTAACACTGTTAGGTTATCTAACCAAATGAAAAAATATGTCCAGTGAGTTGGAGGCCTAGTATAAAGGTCTTCTCACTTTGCCCTCTTGATCCAATTCCTTCCCCATGAGGTGGAGAGAGTTAAGAGGCGTGCAGATGGTGGAGTTCTCCGGTTCGTCACGTTGGATGGTTTGTCTATACAAAGTGTCAGGTATCTAGTTATTGATAATGTGGTGATGTTAATTATTGTAAACAAACAAAGGGAGATAATTAACATTTTTGCCAGAAAAGAGTTATCTATATGTATCTGATGGTTGTGTAGTCAACTTATCCATTCAGCATACAATTCGTCCTTGCACTTGGATGTTTTGTTGGGATCGAATTTTTCCTGTCACGGGATTAATGACGTCATAATCAGCCTGGCTATGTGTTTATCAGCAATTCAAGCGCTATGCTGGTTTCTGATGTATATTGATCTTTATGATCGTTTTCCTTCTCTTTGAGTTGGATTGAGTTTCTAAGCTTAACTAGTTGCTCATACTCCTTGTCCTTTGCCCTGTTTCAGGGACCGGGTTGCGCGTCCTGTGGACGTTTTCTTCATGAAAAGTTCTGGCCTCATCTGTGCTATCAATGTAGCCCTTGTGGTCCCTTGGTTAATTGTGACATATGTAAGCACTGGGGGGGCGAGTTAATGTCCGAATTCTTGTGCTGCTTACAGGCGACGGACAAGGTGGTAGAGGAGGAGAAGAAGAAGAAGCGGAAACGAGAGGTTGTAAGTAGGAAGGGTAAGGGGAAGGTCTCGTCCGCGGTGGATATGGAGGCCTTCCGGACCGAGATGTTGGGAGAGATGAAGAGGACAATAAAGGATTTGGTTCCAGGGTTGCTTCGTGGCATGCTTCCTGGACCAAATCCTTTACTGTCCTAATCATCGGCTTCGGAGCAGGTAATCCCCGCCTCTGGATCGATTTTCCTTAGTCCGCTTCCGTTGTTCGACGATTCAGAGGTGGCCCCATTAGAGGGGGCGTTCCACGGCCCTGGCAGCAGGCTTATTGCCGCGCCGATAGGGGACCGTGGACGGTTGTCGCTGGAACCCGCGGGCTGCTTATCAGTCCAGGGGTATCCGCACGCCGCGGTGGCCAGTACCTCCTATGGCACCGTTCCTGGTCAGCCCGGGTTAGCTCTCTTTGCTGACCCGGGGTCTAATCTTTCTGACCAGGGTGATGAGGATTACCTGCTAGGGTCGCCGCCTGACGACGTGGACATGGATGAAGACGTTTGTGCACCCCTCGCGGGGAATACAGGCGCCTTATTCCACGGTTTTACTCACCCTGGAGTAAAGTCCGCGGCTCAGGTGGTGGCCCAGGGCGCTGCTGATGGCCAGCGGTACCGCATACCTCGGCTTGCCGAGGGTGTTGCTGGTGCTGGCCGGGCCCGTGGTGAGACTATATATACCCCGCGCTCTGCCACGGTGCCTGCTCCTGGTCAAACCAGTGATATTCTCATGCCGGTGCTGTCTGGCCCGCGTGTTTTCCCTGGCTTGCCAGGTGTATCAGCATACCCGCCATCAAGCTCTACTGCTTGCGCTCAGGAGGAAGACGAAGGACCCCGTCTTGTAGAGCGCTCGCAGTTAGCCACGGAGGAGGATTGGTATGACGCTTGCCAGTGGTTGGTGAGCGTTAGGCCTGATCTGCCCGTGGAGCAGTCGGCTAGCCAGCGTGTTCACACGCCGTGGTTAGCTGGGAAACCGACTGCTAACGCTATGCCTTCTCTGCCGCTGGCGGAGCATGTCGTTGACATGTTCAAGGCGGCGGAGTCGTCCATTAAGTCGAGTGGACGTCTCGCGAAGGCCCCTCGCGAGGTGGCCAGGCGTTGTCGCATCGTGCCCCTGGATTACCAGCGGTACGGTGTGGTACCCAAGCCCAGCGTGGATGACCGCGCGGCTTTGCGTGAGGATGCGCGGCCAGGCTCCCGTTCTGACACGGGTGTCTTGTGCTCGAACGCGTTGCGTTCGGCGAATACCGCGTTGCGTGATGCGGAGGAGAGTGGGAGGGCTTCGATTGCCGCTCTGTCCCACGTCTCCCAGCTGTTACAGGGGGTAGTAACGGCATCCGCATCGCGCCAGCCAAGTCCGGTCACTGTCCAGCGAACCATCCAGGATGGTATTAACCTGGCGCTGGACTGTATGACTCGGGCGGTGACCAGGAGTGTCAGGGCAAGACGCACGTTTGCCCTGGACAATCTGTGCCCGTCTCAGGACCTGTACAATAGGCTACTGCGTACGCCTATGACGGGCCCTGGTCTTTTTGGAGGTGAGGGATGTCGACACCTCCAGGAGACGGTCACCCTGGTGAATAACCAGAGGGCGCTGCGCGAGCAGTTTGATGTGCTGCGTCGTGCTAACGTTCGCGCCGCGGCCCCGCCGTATCGTCCCCTGCAGGCTCGAGGTGGTGCTGGCCAGGTCAGAGGCCAGCCACCGTCGCAGCGTCGGCCTCGGCCGCGTGCGATTCGGCCAGCAGCGAGGGGGGCGCAGGTTCCTCAGGCGCCGTCAGCCAGGCAGCCGCCCGCGCACCGAGGTGCGCGCGGGGCGGGGCGCGCGAGGATCTGGGCGTGGTTATCGGTCCTGACAGGACGCTTACCGCGGTAAGAACCACTCCGGTGTGTATGGCGACGGAGACAGTGCCGCTCTTGCATGCCTCGTGTCCACCGCGGTCCCTAGGTGGACCGGTGGGAGGCCGGCTAGCCGACCACATGCAAGAGTGGGAACGGTTAACTCAGGACCGTTTAGTCTTGCGATGGCTTTCCGTCGGGTATCATCCAGAGTGGGTGACAGGCCCGCCGTCGCGACTGTCTCTGGTGCCAGTCTGGACTCCCATTCCGAGAGATCCAGAGCAAAGGTTGTGTATCGAGGAGGAGATAAATTCCCTCATACAAAAGGGAGCTATTCAGCCGGCACAAAGGTGTCCGGGCTTCTATTCAACCCTGTTCTTAGTAACAAAACGCACCGGAGGGTGGAGACCGATTCTCAACCTCAAGCCATTGAACAAGTTCATCGAGACGCCCAGTTTCAAGATGGAAACGGTGCGCTCGGTGTTGGCGGGGTTGGAGAGGGGGATGTGGACGGCGTCGATAGATTTGAAGGACGCTTATTTCCACATCCCCATCCACGGGAGTTTCTGTCGCTTCCTGAGATTTGCATTCCAGGGCAGACAGTGGGAATTCAGGGTGTTGCCCTTCGGAATTTCCACGGCTCCTCGGGTTTTCACCCGTGTGGTTCTTGCGATCACAGCATACCTCCGCAGGAGAAGCATAGCAGTCCACACGTACATAGACGACTGGCTGTTGAAAGCGCACACCCGGGAAAGTTTGTCCGCCAATCTGGAGATTGTTTTGAAAATTCTCACAGACTTGGGCTGGATGATCAATTTCCCAAAATCAGAGCTGACTCCATCCCAGAAGTTTGTTTACCTGGGGATGTTCTTCGATCTAGAGACAGGATATGTTTATCCTACTCAGGAGAGAGTTCAGATACTCATCTCATTGATTCAGTCAGTGTGCGACAGTCGTCATGTCCTGGCACGGGTTTACTTGAGAATGCTGGGGTTGATGGTTTCGTTGGAACCAGTCATTCCTCAGGCCGCCTTACGCAGGCGGCCGATCCAGTTGTTTCTCATGACACAATGGACCCAGAGTACAGGTTCGCTGGACTCGAATGTGTCAGTGTTGGCGCCTCTGATTCACCACCTGCAATGGTGGTTGAATACAGAGAATCTCTTGCCGGGGGTTTTGCTAACCCCTCCCCACCCTCAGGTGACTGTGTATACAGATGCATCGATGGAGGGCTGGGGAGCTTGCCTGGAAGAATCCACGATATCAGGGCTTTGGAATCTGGAACAGTCAAAGGAACATATAAATCTACTGGAGCTAAGAGCAGTAGTCCTGGGCCTGGAACATTTCTTACAGAAAGTTCAGGGCAAGATTGTTCTTATTCGTTCAGACAACTCAACAGTTGTGACTTACATAAACCGCCAGGGCGGAACGAAGTCGCCCAGTCTCTGTATGATGACATGGAAACTGCTTTGTTGGTGTCTGGATCACCAGATTACCTTGAAAGCAGTTCATATTCCGGGAAGGTTAAACCTGCTAGCAGACTCATTGAGCCGAAGGATGAGTGTTTTACCCACGGAATGGCAACTAAATCAATGTGTGGCGGATCGTCTGTTCGACCATTGGGGGAAACCCAACATCGATTTGTTCGCAACGAAGAAGAATGCGAAGATGACGACGTACGTCTCTCCGATTCCGGATCCAAGCGCTTTCGCAACAGATGCGTTAGCTATCAGCTGGGGGAGAATGTATGCATACGCATTCCCTCCAGCAATCCTGATTCCAAAAATTCTTCAGAAAATCAGACAAGAGGAATGCCAAGTGCTTCTGATCGCCCCGGATTGGCCAAGCCGATCATGGTATACGGATCTGCTGGACCTTCTGGTCTGCAATCCGGTTCCTCTGCCTCTGATGGACGATATTATCTTCCAGGGCAAGGCCCTTCACAACAATCCGTCAATGTTCAGATTGACTGCGTGGATGTTGTCAAGGAATCTAGAATTAAGGAGGGCTTTTCTGAGCAAGCAGCCATGTTTATGGCCAAAGCCAGGAGGGGGTCAACCTCCAGAGCATATAATTATAAAATCAACAGATTTGCAGAATGGTGCTCAAAAAGATGTATTGATCCAATGGATTCATCTATTCAAGTAGTAGCTGATTTCCTCTGTCACCTCTATGATGCCTATAGCCTCAAGCCTAACTCTATTGCTGGTTATAAGTCAGCATTAATGTCTGTTATTCCTTGCTTGGCTAAGAGGGGAAGTGATGAAGTAAATACATTGAATGTATTAATTAAAGGCATGGGAAATCTAAGACCAAGGAATCCACCTGTGATTCCGTCTTGGAGTTTATCGCTAGTGCTTCAAGTACTAGGTGATAAGCCTTTTGAACCACTTAGTTCCATTTCTATGAAACTATTAACACTGAAGACTGTGTTTTTAATTGCTGCGGCCTCGGCTAGGCGTAGGAGTGAGATTCATGCCTTATCAGCCGAGGATGACCGTTTTGTGGTTTCAGGGGAAGGCCTTAAGCTGCTACCTAGGATTAATTTCTTGGCTAAAAATCAGTCGTTGAAATATCCAGGTCAACCTATTATTTTGCCTGCTTTAACTAGATATGATCCTAATTCTAAAGCATGGTGTCCCGTCCGGGCGCTGCGCCGGTACAAACAACGTACGGCGGCATGGCGCACCGACCAGTCAGCGTTATGGTTGTCATATATTGAACCCCATGGGAGGGCTTCTAAGGACACCATTTCCAGGTGGATTGTGGAATGCATTCAGTTTTGCCATAAATCCGCCACCGGGAAGCAGGTTGACGTGGCCAAGGCTCACAGTGTCCGCGGCGTAGTGACATCCACGGCCCTATTTAATGGGGTCCCTGTGGATGATATTATGTCGGTGGCTCAGTGGCACTGTGAGTCAAGTTTTACAGACCATTATCTCCGTGACACCTCTAATCCTCTCGCCTTGTCGGTTTTGAAAAAATAAATCGGTTTATATTTTTTGAGGTGGTTTTTCCTCATTACTTATATATTTCACAATTAATTTATGGAAACACCCACTTTTTTGGGCCTGCATCAGTCTTTACCAATGGGAAGATGATGTCAGCAGCCTTTTCAACAAGGTCAGTCTTGTTCATGTGTTGTCCGTTGTTGATTGTATTGTCACGATTACCCGTTATTAATATGGTGATGGTTTGTGTATTTGTGTGGTTCATTGTTGAGAGTTACGAAAATGGAGCTTTTTCGTCTCTGTCCTGTAGTACATGGCACTTGTACGTAGAGAGCGTATAGGACATTGAGGTCAGTCGACTCTTCCTCCCTGGAAGGAGGGGGGGGGAGCGCATATGACATTCGGTCATCTCTCATACATCGGTGGTGTTATCCGATGGTTAGTCAAACCCTGACTGTTTTTTCTTACAGTTTCAGAAGTTTAAGTGCCTTAAACGCAGAAAAGCGTATAGGGATGAGCTGGTCTTTTGACCTCGCCTCCCTCCCGCCAGATTCACTTTCGAATTCTGGCAATATCAAAAGTATTAGGGAGGTAAGTATACTCTTGAAGTGAAATAAACGAAATCTAGGATTTCTTTTTTCACGAGAGAGTTGATACTTACCTCCCTAGATACGGACCCGGCCTCTCCACCCCACAGAGGCTCGGTCTTCAGGCTCTTAATAGTTGCATGTGTGTCAGCCAATAATCTAGTCAGAGGAAGTGCTAGTCTGCGCATGCGCGGTGGTGGGGCTGGCATCCGCCAGACTACGCTCTGACTCCCTGCCCAGTAGGGGCACCTAACTGTTTTAAATCTGAGTGTTTATTGAGTGAAAGCCAATATTTAGCAATATCAAAAGTATTAGGGAGGTAAGTATCAACTCTCTCGTGAAAAAAGAAATCCTAGATTTCGTTTAAAACCAGTCAGCAACGGTTTCCAGTCATATTATTTTCAAAATATAAAAAAGAATATGCTTTAATTTGTAAATAAATCCACCTGTATTAAAGAACCACCATCTTAATTCCCCCAAAAAACAGGTGTCCACTATGCACAGGTTTGACTGTGTATTGAATGCAGGTAAGTGGTAGGGGTTTTCCCAGTAATGAGGCAGTCAGCCTTTCACGGCTTCAGTTTAGTTTCACTTGGCAGACGACGCATGCTAGGGGATTTCCCAGTAATGAGGAAGTCAGCAGCAGCGATTTCCAGGAAATAGAAGAGCTATATTTAGACAAGAGGCTATCAGAATTCTGTGCGATATAACTCCAGTAACTGTCAATGGTTTATGTCATTGATTTATATCTTACATCAAAGGATTGCTCTTAAATATTCTGAAAACTAGTTGACAGAAGGTTGTTGCTGCTTTAGGCTGCTACAACCTATTTAATAGTTTTCAAAATATTCAGCGCTTATACTGTCAATGATGTTGTGGGCCAGTTGTCTGCTATATCTAATCTTTATAGATCTATGGAGCTGTCATAGTTCTGTCAAAATGTTCTGGACTCGGAACTCTGAATACTATATATTATCATTGCGCAATAGGAACTAAGTATTGTACTTTAGGTCTGATCCGTACCTGTTTGATAACAAACTCCCGTTAGCGTATACGGTCTCGCAAGAACATGACGCCTCCACTCGCAAAAGAGCTAGCGGCTCACCAACATAAGAGGCGCTTCATCTCATTTTAATTCTGATTCCGTTTTGGAGTATTTAATGTTGGTCGGCATTACAAAATTAATGCGCAATGCGAGAGTAAGCACTGTTCCATTATTAATTTTTTCCGAAGAGAAATATTCTTTTTTTGTTCTGATTGGATAAATTCTCCCTTTACAAGCCAATGAAAATAGAGAATGGCAGATATTAGTAGAATTCTAGTAAACAATTGCTGATCTTACCCATTCCCGCATTCCTAATAGGCGACATTTTATGTCAAAAGTATCATTGATTTTGATGTAATAAACAATCTTTATTGAAGATACACAATATTGAGGCTGTCCCATTAATAATTTCACTTCCACGATGATAGCATACACAGTATTTTTTAAAGAGTTTATTTACAGGAATCCAATTGGATTCCCATATTTCTGAATTTTGTGAATATTACGAGAATCAGATTCCCGGATTCCCATTTTGAGCCCTGCATACCACCATCTGAAACATTTCCATCATAGCACCTGAAACATTTCCATCATACCCCATCCTAAACGGTTCCGTCATACCACACCTACAACATTTCCATCATACCACCATCTGAAACACTTCCATCATACCACCATCTGAAACATTTCCATCATACCACCATCTGAAACATTTCCATCATACCACCATCTGAAACATTTCCATCATACCACCATCTGAAACATTTCCATCATACTGCATCTGAAACATTTCCATCATACCACCATCTGAAACATTTCCATCATACCGCATCTGAAACATTTCCATCATACTGCATCTGAAACATTTCCATCATACCAGGGGTCGAAATTCGCTAAATTTCGCCAGAATCAATTCGGATTCCTGTAAATTTGCTCAGCGGGAATCCATGGGAATCCACTTTTCGAAAGCTCAACGGGAATTCAATACACTGAGGGTTTTATATTTCAGAATTTGCCCCGAGCACATTTCACTCTCATGATTCTGATTTTATGTTCATGTTGGCAAACAACAGACAGAGATCCTACCTGATACTACAAACTTTTATTGAATTCATGAACAATCAAATCCTGATGCAACTCAGTTGCCATAAAAATGGCTGCATATCAGGATCTGATTGTATTGATCAGTCAGGAAAACTTTTAGTATGATGCTGTACATACAAGGGGTATTTATTGTAAACCAGTCAGCAACGGTTTCCAGTCATATTATTTTCAAAATATAAAAAAGAATATGCTTTAATTTGTAAATAAATCCACCTGTATGAAAGAACCACCATCTTAATTCCCCAAAAAAACAGGTGTCCACTATGCACAGGTTTGACTGTGTATTGAATGCAGGTAAGTGGTAGGTGTTTTCCCAGTAATGAGGCAGTCAGCCTTTCACGGCTTCAGTTTAGTTTCACTTGGCAGACGACGCATGCTAGGGGATTTCCCAGTAATGAGGAAGTCAGCAGCAGCGATTTCCAGGAAATAGAAGAGCTATATTTAGACAAGAGGCTATCAGAATTTTGTGCGATATAACTCCAGTAACTGTCAATGGTTTATGTCATTGATTTATATCTTACATCAAAGGATTGCTGTTAAATATTCTGAAAACTAGTTGACAGAAGGTTGTTGCTGCTTTAGGCTGCTACAACCTTCTATTTAATAGTTTTCAAAATATTCAGCGCTTATACTGTCAATGATGTTGTGGGCCAGTTGTCTGCTATATCTAATCTTTATAGATCTATGGAGCTGTCATAGTTCTGTCAAAATGTTCTGGACTCGGAACTCTGAATACTATATATTATCATTGCGCAATAGGAACTAAGTATTGTACTTTAGGTCTGATCCGTACCTGTTTGATAACAAACTCCCGTTAGCGTATACGGTCTCGCGAGAACATGACGCCTCCACTCGCAAAAGAGCTAGCGGCTCACCAACATAAGAGGCGCTTCATCTCATTTTAATTCTGATTCCGTTTTGGAGTATTTAATGTTGGTCGGCATTACAAAATTAATGCGCAATGCGAGAGTAAGCACTGTTCCATTATTAATTTTTTCCGAAGAGAAATATTCTTTTTTTGTTCTGATTGGATAAATTCTCCCTTTACAAGCCAATGAAAATAGAGAATGGCAGATATTAGTAGAATTCTAGTAAACAATTGCTGATCTTACCCATTCCCGCATTCCTAATAGGCGACATTTTATGTCAAAAGTATCATTGATTTTGATGTAATAAACAATCTTTATTGAATATACACAATATTTAGGCTGTCCCATTAATAATTTCACTTCCACGATGATAGCATGCACAGTATTTTTTAAAGAGTTTATTTACAGGAATCCAATTGGATTCCCATATTTCTGAATTTCGTGAATATTACGAGAATCAGATTCCCGGATTCCCATTTTGAGCCCTGCATACCACCATCTGAAACATTTCCATCATAGCACCTGAAACATTTCCATCATACCCCATCTTAAACGTTTCCGTCATAGCACACCTACAACATTTCCATCATACCACCATCTGAAACATTTCCATCATACCACATCTTAAACATTTCTATCATACCACCATCTGAAACATTTCCATCATCCCACCATCTGAAACATTTCCATCATACCACCATCTGAAACATTTCCATCATACCACCATCTGAAACATTTCCATCATACCACCATCTGAAACATTTCCATCATACCACCATCTGAAACATTTCCATCATACCACCATCTGAAACATTTCCATCATACCATATCTGAAACATTTCCATCATACCACACCTACAACATTTCCATCATACCACACCTGCAACATTTCCATCATACCACCATCTGAAACATTTCCATCATACCACCATCTGAAACATTTCCATCATACCACCATCTGAAACATTCTCATCATACCACCATCTGAAACATTTCCATCATACCACCATCTGAAACATTTCCATCATACCACCATCTGAAACATTTCCATCATACCGCATCTGAAACATTTCCATACCATCATCTGAAACATTTCCATCATACCACCATCTGAAACATTTCCATCATACCACATCTGAAACACTTCCATCATACCACATCTGAAACATTTCCATCATACCACCATCTGAAACATTTCCATCATACCACCATCTGAAACATTTCCATCATACCACCATCTGAAACATTTCCATCATACCACCATCTGAAACATTTCCATCATACCACCATCTGAAACATTTCCATCATACCACCATCTGAAACATTTCCATCATACCACCATCTGAAACATTTCCATCATACCACCATCTGAAACATTTCCAGCATACAACCATCTGAAACATTTCCAGCATACCAGGGGTCGAAATTCGTTAAATTTCACCAGAATCAATTCGGATTCCCGTAAATTTGCTCTGCAATGCTGTTTTAACAATTACAGCAGTTATTATACTCAAGTGAACTGAATAATAGAATCCCATAATTCTTCAGTGTAAGGACTAATACAAATTCAGGCTATCATCTATATGTGCTGGTATATAATTACCTGGTCTAGAACAAACTACTTGTCACTATAGCCCTGTTGATTTACGGTATAAATTGCATAACTTCATATCTGCTTCTTCATATTTATCACAGTTGGATTTATTTGCAAAATAGATCAAATCTCTGATGTCTGTCTGACAATCCAGGTTTGTGTCAGTGCTAGTCTGTTAACCAGACTCCATTTTAAGAAAACCCTGTAACTAGTTTGTCTCCTTAGGGGGAATGTAAACGCCTGCCATCTTTGGATTAAAAAGTAACCGCCTTGTGATTAGCTTAATATAGAGAGTGCATCATGTGTAGGCTAAGCTATCCCCTAATTCTATGATATTTATTGATGTATTCTGTATTTTAGATTCTGATCTTTGAACAGCATGGTCCGCAAGAAACCGTTACATTCCAAGAGAATCATGTCTTAGGCTGAAATGAGCTCTTGAAGGAGATCAGCGCAGATATATAGTGCTGCTTACTCGATGAAGCTGTCATGCTTAATCACTTTATTGACAAAATTGGCCAAGAAAAAATACATTTTTTCATTCCAGTTGGTCTGCGAATGGTCAGTTGTTTAAACTAGTCTGCATTTCACCCCTGCAGACGCCATTAGAGGGATAAAATTGTATCACTAGTTTTTATGCATCACATCACATTCCATTGCAAGTTATTTGCTGTGAAATGAACAATCAGCCCTTTATTAAACCCTTTAATACTCAAACCAGCCAAAAACAGCTTTTGCAGTGATCTTGGAAAATGTCCATTTGCAGACCAAGAGAAGACTATTTTTGAGAATTTACCACCGGAATGACTGGCTCGAAAATCGAGGTAGTCATTCCAGTGGTAAATTTTCAAAAATAATCTCTTGATCTGCAAATGAACATTATTTTTGGGAAAATTAGACTTAAAAAATAAATTTGAGGATTAAAACGTCAATCACGCATATCCTCTGATGCTTATTTACCTTCCATCTTTGCGAAAGTGTGTCTGTATTTGGGGTGTTGGGTTTGGGGGGTGTCGGTGTTGTCAGTATTTTTGCTTGTTTTATGCCTTGGAAGTTAGTCACATTTGTTATTGTTTCTGTTTAGTCTATTAATATAATGTATTTATACGTAAGAATTTATCTACATTACCTCTCATTATGGATCTAACAGTGCCATACAAATTTTTGTTTGTAAAGTATTTAAATTTTAGCTCAATTAATGTTAATTTATGGACACATTTATTTCAGTATCACAACTAGCATAAGTCTCACTGTCCACCAGTTTGTCACTCAAATTATTTATATTTCTGACAAACCAGACAGCATCGCAACTAGGCTTGTTCTTTTCTCTTTTACATTAAATATTTTGTCTCTAAGCGTCAGTATTTCAGTTTGAAAACAATCATTTAGATAGGGTGTTGTATAATAAGGAACCTAATTTATCTGAAGAGAAAGAGAGCTGTTGTTGCTCGAAAAAATATCAGTACCTTCTTACATTGTAAGCTAAGTGTTCTGTACAGTTGATAGGGTTAAATGAAAAAAGCCAAATATATGTATAGCCCATCTCTAAACATAAAGATACATATCTGAGCAAGAGTTTATCTACAATGGATGAATCCACTTTTAACTATGCTCTGGCCATTCCTAGCTAAGCTCCGCCCATGCTTTGCCTGTTTTGGGTTCGCTAAAACCCTGAATTCCATGAATCTGAGTTTCCAGAAAATTATGCAGGTAAATTGTTGAATATTTTCAAACTAATTTGACTGGATGCTGTTGCGCATATTAACCAAACATGTAGGACACAAATATTTTGTTCAGAATTAATAATAATCTAAACAAAATATTTGTGTCCTACATGTTTGGTTGATATGTGTGAAGGAGGATTTTGTGGAAGGCATTTTAGATGGCGTAGAGAATCAAACTATACCTATATCACTTTAACCATTAAAATTCTATTAGAGTATTACTTTCTAAGACCCATTGAGGGTATGTGGGGAGGGGGGATGGGGATCGAAATTAAGCTCCTTTATGATGTCAGTAGTTACCCCTAAATTATCCATCTACATTTGTATCTGTATCTAATCATCAATAATGGAGGCGTAGCAGTTATAAAATTGAAGGGCCTTATAAAGCCTGGCATGTGCTGTGTCGAAAATCTGCCTTGATTATGCTGCCACTAGAATATCCTCCTCATCTTGTGTTGGGATCCATTTGTCAATACCAGAGGCATAACAATTCAAGAAGTTAAGGGTGGGCCTTCTTTTTAAATCCAACCAGGGGTGAATCGATAGTCAGGCTCTGTTATGATATCAATAATTACTCCTAGAATATTCCCGTCTTGGACACATAAGCATAGGACATATACATAGGAAACATTCATTAAAAGTGGGGGAGTAACGATTTTAAAATTAAATGGTTAGAGCACCCTACAAAAGATGATGAATCAAAAATTGGTCTATGTTATAATACTGATATTTACCTTTAGAATATGCCTCTAGGTTTTGTCGAGATATATTCATCAATAATGGAGCATTAGCGATTTTAAAATTTAAGGGCTGGTTTGGGTGATCATACCCATGCAAACCCAACACAATTGTGAATGAAAAATTAGGCCCTGCTTTGATGTGGATATATACAACTGGAATATCCCCCTTAAGTTTTATCAACATCCATTCATAAATAACAACTGTTGCAATTTGAAAAGTTAATTGTGGTCCAATCTAAAGACCAGCACTGAGTCTAAAATCTGATTCCATAATGATCTTGGGAGTTACACATAGAGTATCTCTATAACGGAGGAGTATCAATTTCAAAATTTACGGGTAGGGCAGGTCGCTGCTCTTATAAAACCCACCAGTTAAATCGTAAATTTGGCCCTGTAATGATGTCAATATTTACTATAAGAATATCTCTCTGACTTCCTGAATATCAAGATCCATTCATCAATAATGAATGTGTAGCAATTTTTTAATTCAAGAATGGGGTGGGGATGTTCAAGATTACATGTATGACTTGATACAGTTTGGCCTGGAACTGGGCATTCCTAGCTGTGTTAGTGCCCTAATAATGATTCAAAGGTGATAGTTTTAAAGACTAATTTTATTGATTTTGACAGGCTTTCACAGTTAATGTATGTGCTTCATTTGGTGATGAAAAGATGAAATCTCTGTGCAAAACCTGGATAAAATTAATAAAATTAAACCAATTAAAGCCATCTTCAACAATAGTCTTGAGTAATGGCTAAGAGAGAACTATTTTGTTTAGATTAGCCCCTGGAAAGCCTGGCTCGATAACCAAGCCGGTCCTTCCAGTGGTCAATTATAAACAATTTATCCTCTCTTGGTTGGCTGATGGTCATTCACTGAGCAAATATGTAAATTTCTTTTACTAATCTTTACCATTAACCTTTAATGACTAAATTTTATCAAAAAACTAAATATTTGCTTACTGAATGTGTGTTTGTAGGCTAAGGGAAGACTATTTTCAAAAATGTAGCACTAGATTGGCTGGCTCAGTTACTGAGCCAGCCATTGCAGCAGTTAATTTTCAAAAGTAATCTTCACTTGTCCTGCAAATTGGCCATTCCTCAAGACCACTGCAGAGTCCAGTTTTGGCCGGCTTTGCCATGAAAGGGTTAAACAGTTAAAACCTATGACTTGAATTGGGTTATCATTCTTTTGAGAATATAATTTAATTGATTTACATAATAACATTCATAATTGTTTATTTCCATTTGCAATCTTCATATTTTATGCAGTCAAACCGGCTCTAGAGGCCACCTGGCTTTTAGGGTCTATTTATGGACCCACTTTTGTAATCTACATGATGTCAGTATTGGTGCTATAACTCTTACTTTAAGGGCTAGGCAGTCTGGGCTAAGAGAAAATTGTTGATGTAATCAATATTTAAGTGATTGAATGGCTGAAAATCATATGAAATTAAAAGTTATATTAACAATGAATTCAAAAGTCTGATTACATTTGTGTTTGATGCTATTGTAGACAATGGGCCTATTCAGATGGTAGTTTTTGCGATGCAAGGTTTTTCTTTCCTATTTGAATGGGTGAATGTTAAATATGTGTGAAGTATAAAACTGATTTCAGACCACATTAAATTATTGTCAAATGTGCATACTGGTCATCTTTCATGAAGCAGCTTTTGTACACTGTGCATGTCAGTGATGTAAGCTGGTTTAATAAATGCTCCAGAAAACTTCCATCTGAATAGGCCCAATAGCATTTGACTGTTAAAAATGAATACCGTAATAAATAAATAAATAATTAAAAATAAATTAATTGAATAATAATAATAATAATAATAATAAGACATGGCATTTTGCATTTCCAAATGCAAATCTAGCTTTGTATCAAGATCACAATGACCTTGACCTCAAAAGTGTGAATGTCTGTACTGCACCTTCTGGTTGAGGTAAGTATATGACGATGCATAGTTCCAGTGATTTGGTTAATTCTAATTTAAAGATCAGATAAGCTAAGCAGAACCAAACTGCTGCATCTGGTTGATATATATAACCATGTGTCCAAGTTTACAATTCAATAATAAGTTCACAATAGGCTGAACCAATCCTTTGATATAAAACTATATGTTGAACAAAACTAAAACCATAAACAATAGAGTATTATACCAAGGTCCTGGTGGCCTTGAGCTTTAACCATAATATCATTGTGTTCCATCCGTTTGATATATGTAATCATGTGTCCAAGTTTCGTCCCAATCAGCTGAGTCCATGGTGAGATAGATAAAAGATGCTATGTTGAGCTAAATGCAAAACATAACCCAAAAAGTAGAGTTTTACCGTGATTGGATGCCGACAAACAGACTAAGATGATTAAAGATTCATTTTCCAGACAATGAACGGTACTAAGATTTTAGTTGAGGTTATGTTTAAAAAAATGTTAGGATTCAAATGTTTTTTATCCTATCATAGTCCATCCAGATTGCGAATATTATTGTTCAGATTTTCATAGTTTGAAACTCTCATGACCCTGTGGAAGTGTTTAATGGTTAAGGCATCCAATGCTGGCCTCTGCAGTGCTCTTATACACTGGTCATTTGATGGTCAATAGAGGACCATTTTATAAAATTTACCACTTGAATAACCGGCTCTGTTACCGAGTCAGTCATTCCAAAAGTAAATTTACAAAAATAGTTTTCTCTTCTGCAAATTAACATTGACTAAGGAAATTTTTAGTTTTTCCTGACGACTCTTGACAATTAAAGTGTTAATCTTCTGCTCGTAGTATCTAACTTTATTGAAGTCAATCAATTGCGTGTCCAGCCTTGCTGGGTTCCTGTGCCAAAATTTTGACAAATGACATTAGATTTGACTAAACACATTTCTGACATTAAAGTACCAGTACAAGTTTTAAGCATCCACTCTTAGTTCAACTAGACAGTGGCTGTTTTAGACTGGTTTGAATCTGGTTGTTTTGTATATTATTTACCTTTAAATAGTAACAGTATATGTAAATGTAATTTTATATAGTATTTATATCTTTATGGATAGAAATCCCAAATAATTTCACTTTTATTGATACAGGTCATATTAAATATTAACATTTCTTTTTTTTTAATTTTATATAACGGCATTATTTTTAAAGCAACGTTTATATACTTTAACTGTTCTTTTCCTGGTTGTAGAAAATAATTACATGCAGATATATTTTTAGAAACTTTCTTTTTCAAAGAGCCATGCTATCATATCAATGGAAAGTTTTGAAAATGTTTTCTTATAATTGGTTACTAGTCATCACATGGATGCACAATACATATTGTCAATATTTGATCTATTGTCTGTGATAACTTCGTTCTATGTGGCTTTGTTTAACATACTTGAACTATGTGACTGGTTGAGTGATCAGCTAGGATGACTTCTTATACACTGTGAAAGATTGGTGGAGCAGTGTTGCTACTGTTTGTCCTCATGGGCTGTCAGGTTGCAGCATGGGAAGTAACATTGGTTACAGATGGTAACTGTATTAAAATTTGTCGGACAGGTTTATATTTCATTAACACCATTGGGCATGGTCTGGCGAGCAGACCTATTGAAATTTATGCGGCCTCTAATTTCAAATTGACTACGCAGTATTGGCTGCCATCTTGGAAAATAATTCCTGAAGATTAACTACAATACGGTTTGATAGATCACTTTAAAATTTCCTTTGTCTAGGTTTGAGAAAAAACCCTATCAAAATGGATAATGATCCAAATTCAAATATGGCCACCCGCACGTGTGTTAAATTTGAAAATAGGTTTCTACCTCATAAGTCGGCTGATTATTTTGGTGTGTTATTAAGAACAGTTTGCAGCACTCATGTTCACATCTATGTGCCTGATAAACTGTTAATGCCAATAAATTCCCTGCATCTCAATCTCGGGGCAAACATACAGGAAAGCTGTTAAATATTTTGAAATTAATATAGCGAAGATATCACTGCCTTAGGCAGCAATGGCTTCCGGTCATACTAATTTCAAAATAGTCAACAGAATATGGTATAAATTGCAAAGAGTTTACTTTTTCATGGATTCTTCGTTGAAAATGTTCATAAATCAAGCTCGCTTCACATTCATGTATAAAATGTCTAATCGTACATTGTGGCAATATAATTTTTTCATTGATATTTAGATAAATCTAATATTATTTAATCTGTCTATTGAGTCAATTTTTTCATTTGTGTACTTCCAGTATCTCAATTTTAATACAGCCATACAAGTAAGGTATTGAATCATTTGAAAATAATTTGACTGGATGCTGTTCCTGTTTTAATCAGCAACAGCATTCAGTGAAATTAGATTCATTGAACTGTCGATTTCTTACATCTTAGAGAAATGGTTGTACTGTATCGATGCTGTAGTATTAAAAGGTGTAATTGAAGGTATTTTAGTTTTTATATTGCTTGTCTGGAAATATAATGTACATGTGATTGGTGTGTTATAAACATGGTGGGGTTTGTGAATCCAAATATGTATGCTTTGTTGTCTTAGAATTTAACGTTATTGATTTGTAGCCGTGCAACAATTATTATCCTCTTGCAATGACCTATTTAAATACACCTACAGAATATACTGTTAATGCTCCTAAGACGGAGGCGAAGTTTGTGTTCCATTAGTTTTATGTCAATATTTGCCGGAGTTATTGCCCTTGAAAAATACAAACTTAATTTAGTCATTTCTGTGCAACAACTTATGTTAACTCAACACTTGATTTGAACCAAATTCATAATATACCTTAATGGCACTAAAACAGAGCTCAGGTTCACTTCGCTTTCCATTCTTTTCAATGTTTGGTGAACTTACCACGCTTGAAAAGATTAACTTTGTTTATTTTGTTGTTTCCGAACAATAAGTTATATGTGATAAAACAGTGATCAGAAACTCATTTAAAATAGAGCCTAACACTACTAATGCAATGGTAATGTCTGTGCACAGATAAGGGACCTTTCCAGAGTAATGTCATCACAATCATTACGCCATAAATGATTCTATATGGCCCGTCTTTAACTCTTAATAGGCCAACACATTGTATGAATTGTATGTCTCTACTAGTTAATAAACATGCTGTTGAATATTTTGAAACTAATCTGACTGGGTGCTCCCAGTCAAATTAGTTTCAAAATATTCAACAGCTTACCTGTACAGCTTTCTGGAAATTGATAGTTAGGAAGTTCAGAGATCGATCGATCCCAACACGAGCGAGCTGTGGGTGGAGCTTAGAGATGGGCGGGGCATAGCTAAAAATGGAAAGGTCCGTTTTGTCACAATACACTGGTGGAAGTCGAGGGGATTTATATTACTTCTTGTAATAAGATTGTGGTATGTTTTTATGAATTCTTAAGAGTTCTAATTATTTACATATTTTGGTATTTTAGTACTGGTTTTTAGCTCACCTGGCCTGAAAGACCAAGTGAGCTTATGTCGTGGCGACCGTCCGTCGTGTGTCCGTCCGTCAACTTTTCCTTTGAACGACTTCTTCTCAAGAACCTCTGGGCCAATTTCAATTATATTTGGCACGAAGCATCCTTAGGGCATAGGGATCCAAGTTTGTTCAAATGGAGCCAATTTGGCCATCGGCCATCTTGGATTTTGGCAGATTTTAGGAAACGTCTTTAAAAATCTTCTCCGAAACCACTTGAGGAATTGATTCAAAACTCATGAAAGTTCATCTAGGGAAACCGTTAAGCCAAGTTTGTTCAAGAAGACTTAATTGACCAAATGGTTTGGTGGCCATCTCAAAAACGACTTCTTCTCCAGAACCGCTGTAGGGATCAGGCCGAAATTTGGGAGTTATGATCAGGGACTAAGGGCCATTAAAGTTTGTTCAATGGAAGTTAATCCGTCGAAAAACATGGCCGCCGTGGGCCAATCAAAATGTAGCGTGTTTGGCAGCCATATTGGATTTTTTTATTTGATGGATTTTGAGACCGAAATTGGTTCTATATATGGTTTTGGGTATTCTGAGCTCAAATTTGCCATTTTCGAAACTGGTGGATAAACGGTTTGGCGGCCATCTTGTATTATTTTCCCGCCAAAGGTGCCCATACTAAAGCAATGGGAAATTTAAAATGTCTTCTTCTGGAGAACTACTAGGCCGATTTCAATTATATTTAGCAGGAAGCATCCTTAGGGCATAGGGATCCAGGTTTGTTCAAATGAAGCTGATGGGCTAATTTGGCCGGTGGCCATATTGGATTTCAGCCAATTTTAGGAAATGTCTAAAAATCTTCTCCGAAATCGCTTGGGGAATCGATCCAAAACTTATGAAACCTCATCTAGGGAAAGACATAAGCCAAGTTTGCTCAAGACGACTTGATTGACAAAATGGTTTAGCAGCCATCTTGGAGGACCTAGTTTTCCCGAAAACAACTTCTCCAGAACCGCTGAAGGGATCAGGCCGAAATTTGGGAGATATGATCAGGGACTAAAGGCCATTAAAGTTTGTTCAAGGGAAGTTGCTCTGTCAAAAAACATGACCGCTGTGGGCCAATCAAAATGTAGTCTGGCGGCCATATTGGATATTTTTATTTGATGGATTTTGAGGCCAAAATTGGTTATGTATGTTTTTGGGTATTCTGAGCTCAAATTTGCAATTTTCGAAATTGTCAGATAAACATTTTGACGGCCATCTTGGATAATTTTCTCGTCAAAAGCTCCCATGCTAAAGAAATGGGAAATTTAAAATGTCTTCTCGAGAACAACTAGGCCAATTTCAATTATGCTTGGCAGGAAGGATCCTTTAGGGCATAGGGATCCATGTTTGTTCAAATGAACCCGATCGGCCAATTTGCTCAGCGGCCATTTTGGATTTCGGCTGATTTTAGGAAATGTCTTTACAAATCTTCTCCGAAACTGCTTGGGGAATCTTCATCTAGACCAAGAGGTAAGCCAAGTTTGTTCAAGAGGACTTGATTGACTAAATCGTTCGGCGACCATCTTGGATGACCTAGTTTTCCCAAAAACGACTCCTCCAGAACCGCTGAAGGGATCAGGCCAAAATTTGGGCCATTAAAATTTGTTCAAGGAAAGTTGATCCATCAAAAAAACATGGGCGCCGTGGGCCAGTCAAAATGTAGTGTGTTTGATGGCCATATTGCACTTGCAAAAATGTCCGCAAACTCATTTAAAAAACTGCTAAACCACCCACCAACAATTTTGACAAAAATTGATGGTGCTCCAGATGAGTGACACAGGCCCCTTGGGCCTCTTGTTTAAGAAATATTGTTTATTATTTTAATTAGTTATTTGTATTTTGCGATGATTTTAGATGGATATCACTAATATATATATGTATGCTGTCAGGTGATGATTAACCCTTAAAATAATGTATGTACATTTTGGGGATATAAGCTCTGTTAATTATTGGCTAACCTGGCCCGAAAGGCCAAGTGAACTTATGCTGTGGCGATTGTCCATCATTTGTCCATCTGTCCATCGTTCATCCATCTGTCCCTCAACTTTTTCTTTAAACGACTTCTCAAGAACCATCATCATCATCATCATCATCATCATATTACTAGGCATAAGCCATTGACTTATTATTGCCTCAGTGTTTTTTGTTGTAGTATGACTTGCTTAATCCAATTCAAAAGTTCTTTCTTTGAAGTAGATATCTAGTTTGTTCTTGAATGATTTGACTCTTGTTGTTTAATTAAGTCTCCTCGAAATTGTAAATATATCAATGACATGAGATTTAAGACTTTAACACTGATTTGTGGAAATGCTGTGGTGCAGATGGGTGTTCCCTGCATTAGCTGCGGTTTGCCGCCTACACTCATGGTTACACCCTGCTGTGCCAGCATTTGGTTACATGTTGACTTGTGGAGGCCGTGGTTGGTCATATTGGTGTTGGTGTCTTTTTCTGTGTTTATCACTATCCGAGTCTCCTTTTCTGTGCTAGTGTCTTCATGCTACCATAAAAATACGGCCATGAAAAGCAGAAACCTATCTACCGATACTTGGAATCACCACACACCACGGGGCTGATTTCAATTATATTTTTGGCAGGAAGCATCCTTAGTACATAGAGATCCAAGTTTATTCAAACGAAGCCGGTCAGCCAATTTGGCCGGTGGCCATCTGGGATTTTGGCCAATCTTTAGAAACATCTTTAAAAATCTTCTCCGAAACCATCTTGTAAATCGATTCAAAACTCATGAAATATCATCTAAGGCAACAGGTGAACCAACTTTGTTCAAAGGAGCTAGATTTGCCAAATGCTTCTGTGGCCATCTTGGATGACATAGTTTTCACGCAAATGACTTTCCCCAGAACCGGTGAACAGATCGGGCCAAAATTGGGGAAATATGATTAGGCACTAAGGGCCATTAAAGTTTCTTCAAGCAAACATGGCCACTGGATCAATCAAAATTTTGCTTGTTTGGCGACCATCTTGAATTTTCTGGAAATTTGTGTGAAAATAATTTTAAAAACTGCTTATTAACGACTGGGCCAATTTTAATCAAACTTGGCTAAACCTTCTTCAGAGAAATTAGATTAGTAAATTTGTCCAGTGGTCATCTCGTTTTGCCAGTGGCCAATAATTCCAGGTGAGCGATACAGGCCCCTTAGGCCTCTTGTTAATTTATATCCTTGCTGATTGTATAAAATCTATAACAAAATAAGCTATGTATGATTCTAGATTTTAAGCAAATGGAGCATGCACATTACATCAAAATATTAAAAGTAAAATGCTTGCATTGTTGTACCATCTGTGCCAAATTAAATCAGAATCTATGAGAATAGAAATTTTCAAAAATTTGTTTCTGAACTGTTATATGTGCCTGATGCTTTTTTAAAGTTTGAGAAAAGTCTGAGTGTCAAAGGCCAATTGTGGCTTGCTTATATTGGCTCCCAGTGTGGGTAACAGTGCTATATTTGATCCGCAGGGGTGTGTGTGAAACTGGTCTAACCCGCATATACCCGCAGTTTGCGGCATATGCCTGCATATGATTATCTGCATACCCGTATCTGTAGTCGATGTCTGCATTTCCCGATGTGTCAGACACGACAAAATGTACAATTGCCTTTATGTGTTTAAGCCACATTGATGAACGCTGGATCAAATTTTTGTAAGGAAAAAATATGTTTTACATGTGGGTTGGGGGTGGGGTACAAATCAGAATCTATGCATTTCATATTTATTGTTGTTTCCCACTATTGCTGAAGACGCGTTCAAAGCCTTACTCTCATATGGAGTTAGCTCCACTGTTGATGGAATAAGGTGGGACACCAGGGTTTCTAATAGAACTGAAAGAGTTTGTACATCATTACATATGTGTATTCAGCCAAATGTCAACACAAAATATCTCAAATGAATTTAATATCTAACTTATCAGTGTTAGTAGATGTTATTTGTGAAAGATTAAGCCATTTAATCCTCAGGAGTGTTCTAGAAAATTTGAATTTTCTCAGAAAATGTCAATTTTCAGACAAACAGAAAAATATTTTTATGAAAATTTAGCACTAGAATGACTGGCTCCGTTATCAATCAAATTTTCAAAACTAGTTTTCTCTTGGTCTGCAAATGTATGTATGTAAATTTCTATAGCGCCGATTCCGGACTAAACCGCTCAAAGGCGCTTTACAAAATTTTAAAATATGCTCTTGTGAAAAGGTGAGTTTTTAACATAGATTTAAATGGCTCAATTTTGTTACAATTTTGAATGTCAGATGGTAGGTTGTTCCAAAATTTTGGTCCTGCTCTCGAGAAATGGACTTAACCAATACTCAATACCACTGTCAAAGCCAATTTTAGCTGTCTTGTGTGTTAAATGGTTAATGACTTCTGAATGATATTTTACACAATGTTTATAATTTTGATGTTAAATCGTAAAAAAGTTTGACAATCTATTTATCACATTGAAAAGAATAATAACTACATCTTGGATGCAGTGCCCGGGCGCAAATGGTGTTTGCCTCCAGTTGCACATCCATTAAATACACCCCTATACCACTTTGTTGCTGCGTGCTTCTCTGTGCCCTGATTTGCCATGGCTTCTCACTAGCGGGTCGGCTTTGATTATGAACATTAATCACAATGTAATATCTCTAGGAGCTGTGCTACTAATAACCTTGTGCTGAGTAGTTTTGGACTCAAAGTCTGAATGGTTGTATGGCTGTTTGCCTCCTCAATTTATAGTAGTTTAAAGGATGACATCATACTTATGTGACATCATAGGAATGGGCTATGAAGCGAATATCCACAGTGATATTGAAAGTAGATTGCTGAGGAGTGTGCTTTTGCTTAGAAAGAAGAATAATAACTACGTCCTGGACGCGGTGCCCGGACACAAAAGAAGTGTGCCTCCAGTCATGCATCCACTAAATGCACTCCTATCGCACATTGTTGATGCCTTGTGGTTCCATACAATGTAGTTGGTGAATCAAGTGCTTTTCTTTGAATCTTCTCCATATTGTGGAGTTTATGCTGCATTTCTGCATACATTCAAGGTGCCCATGAATTCTGGAGCCACCTTATTGTATTTTACAGGGGTGTAGCTTTGTCAGGCTGCTTCTCTTCATGACTGGTTAGGCATCTCTTTTTGGATACCGGTCGCTGCACCATTAGACCTTGGTTTGCCATAATCACTTTAGAGTGTGGCTTCTTTCTGGATGGTGTCACATCATCTGGTGTTTGTGACAGTGCCCCCTCTGATGGCACCATCCATGGATCCATGGCCTGGTTGGTGGCAGGTATACAAATCGCATCTAGCAATATTTCCGAATCCACCGATCTTAGTAACAGTTTAAAAATGGAATGAATCGTTGCTATGTCCTCTGTGCCCTGGTTTGCTGTGGCTTCTCACTGGCAGGTAGGCTTCGATTAAGAAGATTAATAACAACATAATATTTCTGTAGGAGAAGTGCTTCTAATAACCGTAATCTGAATATTTTTGGACTCAATCTGAGTATTTTTGGACTCAAAATCTGAATGGTTGGATGACTGTTTACCTCCTCCTTTTATACTCATTGTCCCGGGTACTGCTCATGAGCATGGTGCCCCTTTATTATGGGCCATGATACCACTTGTGGCCATCGTTTTATTGTTATCTTGGGAATCAGTGTTAGATATGCGGTGGCCCAGGTGTGGGCACCTACGTGGCCAGATACTGTTTAAGGCTACCATGTTGCTGCCTGCTGTGCACCCTCGGGAATGACGGTGAAAGTGGTGCCCTGAGTGTAGCCACCTCTGTTCTAGAAGCGGTGTCATCTTAATAGTAAAACATCAGTTGTAGTGTCCACTGTTCTGTTAAAGGTGCCCATGTGGGCAAAGGAGGTATCTGTGATTTTTGTACGTCTGTTTTTGCTCCGAATTGGGGTCCATGATGTGCCCCCTAGTTGGGTATATGGAAGCCTTTTGTGACTCCAGCGGGCAAGACAAGCACTGCCATTAGTGAACCCCATCCCATTGACATCATCCCTCCATTGGCTGTACTGGGGTCAGAGGGACAAGATGGTGACAAATGGATAGATTAGGTAACGGGCAGGGATGACTGTACTGATGTCGTCCGCATCCATCAACAGTTTCTGTGAACGGATCCGTGAGTGTAATTTGGGTTAAGATTCAGACCTATAAGCATTTCATTCCAATGTTTCTTGGATACTCATCAGAGGGTAGACATGTTTTTGGTAACTTAGTCCATGTTTTGGACTATTTATTGCATGCCTAATGCTAAAAGAATATGTTGTCTTTCCTATGTAGAAAGGGTTCTTGATATAGACGGAACCCTAGGCATTAGGGATATACAAAACTGTAAGAAGACTAACGTTTGAGGAAATCACTCTAACTAATTTAGAAGTTGGCCATAAGGCACCATTTGTGGCTGGTGTGTGTGGGGGTGGTGCCCAAGGCAATAAGGAGACTATAATTTTTAGGAAAAAGTGATCAAGCCTTGCTAAAGTAATATGGCCATCTCTGTCAAAAATGCTCATTCAGAGGTCGAATTCAAATATGTGTGTCATCGGGCGATGAAATCTGTTGTTATCACTATTGCGGGGCACATGGACTCCAATTAGGACACCCAGGCGGGCAAAAATGGATACCTACAACCAGAAATGTGGTTGCAATGCAACCATGGAGCTCGACTTTACGACTGCCTTGACGTTAAACAAAAAATAAAACTTACCGCCATAGGGTCATTCTACCCAAGTTTCGTTGAAATTGGGCCACAAATTAAGGAGTAGCACTTTAAATGATTCTCGAAAATGAAAAAAAAATACAATTTGCCACTAATCATTCTAGTGCTCGATTTCACTAAGATCAGTGGATTCAGAAATGTTGCTGGATGGCATTGTGTACTTTCCCGCAACCAGGCCAGAGAACTGGTCCCAGCATTGCCAGCAGAGGTGGCACTGCCAGAAACACCAGATGTCGTGACACCATCCAGAAACAACCCACGCTCTAAAGTAATTATGACAAACCAAGGTCTAATGCTGCAGCGACCAGTATCCAAAAAGAGACACATAGCCAGTCATGAATGTATGGAGAAACGCAGCATAAACTCCACAAAATGGCAAAAACTCAAAGAATAGCACTGGATTCACTAACTACATTCTATGGAACCATAAGGCAGCAACAGTGAGGAATATGAGTCCATTTAATGGCCGGGGCCACCGCATACATGACATAGTTATTATTGTTCTTTCTAAGCAAAAGCACACTCCTCAGCAATCTACTTTCAATATCTCTGTGGATACTCGCTTCATAGCCCATTCCCATGACGTCACATAATTATAAGACCATCCTTTAGACTCTCTACCTGGCAACGCATACATCACTCCTGTATCACGTCATGCAAAGTATTCCATCGACCAACTCTGATGTCACCCTAAGGATGTTATCCAGCAATGCCTTGGATAGCTCATGTGAGGACTGATGGCAACACATTGCATCTCCTAATAACATACATATTTGAATCTCAGCTCTGGGCTTTAACAGAACAGCGGTCACCGCTGGGTCAGCATATATTTAACACCCGTGCCACATATAACAAGAAAACAGTGCCATGAACCGGTATCAGGGCACCTAATAATGGGGCACTGCACTAATGACTGGTAACCAGGCCAGAGAGTAGAAAAGGAGGAGGCGCACAGCTATCCATCCATTCAGACTTACTGACCCCACTGACCAATGGTCCTTGGCTTTATTGTGCAATGTGTCAACTATTATCAGCCCTTGAAATTCGCCACAGCAATCAGCAAAACTGTGGTAAAAGCTATGGTAAACTTAATTTGCAACGGCAAGTATTTGCCGTGGAAGAAAATTACAGACCTAGCTACTGAAATGTGATTTTAGCATAGATACAAGGTATCAATCATGATGTAATATTAAAGTAAGCTGCTACAGTTCACCAAAAGTAGAACAACGGGTGTAATTAATGAAATTTAAAAAAAATGCTATAGTACCGCGGTGAACATGTTCTGTCACAAGATTTTTGTACCGTGGCGAAATTATCCGAATTTCAACGACTATCATTGACACAATTTACCAATGGGTAAGAAGAACTGATGCCACTGAGCACAAAGATAATGGTTTCCTGACATAATGGGGTAAAAATACTCAGCATAAGGTTATTAGAAGCATTGCTCTGACAGAGATATTACATTGTTATCCCATATTTATCACATTGACAATATTTACATCTATTTCTAAGGATATTTGTGCGAATCACATGTTGAATCAATGTTTATCATTTTTGTCACGCTCTAAATAAAGTGGAGAAAGGCTCAACTTTGTAATCCAAATGACGTCCAGAATGCAGCATCAGGCCTTCAGGCTGATGATTAATTTCAAAGCAACACACGACGCTAGGAATACTTTCATGCTGAAGATAGCAGTAAACATCAAGCCTACACTAGGCATACACCAGCGTGACATTTGCCACAGCACAGGTAGAGCTGAGAAAATAGGGTACCAAGACACCACTATCACCACAGCAGCAGCAGGAAATGGTGGAGGGCATCTAAATATTCAAACGACAGACACCATAACTCCTGCACACTGCGACAACTCCGAAAAGATGTGCTTGCCCGCTAAATATAGAATAAGCTAAGTGAACGCATCAGCTCTATAAATACGGCACAGGTCTTCGAATACAACCATGGTTTGGGGCCAAAAAGCCCAACCAAAGAATCATATGACCACCTTATGGTGATAGGTGATGACAGTCAGCCGATCAGTCTGCAGCGGACGAGCAACCAGTGTGATGCTCAGAACAGGAGCACAGTACACAGATGTGACCAGCTTTGTTCATTGAAATGAAGAATACGAGTCTGATGAGGAGTGACGGCTGATTATGCCATATTCCCACCAAAGTGCAAAGCAAACCGTGCAGCAACTCACCTCTACAAATCCTTGGTATTAAGTGCTGTTCCACTGCTCTCATTCAAGACAATGCCAATCCTCTCTGGGAAAGAACCAATAGTGATCTGCGAAGAAGCTGCTTCTATGACAACTAGCACATCAAATAGAATCTGCCTGCCTACTAGAAACGTTGTTGAAAACTGGGAAGCCTCAGAGGAATATGTGCATATAAACCAGGGAAGAGAACCAATTATGCCACCATTTGGAAAATTTAAAGAGGACAAGCCAGCATTACAAGCTGTATCGACAAGACGTCTGACTAGTTTCTTGTCAGTGGTAAGGGACCTAAAAGGATGCTTGCATGCACCAGTGAATCCGGAGTAAGAACACTGCAGTATTATGAGGCAAGACAGAGTTAGCCTAATATATATATATAATCGCTACCAAGTGTGAAACCATAAATAAATCAAGTCCGCCTTTTCTAGTCAAGGACCAGCTATGTCTATAAGACTGCGACATTACTTCTCAATCCTCTCTGGTACGCTGCAACCAAAAATTGATGGCATAAGGAAAATCTCTTTCAACATCCACAGTTTTAGCTATAACAAATCAATCCTTTGGGACCTGCTTCGACACCATGATGTGGTGGTATTTCAAGAACACTGGCTACATCAATTTGAACTGAATCAGATCAACTCACTCCTAGCTTTCAACAACATATATGCGATGTGGAGGACCTTCGATGAAGCAAACCCAGTACCACTCACAGATAGACCTAAAGGCATCCTTTGGCATGTGATCCGAGCAGATTGAAGGTGATGATAGACTAGCAGCGATTAAGATCCACCCTACTGAATGACCAATCATATTGGCATGCGTATATATGCCATGCAGCAGCAGCAGCAGTGATGTGGATTACCAATACAGAGATAAGACTGGAAATCGCAAGATTTTTCAGTAAATATGAGGATAGTGATCATATACGGGTTGGTGACTTAAATCGATCACTGCATAGATCGCTGTACATCTTAGACAAAGAAGTAAATAGTTTCTGCCAGAAAGAAGATCTCAGCCTCCCAACTCTTGATTACCCAGAGACATCTACCTTCATGTGTCTAGATGACAAAAAGGTGCAGCACAATTGATTTCTTTTTGATGAAGAAAGCAAATAACTGTGGTGACAGAGGCTAGGGTTCTAGATATGGAGCGAGTCATAACTAGTTGGAGACAACGTGTGACTCAATCCATATTAGCTCTTGAACAATAAAAATATGTTTAAATAAAAGGGTTCTAGATATCTTCAGTAATTGTTCAGCATACAGACTCATCTAATTTGACACGTCATATACTGTCACACAGACACGGAACTCCAAACCAATCACAGCCCAAGAAGACAGACTGAAATGGCCTAAGCCAGTTCGAAGAAAATATCCGGCGTGAGCTAGCCTCTAGATCAGTATGAACAGAATCCATGCAGCAGACTCATGATCGAATTATTTACACTAGATTTCATAAACTGTCTTCGAAATGCAGAAGTGAATGCAGTGTCTAGATCAAAACAACACCATATGCCGCCAATGTCCTCAGAATGTACTGAGCTGCAGCAATAAGCTAAAAGTAAATCCCATCAGTGGAAAAAAGAAGGCCGGCCAACAGATGGTCTCACAGCTCATCAACTAAAGTCTCTGAAGCACCAGCTCCGATCATGCCAACGCTATAATGAGGCCGCTAAGCACAATGACTTGATAGCATCGATCCAGAATTCAGCAACCAATGATCAGGTGTTGTTCAGCAAACTTGTGAGACGGTAATGCAGCAGCCAACCAAACACTACCACAGCATTAAAATATATGGGCTCTAGCTATTATACTACAGAAGAACATCTCTTGGGCTGGCAATCATTTCCAAACAAAGACAGTCCTACCCCTGTTGCAAACTTCAATACTGTCGCGCACACTATTGTGGAAGAAGACATGAAGAAAATTAAAGCCATGCTGTGCATGCACACTGACCAGTTTGAAGACTGGAGACCAAATGAAATCGCTGCCAGCATTAAATTAAATTGGCGAAAATCCCAAGACAAATTCAAGATTCAAGATTATTTATTTCCAAATAGATAAATAGTTTAACACTTCAATACAGTCCTATGATGTGATGGACCCTTTACATATAACATTTGTAATATTAGGTTTATACATATAACATTTATATATATTTTGTATTACATATGACATAGAATACGATACAATACATGTATGAATTATTGTTAGATTCGAACAAATAAACATGACTTATGACAATTGACAAAACATTTGCATAAAGGGGGCAGGATGGGAAGGGGGCAGGGTGGGAGGGTTGGGGGCGTGACCATCTTGCACAGTGTTATTATTATTCAGTGATATTACCATTATAGTATCGAGGAAGGCATCCATTGCACAGAAAACTCTACCTACAAACATATGCATCTACACCAATGCAGATAGTCTGCTGAATAAAAGAAATGAACTCGAAGAAATAGTTCCTGAAACCTCTCCAGCGGTTATATGTATCACTGACGGACTCCCTAAATACCAAGATCCCAGCACAAGCATCAAATTAAGCGAACTGCAACTAGATAGCGATGATTTATTTCTTAATAATAACCCAGCTAGGGGAGTTGCCATCTATAGCCACAAACTACTACAAGCCCAACCCTGTGAGACACTAAGTAGCGATTCTTTCAAGGAGTCAGTTTTGGTGTACATGGACTACCCAGAATAAAGAAAATGTTTTAGTAGGATGTATCCATAGGGTTCCCAATAGTGAGACAATAATTTAAATCTCATGACCCTAATAAACAACACTAGTAAACTAAAACCAGACCCCATTTTGATTACAGGAGACTAACTTCCCAGATATCAACTAGTCTTCTGGTCTCTCATACACTCATGATAGTGACAACTTTATCAATACCATAAGAAACAATTTTCTCCACCAGTTTGTATTAAAACCAACAAGACACAGGATAAACCAGAAAGCGAATATCTCATTTTGGGAAACAGTACAAACATTGTCAATGACATATTTCATCTAGCCCCGTTATGAAAAAGCGATCACGATGTCTTACAAATAAACTTTCACGCATATATATTTAATGTTTCAACTGAATCAAATTTTGCTGAATAAAGGTAGGTACAATGGCATGCGCAGGGAAGTCAGCAATATTGTCTGGACAAACATGCAGGAACTTCATACACCAGAAGCATGGAAACTTATTTACAACATCCTAACCACAATGCTAAATCAACACATCCCCAAAACAAACAAGTCGAGTAAACGGAAACACCTATGGCTTACTTCCAGTGCCACACACACCCTTAAAGCAAAAAAAAAAATTGCACAAAAAATACAAGAAAACGGAGTTCTGATGATTATAACCAATGTAAAATGGCAAGGAATAATTCTACATCATGTATCAAACAAGCCAAACGGTCATTTGAACGAAATATAGCAACAGAATGCAAGAAAAAGTCCTTTTGGAAATATGTCAAAAGCAAAACAACACTCAAAGAAACAGTAGGCCAACTTAAATATTCAAACGATGAAGTGTGTACAAATCATACAGAAGAGGCAGAAGTTTTGAAAATCTATTTTGCAAGCGTATTTACAGAAGAGAACCTAAATACAATGCCAGAAAATATCCCCAATATCACAAACACTGTTTTACCAGACATTTCTATAAACCCAGAGACTATTGAAGCCAAATTAAAAAACCAAACCCAAATAAAAGTCATGGACCAGACGGCATATGCATACGAATTTTGATTGAACTAGCAAAAGAAATCAGTGTACCCCTTAACATCCTATTTAACAAATCTTTAGAGGAAGCTGTAATACCTGAGATTTGGGAAATGGCTAATGTCTGTCCGATCTATAAGAAAGGCCCAAAAAGTAATCCAAGCAACTACAGACCCATCAGTCTAACTTGCTCACTTAGCAAACTTTTAGAAATATTTGTACGTGATGCAATAATGAACCACATGGAAACAAACAACCTTTTCACCAGTTGTCAACATGGCTTCAGACATAACAGGTCATGCAAAACACAGTTACTGGAGTACATGGAAACCATAACATCTAATCTAGATGAAAACCAACCTATAGACGCAATATACTTAGATTTTTCCAAAGTTTTTCGATACAGTTCCACACAAAAGACTTCTAAAGAAAATGAGAATGTATGTTCTAGGAGAGCAACTAATTAACTGGACTGAAGCATTTCTAACTGAAAGAAAACAGTGTGTAAAGATCAACGAAGCAACATCCGACTGGACAGCCATCACTAGTGGCGTGCCTCAAGGCAGTATTTTGGGACCTACACTTTTCCTTTTGTGCATAAACGATCTACCCGACTCCGTAACCTGCCCTTGTAAGATCTTGGCGGATGATACAAAACTGTTTGGTAACCCTAACACCGTGAACCTTCAAGACAATATAGATAATGTATTAATTGGTCTCAGATTTGGCAGCTACACTTTAATACACTTTGGTTCAAATAATCTTAGGACCCAGTATTATATGACAGACACTACATGCCAGTCACAAACCATTGAAATCATACCGTCCACAAGTGAAAAAGATCTTTGAGTACACATAGATGAAAACCTCTCCTTCGATACCCATACAAATGCAACTGTATCAAAGGCTAACAGCATAGTTGGTTTAATTAACAGAACCTTCAATTACATAGATGAAAACACGCTTAGCCTGTTATTCAAATCACTAGTCTGATCAATTTTGGAATACTGTAACTGCATATGGTCTCGTTTTAAAAGACAATCTTGTATAATCGAAAGGGTCCAGCGCAGAGCCACTAAACTTGTTCCCCATTTGAGAAACTACTGCTACACGGACAGGTTAAAGGCTTTGAACCTCATGTCACTAAAATACAGAAGGCTTAGAGGAGACATAATCGAAACATACAAATTTATCCATGATGATTATAACATTGACAAAAACACATTCTTTGACCGATCAAGTAACACACGTACTAGCGGTCACACATTCTAGCTCAACAATAAACGCAGCAGAAAAGAAATTCGTAGGCATTTTTTCCCAAACCGAATTATTAACACATGGAGCTCACTCCCTTCTGTTGTGGTAGAGGCACCCACGCTCGGCGTGTTTAAATCAAAACTAGATATGCACCTAAATGACATAATATACGATCATGACATAACCAGCTAATAGATATATAATAATAAGACAATCTAGAAATATACCCAAATGCTAGGCACAGAAGGGTGTAACCATGAGCGTAGGTGGCACACAGCAGCTGACGCGTGGATAACCCATCTGCACCACAGCACCTCCCAAAGTCAACCAGGGTCCTGAATAATGTCAATGAATAATGCCAACCAAACAAATAAACAATTGTAACTAAACAAAGTACAAGCGCTAGTAATACAATACCAACACAGCTCCCGAGGCAATAAGCCAAAGGCGTATGCCTCGTAAAATGATGATGATAATGATGATGATTATATTCAGCCTTCGGCCTTACATTAGAGCATCTGTGGTACACTGGTCCAGACACAGTTCCAAGGCTCACTACTATGTTAAATATTATAATTCAAACAGCATTCATCCTATCTTTTTTCAAAGAAGGTATTCTACACTCTATTCTGAAGAAAAAGATGAACAAACGAGATACGGCCAACTATAGAGGTATTACAAACATAAGAGTTCCTTGGCAAGTTATTAGAACTGCATCCTGTTACAGAGAAGACATATCAGTCAGTCAAATCAACACTATCTCCAAAGATGTTTCACAGAGAAGGTGGGCCCAATATTCTTGCTCTTCTACTCCTTGAGGTGATCCATGAATATGCAGACAACAAAAGGACCTCACTGTCATCTTCGTTGATGCTGAAAAAGCCTTTGATCGCATTTGGCATGCAACCTTGTTTAGGAAGCTGAAACTGATGAACTCTCCAGATGAAATGGTATGCTGACTGGTAAACTGGTTTCCGTAGCCAAGTCCAAGCACAATCTCACCCCACTGCTTAAAGGCTTACATTAAGGATACCATATGTTCAGTAAGACAACTATAGGTACATAATGTGTGGAAACAATAGCCTGTGCAGATGACAGCGCTATAGCTTCACCTAACTAGTGCAGCTTTTGAAGATCAGGTAGTTACTATGGTAGTAGGCCAGCAGCTGAACGGGACCATATCAAGATTATTTGACGTTTCGTCCCTAATCATATATGCCAAGTTTCGGCCTGATCCGTTCAGCGGTTCTGGAGCTGTTTTCGCGAAAACTAGATCATCCACAATTCCCACCAAACAATTTGGAAAATCAAGTTCCCTTCTAACAAACTTGGTTTAGCTCTTGCGCAGGATAATATTTCATGAGGCTTGCATCGATCCCCGTTTCAAAACAAGCGTTCAGATAAGATGTTGAATATTTTCAAAAACGTATCCACTTCTACTCTGCAGACGAGATCTGGAATATTCTTTAAAATGTGTGACATATCGCAGTGAATATGTTGAAGCAGCCGTACATAATACTATGATTGACTTTTGCTTGAAGCTAATTCGATTATAGACTAAAACTAGACTACATCCGGAGACTGACTCACGCCTTTGCACTGATTTTCCAATACACATACTGAGGCCAATGGTCAATATATTTGACCCTTTGATTAAAACTAATGCTAGTCCACCATGGTTTGAATGGATGTGTCAAATTTGGCACGGTTGCATTCCACAGTTAGGACCAAATATTGATATTTCGATACGCACTTAGTGACACTAGCATATATAGTTAACCTTTTGACCTGAACCTCAAACTAGTTCTAGTCCAGCTAAGTATGCGTGTATGTGTCAAAACTTGGCTTCTATCGGTCTGCATTGCCATGTTATGCATTTAGTGACACTGTTAAATAAATGTTTGGCCACTTTACTTGAAACCTCGAGCCCACCACAATATGAATGAATGTCATAAGTTCGGTGATTGTACTTTCTTGCATGACAGAGCTATGGCCGAACGGCATGCTACGGTACCCACTCAGTGCCATCCTGACCTAGATATTTTACCGTTGAGCTCAAACTTAAAACACTCTAGCTTGTAGCAATATGATTGTATGTGCTCTTGTATTCCCAAAATTATTTATCCCAGTACAGATATGCACTTAGTGACCTCGTGTGACCTGAGATCTATTTGCCAATTTGACTGGAAACATACTATTTCTAACAAGCCGCAATATGAATAGATGTGCCAAATTGGTGATGTTACCGTCTTGCATTCCCGTGTTATCGTCAAAAATGTGTATTTGGATATGAACCTAGGCACCCAGTGACTTAGATATTTGGCATTTTGACCTGAAACAAACTAATTTTAGCCACCCACAGTGTGAATGGATGTTCCAAATTTGGTGATTATACTTTTCTTGCGTCCTTGTGATATGGCCAAAATATATGTTTTGGCATAACTTATTGACCTCTTGACCCAGATATTTGACTTTTCGACCTATAACTTCAACGGTCTCTCGCCAGCCCCAATATGATTGTATGTGCCAAATTTGGCGATTTGATCTAGCATTCCTGAGATGTGCAACAGACAGACAGCATGACAGACATCATGGCAGACAGGCAGGCAGGCAGACAGACTCAGACAGGCCTTCGCCGTGAGTAATAAAACAGGCTAGATGTGACGTATGTAATTAATTCACTACATGATATATTCATTCCCGATAATATCCTATATAGGCCCTATTATAAATGTCAAGTGGCAGGTATAGTTGTGACTGTGCATACTTAATACAATTCTTACTATTTATAGCAAAACTTCGAAACACCGCCTACATTCTTTACTACAAAATGGTGGTTCTTTTAACCGTATGATTAAATGACCACCTTATAAACGACAAATGTTGGAGCATCTTCAAAGAGCCGTCTGTGTGTATGTTGAACTTCATTAAGAGACCATCTTGCTTTCATGACCACTGTCTCGCGCACTCTAGAGTGACATTTATGTAGTATACATACTTGTGAACTTTGATGTAGAGTTGTTTTCAGAGATATGTCGTCGGACAAGCTATTGGATATCTTTCAGTGAGTATTAACTAGGATAGGATACACACTTGAACATTAGACTCCATGTGATCACCATAAATAGTCACTGTGTAGATTAGATAATTAGATACCCGGATGGATTAAAAACATTTTATCAGATGGCACTATGATTAATCTTGCCATTTATATTATATAGATCTAGTAATGCAGTTCCATGCCTAGCAACGCTTAACGCATCATCAATTTTATGAAACTTATCATAACAAAAACAAGTCGAAAACTCTGCTGTTTGTCATCGAATCATTTTCATAAGGGATAGCCTAAATTAGACGAGCATAGGAATTTTGACCAAATTTGATTTAAATCTGCCCAGAAATAACAAAACGTGCCACCCTTGTCGTCTACAGACAGACAGACAGACAGACAGACAGACAGACAGACAGATAAACAGACAGACAGCATGACAGACAGACAAACAGGCAGGCAGGCAGGCAGGCAGACAGACATAGGCGGATGAGGAGTGATCGCTATAGATGAGCTGATTGACAAGTCATCTGAGCTTAAATAACCCGCCGCAAATTGCACTTTACAGTCTTCACTATAATCTAAAATCTGAATACAGAAGTGAAAATTATCGAAATGTCCAAAATGTGGGAAAGTTTTTATCTTTTGAACTTCGACAGATTCTTATGTCCAATATTATCACATACCCAATCCAGCAGCTATTCAAAGGTCGACTGGGTCCCAAAATTGTTAAAATCTGTCGAGAGATTCAGACGGTATTCTTATTTAAACATTTCCCATAAAACCATCCACGTTTTATAAAGAGTTGTTCTTGGGCATACGTCCGATAATAGGCACAGTTTTGGATGTTAAAATATCCAGGCTATCCAAATTCTATTCTAAATCCATTTTGATATGACGTATAAGAATATACACGTTCACTTATAATAAAAGCAAGAGGAATGAATTGTGTGTCAGATTCTTTTCCTTCACCATGAGCCCATGACAACGCCTCTAAACTTCATTATCTCAGAGGTTGCGGTATTGTGGTATGTTTGCATGTGTATAACTGCATGTGTAGCATCTCAGAAACGTATGCGAAATGCATTACAATACCACCGTATGTGCGTGCGTGTGTGCGCGCGTAAACAAGTTAAGTGTCGTGTTCATGACAATGATATCTAGTCGGAATGGTTGGTGGAGGGCACGAAGATGCAGTCGATGATCTGCAATCTAAATGATTGATCCCACTGTGAGTAATTTGTTTGTCAGACGGGGTGGATAATCTGTTGTTGGATTAGGTAATATCAGAAGTGCATAATAACAGTCTTTTGTTGGATTAAATAATAGAAGTCCATAATAACAGGCTTTGTGTTGGATTAGGCAATATCAGATGTCCATAATAACTGTCTTTTTTTTTATTAGATAACATCAGAAGTCTATAATAACAGTATTTTGTTGAATTAGGTAATATCAGAAGTCCATAATAAAATTCTTTTGTTGGATTAGATAATAGAAGTCCATAATAACAGGCATTGTGTTGGATTAGGTAATATCAGAAGTCCATAATAACAGTATTTTGTTGAATTAGGTAATATCAGAAGTCCATAATAACAGTATTTTGTTGAATTAGGTAATATCAGAAGTCCATAATAACAGGCTTTGTGTTGGATTAGGTAATATCAGAAGTCCATAATAACAGTCTTTTGTTGGATTAGATAATATCAGAAGTCTATAATAACAGTATTTTGTTGAATTAGGTAATATCATATGTCCATAATAACAGTCTTTTGTTGAATTAGGCAATATCAGAAGTCCATAATAACAGTCTTTTGTTGAATTAGGCAATATCAGAAGTCCATAATAACAGGCTTTGTGTTGGATTAGGTAATATCAGAAGTCCATAATAACAGTCTTTTGTTCGATTAGATAATATCAGAAGTCTATAATAACAGTATTTTGTTGAATTAGGTAATATCATATGTCCATAATAACAGTCTTTTGTTGAATTAGGTAATATCAGAAGTCCATAATAACAGTCTTTTGTTGGATTAGATAATATCAGAAGTCTATAATAACAGTATTTTGTTGAATTAGGTAATATCATATGTCTATAATAACAGTATTTTGTTGAATTAGGTAATATCATATGTCCATAATAACAGTCTTTTGTTGAATTAGGCAATATCAGAAGTCCATAATAACAGTCTTTTGTTGAATTAGGCAATATCAGAAGTCCATAATAACAGGTTTTTGTTGGATTAGGTAATATCAGAAGTCTATAATAACAGTTTTTTGTTGGATTAAGTAATATCAGATGTCCATAGTAACAGTATTATGAACTTCTGGTGATATGAAAAAGTTATGTAGCAAATTAGCAATTAGCAAATCATTCACTCAAAGTCAATAAATAATTATTTTTCCCGCTTTCCCGTTTTATACAGCTATATTGAAGGGCATCAAGATGAATACATAAATCGGCTTGCAGAAGCAATTTCAATCAAAAGTGTATCATCATGGGCGGACAGTCGAAGCGAGTGTGTTCGCGTAATACAGTGGATGGCAAACAACCTGACAAAGGTCGGAGCCACGTGTGATATCAGGGACAATCCTGCAGGACAACAGAAGTTACCTAATGGCACCACTATCCCTTATCCACCAATACTAACTGGTAGATTAGGGGAAGAGCTGCCATCAACAAAGCCGACTGTTTTAATATATGGCCATCTTGATGTACAGCCAGCTACAAAGGTTTGTGTCAGAATGAAGTACCACTTTAGCAAGTTGTGATTTCTTTATTCATAGTAATATATGAATGTTTGACTCTACGAAAGCATTTAAACCATTCCAATTTTTCTACAGGATAATTATACCATACGGAATGTAGGTTGGTTGTTCTTGCTTAAATATGGCCAATATCGTGGGTGGGTGTTTGGCGGCATAGAGTGGAGACAAGTATTGACCAGACACAACACTATTAATAATGCGTTTTCTTAGACTGGCCCCTGCATGGCGTATTTATAGACCCTACACAATCTAACTTCTTGGTTTATACCATGATACAAGTTACAAATCTGCAGATAATTAAATTCAATAAATTGGCAAGCAGATCAAGAGAATATGCCTACATAGGGCGCATGCTCCGCCTCAAATACACTCTAACATGTCTGCTATATTCACTATAAACAAGCTCCGTTCTACGAAGCTACAAATAACCAAATGTGTCAGATGCGTATATTATTGCAGGAGGAAGGTTGGGGTACGGAGCCATTTACAATGGTAGAAGATAATGGCAAGCTGTTTGGACGAGGTACATCCGATGATAAAGGACCGGTGCTGGCATTTCTAAACTGTTTTGAGGCATTTAAGGAGCTTGGCACGAAGCTGCCAGTAAATGTCAAGGTAAATTAGACACTGGATAACAAACTTAGTTATGCAAATTTATTTGTATCAACATAAACTAGATGTATTATACTATTACAAACATCAAGATACACTGTCCACGTTGCCCCGCTATGATAATTGTGACGTATCCGACTTTGTCAGAAATGTACAAAATTTGACAGACTGGCAGCTAGACAAACAGACGGAATGGCGATTTATACCAGTTGAAAGTCGTAACAAAAAATAGGTAAGAGGTGCCGTGGGGTAATGGTATATATATAGCCTATATATATATATATATATATATATATATATATATATATATATATATATATATATATATATATATATATATATATATATATATATATATATATATATATATATATATATATATATATATATATATATATATATATATATATATATATATATATATATATATATATATATATATATATATATATATATATATATATATATATATATATATATATATATACACCTGTGCAAAAGTTAAGCACCAGCAAAAACAATAGAACGTAGAAACATGATGGTACAACTAGGCTGCCATACTTTTTGTCCCCGCGTTAGCTGACATAATTCCAAGTACGAAATGCACATGCATGCATGACTTCACGCCGCTTGATGTCCGTGCGTGGCGGGAAACAGCACATGTGTTCAGTTATGTAAAAGTCCAGTTTGAGGTGTAGAACATTACATACAGATTTAGGCGACAAGATTAGGAATTTTGTGTTCATGACCGTGGTTTTTTTGTACAGAGAGAATTAGCTCTTGATTGTGAACCGCTATGGCAAGACGAAGGTTAACCATACTGTAATCAGTCGTTTGATTGCAAAACATGGGCAAACTAACGAGGTGAAGGACATGCCTAGATCTGGAAGACCGAAGAAGACTACTGCCCGTGATGATCGAGCCCTAGTACGCCTTGTTAGGAGATCTCCATTCACCAACAGCAGAGTGCTCAGCCAGCAATGGGAAACGCGCAATAGAGTGTCAATGTCTACCGTCAAAAGGAGACTGTATGCTGCTGGCATGAAAGCTAGGAGACCTGTCAGACGTCCTCTCCTCACTGCACACCACAAAGAGGAGCGTCTGAGGTGGTGCAACGAAAGAAGACACTGGAACATGAGATCCTGGAGACGGGTACACTGGTCCGATGAAAGTCGGTTCCTGCTTCATGCCACAGATGGTCGAACTCGTGTATGGAGGTCCAGACGCACGGCGTACGACCAACGTAACATCATGGAAGAAGTTCCATTTGGTGGAGGTTCCGTTATGATATGGGGGTGCATCTCATTTGATTGTAAGCTGGATCTGTTGACTGTATCTGGAACACTAAATGGACAAAGATATCAAGATTCCATACTGGATAGAGTTGTGGTCCCTCATTTTGTAAATCATGCACCTGGAACCCACCCTATATTCATGGATGACAACGCCCGACCACATCGTGCTAGAGCTGTGCATGAATACCTCCGCCAGAATGCCATCGAAACCCTACCATGGCCAGCAAGGAGCCCTGACATGAACCCTATTGAGCATATCTGGGACATTCTGGGAAACATGGTGAGAAGGAGGGATCCTCCTGTGCAGAACCTACAGGAATTAACAGACGCACTCCATCTTGAATGGCAACGAATACCACAATGGCGTATCTGTCGGTTGGTGACCAGCATGAGACATCGTGTCCAGGCCGTCATCCAGGCACAAGGTGGATATACCCGGTATTAATAATGACAGTCTCAAACTCGTCTCAAACTCGTGCACAGATGTTAAACTTCGTTTTCAGACACCATTAATGACAATCTAGCCACGTGTGTCAACTGTAGGGCAATAGTTGTCAGTTGTGTCAACGTAACCATATTCAGGCCTCGTTTTCAAGTTCAAACAAAAACATACAGTGTTTCCCCACCATCATAATCAGCATTCCTCTAGTTGCATTATTACCTCTTGCACTAAGATGGATGGGTACATAAATGTTTATGCTATTGCTTTCTTCATAGCACATGAATATACCCTCGCATGTGCGTAAAAATAGGGTGGTGCTTAACTTTTGCACAGGTGTATATATACCTACCTGTCATTTGACTACTTTAATTAACTCAAGATATGTGTCTTATATATGGTAAATATGGGGTATATCGCGCTCACAGACACGATATAATCCCATGACCCCATTTCATATAATTATCTTATCTTTCCTTTAACTAACACAAGATATGACAGATCATATCTTTCCTTTTATTAACACAAGATATGATAGATCTTATCTTTCCTTTAATCAACACAAGATATGACAGCTCTTATCTTACCTTTTATTAACACAAGATATGGCAGATTTTATCTCTCCTTTTATTAACACAAGATATGACAGATCTTATCTTTCCTTTTATTAACACAAGATATGACAGATCATATCTTTCTTTTTATTAACGCAAGATATGACAGATCATATCTTTCTTTTTATTAACGCAAGATATGACAGATCATATCTTTCCTTTTATTAACGCAAGATATGGCAGATCTTATCTTTCCTTTAACTAACACAAGATATGACAGCTCTTATCTTTCCTTTTATTAACACAAGATATGGTAGATCTTATCTTTCCTTTAACAAACACAAGATATGACAGATCTTATCTTTCCTTTTATTAACACAAGATATGACAGATCATATCTTTCCTTTTATTAACGCAAGATATGGCAGATCTACACAAGATATGACAGCTCTTATCTTTCCTTTTCTTAACACAAGATATAACAGAGCTTATCTTTCCTTTTCTTAACACAAGATATGACAGATCTTATCTTTCCTTTTATTAACATTATCTTTTGATGGATCACTTATAGTATACAGGTTATGTTTCTTGGGAAAACCCTTGATTTCTGGGGTTCGATAACTTAATATATAAGTAAGTATACAGAGTTAGTTCGCAATGACTGGTTTACTGTGTGTATTTTTAGTTTATCTTTGAAGCAATGGAAGAACATGGCTCAGAGGGTATTCATGAAATGGTCTTCACACTCAAAGACACGTTCCTCAAGGTATGAGTTGTAAATGAAGATAGAAATAACAAGCATTCGTGTCTGCCGACGTCGTCACAGTAAATACAATGCCATATTAAACAGTAGTTTTTAAGTGAACCTGAACAAATACAACGATGTACAACTTTACCCTCGCCTCGTAAGAAAAAGTGGGTATTGCATTTGTGTATGTGAGTGCACGCATGCATTTGTGCGAGTGTGCGCGCGTATGCGTGTTTATGCGAGCACACGCGTGCGTGCGTGTGTGTGCGTGCGTGCGTGCGTGCGTACGTGCGTGCGTTCGTGTCCGAAGCTGTATCTAGAAAACTAATGATCTGATTTGGCATCAATTTAGCACACAACTAACGATTATATCGGGAAAGGATTTGTGGATCGGATATGTGGATCTGTGGATCGCATCACATTCTGGATCTGTGGATATCTCTGAAACTGCTGGGTCGGTTTGGCTTAAATGTTAACACAAGAATGGCTGTAGCGAGTCTGTACACCAAGACTTTGATCATGAATTAGAATCAAAGAAAAAACAGCAAGATAGAAAAAATCGGAAGATGCAAAACAATCTTTGCAATTTGTCAACAGTGGAAGTGCGATGGTTTGCAATCTGATATTGCTCTTATTATGGATGCATTAAGAATGTCATATTGAAGCTTGACATTCATTATTTGTGTGGAGGCAATTTTCCGAATATCATTGTAATCTTTCATAGATACATTTGTACTCTTTTAGCTCACCTGTCGCAGAGCCCTCACGGCGGCGGTTCATTACCCATAAGGACCTATGTCACCCACCATGCTTAAACATCCGCATTAAGGCACCACTAGTCCTAAATCAGTGTACCCAACTGAAGCAAGCTGTGCGGGAAGGGTCATATCATATTTGGCATCCGCTATTGCATAATTGACTGGTCAATCAGATCTGTGGCCATATTGAATTTTAGAATTTTCCTGTAGATACCTTTAAAATGCTACTGAACCTGCATGTCCAATTTGAATGAAATATGGTTTCAATACAAATCTTGCATGCATAAATCTGATTAGTCACTTCGATCGTGTTCTTTGATTTTCCAACGTTTTTAATAAATCACTTAAAATAACACATATGTACCGTTGTAACGATCTGAATCAAACCTTTCTAGAAGCAGCCTCTCTGGAACAGCGTGCGATCTTGTACACCTAGGCCTATGATGGGTTGGATTGTGCCAAATGACACATACGTACGTAACTATGCGGTCGTTGACTCCTTGCATTAGCATACGCGTTTCCACATGCATGGTACCCCGTCTTACACACGACTAAGTGTCTTTATGGCATACTCTTGCCAAACATCTTCTGACGCCTTTTTGAAATCTGTAGGCAGTCTTTAGGAGCGACATATTGTGTTATTGGATGGTAGATTATTACCAGGCTTTTCAAATCGTGGCTAAACTTTGTTAAAGGGAAGTTGATATACTAAAAAGACATGCCCATGGTGGATCACTCAAAATTTAGCGTGTTTAATTGAGGGCAAGCTTGGATTTGCTGGAAATTTCTGAGAAAATCATTAAAAAAATTACTTATTAACTACTGGCTTAATTTTAATAAAACTTGTCTAAACCTTCTTCACAGAAATTAGATTAGTAAAATTTGCCAGTGGTCGTCTCGTTTTCTTCGGTTTTGCCAGTGGTCAATAATTGCACGTGAGCAATACAGGCCCCCTTGGGGCTCTTGTATAATGGTAAGATTCCGATCAGCCATGTGTAAATCTGGTTGATCAGTTTTTCAACAGCCTTTTTGGATTTTCCAAAATCTTATTGAAATACTTTAAAGATCACTCATGAACCGTTCAGATCATTCGAACCCAACTGTGCTGAAAATCCATAGGACAGTCGACCTCTCATCTGATATAGAGAATCTTTATTCGTGATTTAGTTGCGTAGATTTCTAGTAGACCTATGCATTATAAAGGTTTATAGGCGTACCCTGCTCATTAGAGCCAAACCTTACTGAACGCATCCAATCGCAATAGTCGTCCGATCTGGCATGCCGATATCTGTTTGGTTAATTTGGTGTAAGTAGCCCTAACAGACTCACAGACACCGCTCAACTGAAAGGGCGACTTATGTTAGTAATTGTGAGTCGTACCTAAACATTTGATTGGTCTTTTTTCTGCCGAACATCTTTGATTGTCTGAAATCCTTTAACAATAGCCAATTTAATCAAAATCTAAAACTAAGATTATATGGTGATAAACTGCTGGCACTGTATAAACAAATACAATTATTGTTGAATTAATAACGTTTTGCCCTTGAAACAAGCATCTTTTTCTATTGTAGGATGTTGACTATGTGTGCATTACTGACACGCGGTGGCTGGGTAAAACAAAGCCTTGTATTGCTTACGGTCTCAGGTATAATGCAGAGAGTGTACATGTCTGTGTGCGAACGTCTCATAATAACCATATGAAAGAGGTCTTGTCATTCTATTATTCTGAAACCACATTCACTTTATCATTTAACATAAAAAAATTCTGCTTTAATTTAGTTTTCTTGAAATATATATCTGGTGGATTTGGTGTTACATTGCCATTATTGTTTCTCTTTTAGGGGGGTTGTGTATTTCAATATTGAAGTGACATGCGCGTCTAAGGACCTACACTCTGGCATGCATGGTGGTCAGGTGTAAGTACATATAACTAGCTCTCAGTAGACATGCAGCGTGCATAGTCCTACTAAACAGTAGGTGGTAGAGTGGAGGGTTAGGGTGCAGCAAAGCCTTTCTGTCCATTTCCGCTCTTCGGTTCTTTCACGTAGTAATAGTAGTAGGCTAGTAGTAGTAGTAGTAGTAGTAGTAGTAGTAGTAGTAGTAGTAGTAGTAGTAGTAGTAGTAGTAGTAGTAGTAGTAGTAGTAGTAGTAGTAGTAGTAGTAGTAGTGTCGGGGTCACAATGATACCACCTCCCTCACTCCCTCAACTGGATTTCCATTTAGACAAATGAGCCCCCACCTCCCTCAACTGGATTTCCATTTAGACAAATGAGCCCCCACCACCCTCTCAATCCCTGGGGCATAGGTTGCGGGGGCCAGCACGGATCGCTGAATGGCTGCCAGGGAGGTAGGATCATCCCGACACTACTACTATCAGGGGCTGAACGCCCATTTAGAGACAAGCCTCCACAGGGATATACACCACCCACAGGTACTGATCGCCAGCACCACACATAATAGGTCTGAATGCTGATCGCCACACATAATAGGGTCTGAACGCCCATTTAGAGACAGGCATCCACAGGGATATACACCACCCACAGGTACTGATCGCCAGCACCACACATAATAGGTCTGAACGCCCAGACAGGGGATATACACCACCCACAGGTACTGATCGCCACACATAATAGCGTCTGAACGCCCATTTAGAGACAGGCATCCACAGGGATATACACCACCCACAAGTACTGATCGCCAGCACCACAAATAATAGGTCTGAACGCTGATCGCCTCACATAATAGGATTTGAACGCCCATTTAGAGACAGGCATCCACAGGGATATACACCACCCACAGGTACTGATCGCCAGCACCACACATAATAGGTCTGAACGCCCAGACAGGGGATATACACCACCCATAATAGTATCTGAACGCCCATTTAGAGACAGTCATCCACAGGGATATACACCATGAGAACTGTTGCACAGATTTGCGCTATTGCAAAGCAATTCGGCCTTAGAGGCTACTCTAAGGCCAAGAAAGCCGACCTGCTCCAGATGATCGACCAGGTCTGTGCCGAGGAGTGGCAGAAGCGACTCTCCCGAGCAATGAATATGGGAAGGTTTCGAGCGCTTACCGAGGATCCGTGGAATCCCCACAAGAAAGCACAGTGGATACGTGAGTTTAGTCAGTTGGACGAGGAGGTGACTGCTAGCTTGCGAGCCAAGGCTGTAGCAACGCGGTTGGAGGCCCATTCACTGGCGCCCTTAACTCTCCAATGCAGGGGGCCTCCGCACCCTATGCAAGCATCCACAAGGATATACACCATGAGTACTGTTGCACAGTTTCGCGCTATTGCAAAGCAATTCGGCCTTAGAGTCGACTCTAAGGCCAAGAAAGCCGACCTGCTCCAGATGATCGGACAGGTCCGTGCCGAGGAGTGGCAGAAGCGACTCTCTGGAGCAATGAATATGGGAAGGTTTCCAGCGCTTACCAAAGAGGCTCCATGGAATCCCCAAAAGAAAGCGCAGCGGATACGTGAGCGTCGTCAGTTGACCGAGGAGGTGACTGCTAGCTTGCGAGCCAAGACTGTATCGAGGTGGATGGAGACCCATCCACTGGAGTGCTTAACTCTCAAATGCAGGATCATTAAGCAATGCCGAGGTCTGAGCATAAGGGGGCCGAGGTCTGAACCCTTAGCTCAGCGCATGAGGTGAGAAGGCGAACACATTCTCGACCAGCGTCTTGGCAAAAGGGAGACAGAGGATAGAGGACGCCGGTCAGTACGCTGGACATTCTTCAGAGGTCTAGAAGGGGACCTCACAGGCCAGATCATGCAAAAGATCCAACAGACTGTCCAGAACGCCTTCTACCTCCGCTAGACCCATACCTATCGCATCCGTCACATCGAAGACGGTAGGGTGATGCTCTTCCACAAGAATGCGCCAGGGAGCCTATGGCTGAACATGATAGGAGCAGCTCAGGACTGGGTGGCAGCAAGAGAGCAAGCCCGCCTCGACACAGACAACATTGATCGACCCAACACCAAGTGGGCTTTCGTTCGATCAATCAACGTTGAGGTCAGGGCGGTCATCGACCACCAACCTCTGCTTGGGACAGGCCCCCTCCCAGACTGGCTACGACAGAATAAGAGTATGACTGCCCTCAACACCTACAGGGACAACATGTGTCTCTGGAGATGTCTAGCAGTCCACCGAGGAGCGAGAGCTGATAGAAGTACGGCTCCTGCACGAGAGCTTGCCATACAGTTATATGGCAAGACAGTACCTGATGACCGCAAGACCTCGCTGGATCAGCTGGACAAGGTAGAGTTCTTCGCAAAGATCTGGATTCGTGTGTATGAACCAACCGAAGAGGGCACCTGGCACATGACAAAGCAAGCGGCTCACTACCGGGACACCATAACCACCGGAGTGTGGGACCACCATGCCTTCTACATCAAGAACATCTCCAAGCTGGCACATATACTAGTCTGCAGTCACTGTCAGCAGAGGTTTACAAAGGCATGCTGTCTTCAACGCCACACTGATCACTGTACAGGCGGCAAAACAAAGATCGTGTGTCCTGGCGAGAATGTTGAGGTGCCACAGTCTGCGTATTAGAAACCCTTCTATCCGCCCCAACAATCCAGTTCAGCGACTACTCGTTGGATTGAGTATGAGTCGAGAAACAGAGGCGTACACATACACCATGTGGAGTGTGGGCATGGTGGCAAGCGTTGGATCAAGGGCGCTCCCGTAAATGGTTATGATCCGACCACCAACACCGTTTACCAGTTCCATGGCTGTGACTGGCATGGGTTTCCACAACACTGGCGAGGTGAGGATGCTGATCAAAGATACCGCAAGACAGTCCTGAGAGAGGAGAAGCTGAGAGCCTCTGGATGCACACTTGTGGTACAGTGGGAGTGCTGTATAAAACGCTGCTCAAGCGTCCTTAAACGAGTTCGGACTGTCCCATACCCACACTTCATAGTTTATGACTTCGAAGCACTCCTAGATGGTATCAAGACTCATCCTACGGAGACTCTCACGATTGAGAGTACTCACATACCTATCTCTGTGTCAGTTGGCTGCTCCTTAGAGTGCACCACGAGTGAGCCCACTCACCTCTGCAATCCTGACCCCAAAGAACTGATCAGTGAATTCATGCTGGAGATCCAATGGCGAGCATCTCTAATCCAGACAAGGGTTAGGGCACAGTACATACCGACAGACCTGGACAAGCTCCCAAATCAATAGCAGTGACTGATCAACAAGTGGTGTGACAAAGTGCCTGTACTGGGGTTCAACTCTGGGCGGTATAACCTGAACCTCATCAAGAAGTACAGGTACAGTGAAAGTCGCCAAGAAGGCTAGTCAGACCATGTTCCTCATAACACCTGAGCTACAGTTTCTCGATGTGCTGAACTAACTCAGGCCCGGAGTCTCGTATGAGGTATGGGTTAAAGCTTATGGGTGTACACAGCAGAAGAGCTGGCTCCCGTATGAATGGTTTGACACACATGAGAAGCTCAACTATCCAGGGCTTCCTGACTGCTCATCATGGACATCTAAGCTCAAGCGTGGCTACCTCTTTACACGAACAGAGTGGGAACAGTGTAACCAGACATTCAGCGAGCATGGAATGCGGACATTCGCCGACTGGCTGCGATACTACAACAACCTGGACGTCAGTCCATTCATCGAAGCCCTAGAGCGGATGCGGGAGTGCTACACAGAACGAGAAATCGACATCCTCAAAGACGTGGTGTCTCTCCCAGGTGTGTCACTGCAGTACCGCCTACGTTGAACCGCTCAGCACATGCCAGATGTTAGCCTCTATTCACCGGACAAGGAAGCCTACGAGATGCTGAAGGGTGCTGTTGTTGGCAGTCCCAGCATCGTGTTCACCAGATACCACAAGGCCAGTGTGACTCAAATCCGCCAGAGTGAGCATGTCTGCCAACGTCTACTCGGCTATGACGCAAATGCTCTGTACCTGTCAATGATGGCCAAAGAGATGCCATGTGGTAAGGAGAAAGTGCGCCATTGGTCCGGGCCAGTGGGGTAGCTAGCTTTAAGGAGGCTCTCCTAGCAGACAGCTGGTTTGAGTTTGCTGAGGTGGATATAGAGGTCCCCAAGGCTCTGTGTGCAAAGTTCGAGGAAATGCCTCCTCTCTTCTATAACCGTGAGATCCCGGTAGAGGCAATCTCATCTGAGATGCTGGCATATCTAGGGCGAACAGGGATGAAGCAACCCACCACCCAGAAGCTGGTCGGTGCCCTCTCTGGCAAGAAGCGGCTGCTGGACGCTCCGACCCTCAAGTGGTATATAACCCATGGCCTGAAGATCACTGCTGTATACTGCACCATAGACTATGAGGCCAAGCGCCCATTTGAGTGGTTTGTGGAGAATGTTATGGAGGCCCGCTGCTCGGGAGATGTAGATAAGAGCAAAGCGCTCTTGGCAGATCTCTTCAAACTCCTCAGCAACAGTGCCTACGGGAAGCTCATCAAGGCCCTAGAACGTCATAGCAACACCAACTTCATGAAGGATGAACGCGTGGTAGACAAGGCCCTGCGTAGTGCATGGTTCGAAGATCTTGAGGAGATTGGTGAATCATACGAGCTCCAGAGTCACAAGCTGAAAAGACACTTCCAGGTGGGGATAGCCGTTTATGAGCTCGCGAAGCTGCGATTGCTGGAGATCTACTATGACTTCCTCGATCGCTACGTAGCTCGTGACAGCTTTGAGTACCTGCAGATGGACACTGACTCCACGTATATCGCTATAGCAGGCTCCAACCTCGATGATGTCATTCGCCCTGAGATGCAAGCAGAGTACCAGGCTGATAAGCGGGGCTGGCTAGCTTGGGACAAATGGTCTGGACGGACTCCGGGACTGTTCAAGCTCGAATTCGAAGGCTCTCGTGGCATTGCTCTCTGCTCCAAATGCTACTACGTGGCGAGTACAGCTGCAAGTAAGTGCTCGGCTAAGGGAATGTCAAAGCGGCAGAATGAGGTCTCTTGGCAGAGGTTCTACAGCGCCCTACATGGCAGAGTGAACAGAGCTAAAAACCGAGGCCTACGCATGCGCAACCAGGGTATGGTGATGTATGCGCAGGAAAAACTCAGACTTTCCGCTTACTATGATAAGCATCATGTGTTACCAGATGGGGTCCATACCGAGCCCATAAAGTATCATGTTAGCACCCTAGGGGGTGGTAGCTGTGTGTCTCAGGGACTAGCTGAAGCTCTTCTAGGACAAATGGTCGCCTAGGCACTCCGTACTGGCGTGCCAGGTAGTACAGTGTAGCCCGCCCCTCCGCCTCCACATACCTGTCAAGCCTGTGAACATTTATCGACCAGTTAGGATCTGTTGCACGCCGTCGACCACCTTCCAGTTCACCAGGCTCATACAGGTACCGAACCAGAGCATCAGATGGTAGGCACTCCTCTCCCTTGTTCGCTCCTCTAGAGCTGTGACCAGCAGAGTGTCTGATAGCCTCTACTGGCTTCTTCCCGATTAGCCTAGTAACCTCGGCATTGGATCTCTCTACCAAAGCAGGCAGCTCTCTCACCCATACTCTAGAACGCTCACTCGGCATGGCCATTTCTTGGGCGTATTGGTGTAGGAACAGTCTCTCTGCCAGTATCCGATTCCACCACTCAATGATAGCCTGGGCACGGTGATGCCCTACCTCACCTCGCCTCGCCTAACTGCCACACCATGTTTCCACATGAGGGCTGCAGTCTCCCCTCTGAACTCCTTACCCTCATCCAACTGCAACAATTCCGGCCACTGGAGGGGATTTTCCGAAGCCTCGTAGACACCCTGGAATGCCTGGGCCACCTGGCCAGCTGACTTCTCTGTGAGCGGTACTGTCGCCTTGTTCCTGCTGGCGACATCGACGATGGTGAGGGCTTACTTGTAGGTCTTACGACCAACCGAGTCGTGTGGAAGGAATAGAACATCTGCCTGGTGAACTCTGTTTGGGACAGTTTCCTGGAAATGGGCATGCCTGATGTGCCGTGGATGACGTCTGTATATCTGCCACATCACCTGGTGGCTGAGCCACTGGCTAACTGTCTCCAATGTGAAGTTGTGGCCCTTGTGACGTGCAGCCCATTTGAGGGGGCTCATGGTAATATCAACCAGGCTGATAGTAGAGTTCCTCAAGAAAGACGGTTGATAAACTCCGGGATTTCATCACTGACATCCACTCCCATCCTGTCACGCATGGCCTGGGTGAACTCCGAACAGACGGCCGTCATTCATTCGAGCATCACTGAAGACCTCCTCAAACACCTCCATACACTGGTGTCTAATCTCTGCTGGATCCTCACTGAACAGTAGTTTATCGACCAACCCGCGGAAGTTAAGGGACTTGACCAGGTTGTACAGAGACGCCATCATTATATAGTACGGCTTAAATGTTCAGTGGCCCAGATGGCCATGAGCATGGTGGCAATGTATGGTAGCCAAGGGGCTGTGACTCCGAAGAACATACCTACTCCTGAGACGATGGCCGGTATAGCTTGAGAAATCTTCTCCACACCATGGAGAGCATTGTTGGCGATCTTGCGGACTGTCTCGCCAGCCTTCGTTGTGAACAGAGCGATCAGAGCCCCCAACTGCTGACAGCAGGCTGATAGAACCTTTTACAGTGCAATAGTTTCCTTTTGCTTTGTGTACTAGCTTGCGGGATTCAGGTGCGGTCTCCGCTACATCATCATACTCACACACGGTCCCCGCTACATCATAGTCGTCTGCATCATAATCATCCTCCTCATCATAGTCCTCGTCATCTATGTCCTCGACTGGATCAGCCTCTGGCTCATACATCGCTCTGGGGATCCGTCGCTGGGAAACAGTTATATAGTAGCTTTAAACTGTAGTCTATAGCATGGCCTCTGCAATCTTGAATGCGGGCGTGTTTGCCTTAGCGAACTGGGGACTCAGCTTCACTGACAAGAAGGCGGCAGAAGTCGAGCGTGAGCGTCATAACCAGGCGATGGAGAAGCTGTCTAAAGAGAAGTTTGAGTCCAGCAAAGCACTCGAGCATATGTGCCCGAGGGAGGCACGCCGATAAAAACTCCAAGCTCAGGCCAACAAGAGCCTCAAAGAGGCAGATGAGAGTCTCGATGTGTACTACGAGGGTGTAAAGATATCTGAGCCAATGCTCGAGCAGCGGTGATGACAGGAGTCGTGCTCTATGCATGCTCAAGCTGAATACCTGATGTGTTCGACACGCATACCTTAGCATAGCCAAAGTAAAGTACCGTCACACCTAATGAGCAAGTCCCAGCTATGAGGGTTCTGATGTTGAAGCTGAGACGGTTGCTCTGATTAGGTGGGATGTCCCTGCCCCAGAGGTGGTGATGGCCCTGGAGTGCCGACCCGAGGTCGTCGCTTCCACTGGTTAGGCGCAGAAGTGCATATGACTTAGTTTTCTGTCTGTAGAGTTGGCAATCAGCCAGCTCACGTACCTCACCAAGAACATTTGTCCCAGCAACCACAAGCTTGAAGTCGTCTAGCTTATCCACCTGCTGGATGGCTCCTCCATTCTGAACCAGGACCGCAACAGCGACACAGTCCGACGCACCACGATGCAATGTCGGCTCTACCCATTGGTTAGCTGTGGCTTGGACCTGCTGGTGTTCTCGCGCCACATGCATGATCCACTGTTTGGAACCCGTTTTCTTCAGCTCCTGGTCATTCTCATCATGCCAGACATGAAGTCTTGGAGCATTCATCATCGCATCTGCGAGCTGCTCAATGTACACCTGGAGGAAAAGCCTATCCTGCATGGCAGCCGGATTCATGTGTGTGTTCTCGAGGAGGGTTAAGAGTGGAACTGTCACAGGCTTCTCGACACCTGCCCATAGTTCGAATTCCGTGAACCCCTCATTGCACCCCACAGCGTAGTACCCCTTTCCCTTTGCATAGAAAGTTGGGCCACGAGCCAGCGGACCTATGACTTCTGACGAAGGTTATCAAGCATCTGATGAAATAGCAGAGACTGCGGACGAAGTGTCTGAGACCGCGCAGCCGTCTGATGAATGAAAAAAGTTGTGGCAGCTGCGACAGTCTGTCAGAGATGACGCGTAGAGCAGGCTAGTTTTCAGGCTGGATTCAGCTTGTAGGTGATGGTCTGCGCATTTTCCAGAGATGGCGTGAAGTGTGACAGCTCACCTGCCTCCTTGATGCTGAAGATGAAGTGGTACAGCTCAGCTGCCCTCTGTACACCTGCGATAAAGTCCCCTTTGGTCTCCTTGAGGGTTAGGCTGTCGTATATGGTCTCGAGCAGGGCACGTCCACACTTGGAGCTGAAGTATAGCAACCGGGCATTGTGGTGGATGTCTGGTGAGATCTCGCGGGTGTACTTCTGAAAGAGGATGAAGGCAGTTATCTTTGTGTGCCGGATGCGCCTGGTGATGTTGCTGAGGTAGGTGACTGTCTTCTGGTCCATTGCAGGGTCATCGATAACTAGAACAAGTGGTTCTGTCAGTCAGGCTGCCAGCAGCTTCTCCATCAGTGATTGCAGGTTCTGCATCTTGGTGATTGGACCATTGTACCATTGATCATTACTGTCAACTGCCTCAGTGGCGGAGTCAGACACCAGAAGGATGCATTGAGAGTGTAAATGTTCGGCCAGGAGATCCCGCAGCAAGATGTTTTTCCCGTGTCCTGACGGGGCAATGATCAGCACCACCTGGCCAGCATCAGCTGGTCTACTGTCGAATGGTACAGACATGCGTGCGGAGGATGGTTAGCACTTGGTCGGTGGTAGCCTCGTCTATATCTGGGAGAATAAACGGCAGCACTTCCTGCACCAGCTCTTTCGCCTGCAGAGTAGGGAATCCTGCACCTCTGGCAGATATGAAGGATGCGATGGAGGTGTCAAGCATGAAATCCCAGCAGCAGCTGAGAAGATAGCGTAGAGGGCCTGTATCAGCACCCACAGTGTCTAGTACATCCAGTATCTGTATGATCTTAAACCTGTGTACACCCATAAGCTTTGACTCATACCTGGGCCGAGGTAGTTCAGCACATCGAGAAACCATAGCTCAAGTGTTATGAGGAACATGGTCTGACTAGCCTTCTTGGCGACTTTCACTGTACCTGTATATAAATATTTATTTTTTTTGTTTCATGTCAGTATTACTCTCTAATCGGCATATGAAAGAACCCTGTCTTCTTCACCTCTGGTAGCCGGAGGCTGTCGCCAGCACTTGCAACTGTTTGGCCATCGACAGTGATACTGTGGCTGAGGGTGCGTATCTTGAGATTCCCTCCATCCTGGATGAATGTGCTCCGTGGTCTCAGAAGATCCGTAACCAGGTCCTGTGCATAGGACTCAGCCATAACCTTGATGGCGCCAGCCTCATCGACTCCGAGCATACCTCCGAGCATACCTCACATTGTCGCCCTCTCCTTGATGCCCATCCCCTTGTATACAGTCTTGGCCTTGTTAATGGCCGATTGTCCTACCGTATCAGTGATCCTGATGAGATCCCGGGCTGGGATGGTAACTCGGATCTCCCGCAGGTCTCCCTTCTCATCGAAGTCTAGAAGGAGATAGGAGCAATAGAGTCCTCTGAACCGAGGCGTGCCTCGCCCAAGTGAGCAAGATCGCCTAGCTCTGTGCTTTCTAGGTCTGCGAGTGACAGAGTCATAGTCATATACAGACGGCTTAAACCTACTAGTCATACCCCCAGTGAAATAGTTGGGCATAGGAGGACCACTCAGTTGGCCAAGGGAATAAGTAGCAGTGCTCAGGGTACTGGCCCTCTCTGCAGGGGCACGCCTTGTGGGCGGTCCACCATTCCCGGGCATTGGTAATCCTCAGTCCGCATGCTCGACTATGGGCTACACACTGCCCTCATATGCTGCAGGGGTCTCGTGATCCATCTCTCACTATTCAGAGGGGTTAAACGTAGGCGACAATGATCTCAACCATTGCACTCGTTGCTAACCCTAGAACCGTGGCCTCCATTAGTGTAACAAGTTCACCCATGATCTTGGTGGCAACAGTGTAGGAGGCCCCACTGAGGGCAGTCTTTGCGATGGGGTGAGTTATTCCGAGACAGTGCCTGGCCACCCCATTCACCAGTGTAGCGAGGACAGATGCAGTGATGGCAGGAAGAAGCTCACTTCCTCCTGTCATCTTCACAACGGCCACATTCGCTGCCACGTTACTGGCGACATGGACTGCCGGAGGTTTTGCTTTGGTCAGTAACTTCTATGTCTTGTTTCGCAGCAGGTTCTCCACCTTCTGAAGACTCGCCTGACTCTCGGGCAGTTGCTTCATGATCTGTACCATTGACGTCATTGCTTAAGCACTGAGTATACAACGCGGTTAAACGTCTGCGTCCCCTGTCGAGAGAGCTAAGAAGATCTTCCCAGTCTGCGTCTGCCAGCTGGCTGGGTTGGTACTCAGGAATATTCATCTCTCTATTGAGACATCTTAAACATGTCCGGGCTCACGCTATGTGAGAAGTACTATGATGTCTTCCGGAGGGTGTTGAAGGACTACAACAAGAAGACAGCAGATGAGCTCGCTCATCTCTCCGGTGCTGAGCTGACAGAGGAGCTGACAGCTGTGAAACTCTATCTAGGATTTGCCAAGGGACAGATCTGGTTCCTCGAATACCTTATCATGGGCGGGAGTATCGTCGAGCAGCTCCTGTGAGCTAAAGGTTTCTGCAAGGATCCGGAGTATCTGTCAGATGTGTTCCAGCAGTTGCAGACCCCCATGGCCTCACTAGACTCAGAGCTGAACAAGGCTCTGCGATACTACAAGCTGGAAAAAGGATGCGCTGTCAAACCCTCCATCCCTTGGATGTGCATGTTGATAGCAGGTATAGGGGCTGTAGGGCATGCTAAGCTGGTTCAGTGTCTCACCGTGGTCCCAACTGCTACTGTAGAGAGTCAGGATAGTCTTATAGCTGATTTGCTAGCGGCGGAGTAGGCTGATCCTGAGCGCCACGATAGGTAGGCCTGACACCACACATAGAGCTACCATGGGAAGAGGTGTCATGTCAACTGGCTGCAGTGTCGGGGTGCCTGGAGCTGCCATGTCGACTGGCTGCAGTGTCAACAGAACGACTGTATGGCTCGTACTATGTGTAGGTGCGTTGATGGCAGTGTTGAAGACGAAGTGGACACCGGGGGAACTCCCCTCGACTATTATGTTGTTATAGCCCCTGACTTGGAGGTCTTCGATGTTCACGATCATGTTGCTCGGAATCAACCGTAGATGTGGCGAAATAGCAAAATCAAGTTTGCGACGGGCCTTCTGCAACCCCTGCTGGAACTTAGCAATAAGACTACTGGGGTCTGCCACGATGATCATATCCTCAAGGAGACTGATGAACATGGCCTGGAACTCTGCTCCGCCGACACTATCTATGGAATGCTGCTGCTGGGTCTGTACCATAAGGAGGCAGTAGCACAGTGCTTCCAGGGACTGGTTGATCCAAACGATCCCTGCTGGTGTGAGGCCTGAGGTGGTGTGTGGGACAAAGTACTTCCACACATCTGGATAGTCCTGTCGCGAGCGAGTGATGTGCATATATTGCACCAGAGCTCCAGGGTCGGAGTCTGGATCGAACGAGAATGTCGCTGTCTTCCGATGGCCTACTCGTCGGGGGTTCGATAGGGGAATCCTGAGTAGTCACATCTCGGGTCACCGTACATAACCTCTAGACCGCTGTTGTCACCACTATGCCACCGATAGTCTGGGTGAGCGCTGAACTCTCTCAGTAGTCTGCTGGCCGCTGAGACGCTATGACTGTTGAGCTGTGGGTCGAAGTCGTTTGTATCAGGGAGGCTTGCACCCCGCTCATGGAGGATTTGTCGCACCGTGAAGTACACGTGGAATCTGAGACAGCTGGCGATGGCAGCATCAGGAGTACCAGAATATGAGTGAAGCAGGGTGGTGCTTACTCCACATCCTGCCATGGCACACCACACGGCAAAGTTCAGCTGCTGATTCCAGTATGAGAGGCTTGGAGGAGCCATCCAAGTATGAGCTTGCTTAGCATCCTTGATGGTGATAGAGCGGTTGGTCAGCAGTCGTGGGTTGGCGGAGAAGCTGGTTCGGGACCGTCCATCCACTGTGATGGAGAACGGTGTTAGCTCTGGTATATCATCCAGTAGACCTCTCAGGCCAGTCAAGGATGAACCCAGGAGGGGCGGTTGGTTCCGGAAGACTGTCGTGAGGTTCAGTGGGAAGGCCATCTATTCTGGTGTTCTTAAAGCTACCGCAGCACACTATTTGTAGTCATCTCGACTCCAGAGACCAGCGAGGTGACCTCGCCGTAACATCTCGTTTTTAGCTCCTCCATATCAACCCGCTCGCTGGAGCCTTTGAGGTATTGCTGTCGCACTTTAGGTTTCTCCATGCGGTACAGGGCTTGGACTTTCAATATATGGCGGTACTCTTCATCGGTGACCTGGCCACCCTCGAGAGCTTTGCTGACAGACTCGTCGATAGTCCGTAGCATACTCTGTGCCAGTGCCACATACTTAGAATGCTTCTCCAGCCTCCTTGTGATCTGCCACTGCCTCACCCCGAAGCCCGTGGCCAAGACAGTGGCGGCTAGTGTCACGCCACCCAGCGGGATGGCGACGATGGCCCCCACCCCTGTAGCGAGAGTGGCCACAGCTGCCACCCCGGCACTGGCTCCAATCACACCCGCATCAGTGGTTGTACGCGCGAGGACGTTGTAGGCTGTCTTATATCACATGCGCGCTCTGCTGTACTTTTCTGCCTCATGGACGAGATTCTGTCTGATGGTATCTATCTGCTGGAGTCACCAGCCGTGTATTGTACCCCCCTCATCAGCAGTCACAGAGGGGTATATTTCTGGTTGCTTCCGCCACTCTGATTTTGCCATAGTATACCTGGAGATTAAACCTGCATCACCTGCAGAATCTGCTCATGAGTCCTAGAAGGGTACATTTTGGAGAGCCTGGTGAACCGTGCCAGCTTGCTGGTTTCGAGACAGACGTTTCTTAGACAGAGGTCATCCAGCACTATGTCGGGTGCCAGTAGCCTTCTGAGATGTGACATCTGGAACTTCACCATATCACCAAGATAGTAGGTCCGCCACTGGATGGCTTTCTTGGTCTTACACTTCTGCGCCATCTCCTCTTTCCACTGTATGACATCTGACTCATCCTCATCTGAGAAGACACCTGGCTCATCCTCGTCTGTGAAGACATCTAGCTCATCGTCGTCTGTCAAGACTCCTGCATCCCGCTTACTCTCCTCCAGGAGTGCCTGGCAGTATCGGAAATTTTCACTGTTTCTTCGTCTCCTTGCAAGGCTCACATTCTGTTGATACCAGTTCTCCCGCTGTAGTCGCTCTCCTTCTTGTTGCAGTGTGAGCCTCTGTTCGTTTAAGGCCTTTATCTGTGCAGGGGTCTTGAAGGGGCGAACCTCTTTCTTCATCATCTCGGCCAAGGTCAGATAATGCTGGTATGACATCATGTTGTCGTCAGGTCAATGAGTAATAAGAGTGTAAACTCTAAATGGGCGTCCGATATCCCATCCGTGCTGGCATATATGTTAATGGAGGGGCTGTCAAACTTTGATTTACAGGTGTAAACAGGCTAGGACTGATAGCTTTCCATAGGTTGCTGTTGGCACCTGGGAGATACTCTATCACGTCATGGCCGACTTCTACTAGTAAGCTGCTGTGTGCACTGCCCGAAGGTTGATGTAGCACATCGGCGTGTATGTATGTTGTGTCCTAGTGGGGCACCTCGAAGAGGACCCATTCTACATGATACTGTACCACCCGTCTCCCCTCTAGAGAGGGTGAGATTACGTTCTCACCACCGGAGAGCAGCAGTCAGACAATCGGCATGGTTATATCTCCTGTTTAAACCCCTTCTATTGCGTGCTATGGAACCCATATTTGCTCACTCGACTGGTCTTGCTGACCTGGCAGATGTGTACGCAGTTTATGCTGCCAAGGTAGAAGATAGCGATGGCAAGTCATTCGCCCTACAGTACGAAGCAATCTCAAAGGCATTCTCCTTCCACCCCATTGGTGGTAATGGGGTGGAGCTGCTCACAGACCTCAAGGATGTGACGAAGGAGTGCCTGGGTCGCAACATAGATGGCCACAAGATCGTGTTTCGCTACGATTTCCCGAAGAGGAAGTACATCCTCGAGCCGTTGATTGAGCTCTCGGATACAGAGGTGGCAGACATCAACGCCCTAAATAACGACCTCAGCTTTCATCTGGTCAAACCCTATTCGAGCGGTGCCCCGCCGATGGCCCATGATGGCCTGCTATTGACCCTGGCAAAAAACCTGCAGTTCATATTTGAGAAGAATGAAGTGTGGTACCGCACTGGATCTGGGGGTGACTGGCAAACATGGTTGCCCCTATATAGGCCTCCAGCAGTCATTGACATAGAGGTTACTCCCCTCTCCACTATTGTGAAAAAGGATGGGACAGTTCGAAAGCGCTACAATCGGGGATCATCCTTCCTCACCTACATAGGTGAAGGTGTCTCCCTGACGAGGGTGGGTCACCGGATTGGGGTTACAGGTAGAAAGCTCCTGCTGCGTCGTCCATTCGATGGACCAGAAGAAGCTGTTAACCTCCAGGAGGGCACCCTATGGGTAGATGGTGTGTCACATGTCTCCAAAGTCAAGGGTGCTGTTAAACTGCTTCAGCGAGTCGGAGTCACTAGCCCGCAAATGACTCATATAGTCCTAGAGCTACGTTTCTTAGCTGGCGGCAGAGTGAAGCAGCTATCCCCTGCCCCTGAGGGGATGAAGATCACTATCGATCCGGATGGAACAGGGCTCGCTCTGGCACAGATATTTCTCGAGGGGTTCGCTCTGTTCAGTTTAACTCTTCATATATAGCCATGATTCTCATCATACTGCTCGTGCTGGCGTCTACAGCAGTGGCACAGGGCGCTGAGACTGCCATGATATTGGATGCCAAGTGGGCCCACTTCCGGGATGACCCCCAGTACAATCCTTGGGTCGACCCCTTGCGGAGAAACATTTACGTCCGCTTTCACCCACGTAAAGAGATCGAGTCTGTCTGCCACTTCTATGGGGTGGAGAGGGTAGGCCGTGGTTGTCTGCTGGAGACCTCTGCTCAGCACCAGATTCTTTGCGTAACATGTGAACATGCCAGAGTCTGCCGTGGTTCACATGCTAATCACTTTAGCCTCCTCCCGGGTGAGTGTTGCCAAGGTAGATGGAAGCCCCTATGGGTGGTCCCATCATGCCAATACGACTCTGGCAGAGACTACGTGTTTGTCTGAGCCTACACAGAATAGAGACTGAGAGAGAGAGAGAGGCCGGCCCTGTGGTTGATGGCGATCAGTGGTGTATATCACTGTGGAGGCTTGTCTCTAAATGGGCATTCAGCCCCTGGTAGTAGTAGTGTCGGGATGATCCTACCTCCCTGGCAGCCGTTCGGCGACCACCACAACCTATGCCCCAGTGATTGAGAGGGTGGAGGGGCTCATTTGTCTAAATGGAAATCCAGTTGAGGGAGGGGTGGGACTCATTTGTCTAAATGGAAATCCAGTTGAGGGAGGTGATATCATTTTGACCCCGACACTACTACTCACGTTATCAGAAAATTGATTATAAGCAGACTTAAGAAACAAAATAAGAATGATGTTTATCCCTCAAGATGTAGGAAATGGATTTTCAGATTACATTGAAATTTTTTTTTTTGGGGTGGGGGGTGGTGGTGTGGGAGATCCCCGTACGCACACTATATAGGAGAATAAATTACCCTTCTAGACTCCCCTCCCCACCCCCTCCATTCAGCTCAACCCACCCACCGGCCAGTCAATATAGCTTCCAATGGCTATTGTTGGGCTATGTTGGCCCTACAAATATCTGCAGTAATTCAGAATTTTTTATTTCTCGCAATTATGTCTATAAAAAATATTTAGTAATTTTTTATTCTTTGTCCATTATTACACACTGGTGTATTCTAATGTAATTTTCTTCAAATACCAGTGTAAACTCACTCACTTGCCCTGAAGGTGTAATTATGTGATGCATCTCTGAACGAGTGTTGTATGTTTATTGCGCTATTTAGGCACGAGGCTATGTCAGACGTGGTTGCTTTGATGAACAGCTTGATAGATAACAATGGTCGAATCACAGTGCCTGGAATATATGATGATGTGGCACAAATTACTGATGACGAGAGAAAGCTTTATAAAGACATCGACTTTGATTTGGTAAGAAACGCTCATCCGTGCTTGATGTATGCATGCGTGCGCGTTAACAAATCACATTGTTTAGGAGCAGACACATTCTTGGCGAGCATACGAGGTGGTCTTTTGAGTTATTTAGCTTCTAAGAAGGCAGACGACTGCTTGTGTCAGACTGATTAAAAAAAAACCCAACAAACGACAAATAATTGATGCATATTGAGTATGTACACCTTTGCAATAAAGATTGGTGTATTATACACTAAGTTGTATTATAAGTCTATAGTGCCCAGTCTATACCCTGTAACATAATAGCTATTCTGAGTTATTCTATATAATAGAGGGGGGATGTGGGGGTGGGGGTGGGGTGTTGTAACAGGGACAAACTGCCACACCTCAAAAAACTTTGGGGAAGTATTTTGGTGAAATACCTATTTGCCCAGATTATATAGCCTAGTGTGTAATACGTCGTCCAGCAAAGATGGTCCATGTTTGGCCATGTGCTAAGGATGCCAGAAGAGACACCAGCACAGATAGCCTTGGCACTCCCTACTCGGAGCCAACAAATACAAAGTCAGGAGAGGACGTCATTGCATAAATCTGCTAAGCGTGCTACGAGGTGAACACAAGAAAGAACGACTCGGTACATTCAAGTCAAGGATGGACCTGAGGAAGCTAAGAATTATGCCTGAGGACAAGACACAGTGGACAAAAATGAAGAAGAACTGATTGCAGCTGTAGGATGTTTCTACTACTACAGCCGCAGAATACAGTAATCATACATATAGCCTAAATATTATCACTAAGTGCAAGAAATAGCCTCTTGGTACATCAGATTTTTAAAAGAATTTCTAAAGATAGGCCTACTCATTTCCTTAGAACTTTACCCAAATTAGGGAAATTTTCGACGGTTGCTCATATATTTAACTAAGATGGGGGGGGGGGGGAGTTTATCCTGGTTTGTTCATTCTGAAAAAATCCTAGAATCGCAACAGAATGTGGCTCTTATTTAGAGTTATTCCATACAATATGTCTAATTTTCGTGATATAGGGCCTACGCATTTCATGGACCAAAAGGAAGTCCAACTAGAATGCACTCGAGGGAGATGCTGACTTACACCTTTGCGTGCTATCTTGACAATACACTTAGTGACCCCATTAACCAAGATAGTTGATCCATGCCCATCAAACTCAAAGCAATCATAAACTGTCATAATATGAAGGTATGTACTAAATCTGGTGATTCTAACTTCTTGCCTTCCAGAGATACGGCCAAAATGTGTATTCCAATATGCTCTTCCAAATTTAGGTATTCTACCTAATTGGGTTCCCGTTTAATGGCTTAAATCTGTATTTCGGATGATCCCGTGACCTAGATAGGCCTATGTGAACTTTTGACCTGAAACAACCACAATTTGAATGTATGTTGCCGATTTGGTGATTCTACCTTTTTGTATTATAAAGTTATTGACGAAAATTTGTATTCCGACATGCACCAAGTGACCCTCTGACCTCGATTTTTGACCTTTTGAGATCAAATTAAAATCTTTTCTAGCCATCAATAAGACGGAGGGAGGGAGTATAAAGAAATGTTTAATGCTGGACATGACACTTAGAAAGCCTCGAAAAAGACACCCAATGCGTAGGTGGAGAGACGACATCACCCGGTGAATAAAATCATTGGCCGCGAAAACTGGAGGTGACTTGCCCTCAAGCTCACCAGGGGTTGGTATGGGGCCTGGCGGACTGAAGAGAGATGTCTGATATTCTAACTTATTACACGTAATATGGCCTTTTTATTCCCAGTTAGTCCATACGATATGCACAGCATTCTGGGTTATTCCATGTCATATCGCAGTTTTTCTAGCTAGTTCACATAATATGCCAGCTATTTAATGCGATTTAACCATAATTTTGAGATATGTATCCATATAATAGCCTTGGAGATTGGTGATTTGCTGCAGCACTTCAGAATTCAGAATTGTGATTGGTCCATTTTTCCGGTGGTCATCTTATTCTCAAAAATAACATCAACAGTCTATGAATTGCTGTGCGGATCAGGCTGAAATTTATATGTTCCATCGATAATTAAGGGCAATTAATGTTTGTTTAACCATTTGAACCTGAAAGGCCAAAACACCAAAATCCTTTACGATTCAATAATTATGTTGCGTATTTTGATTGTGTGGTCAACGTCCATCCTGCATTTCCTACTAAATTGAATGCATACTAAATTCCAATTTTGACTGCAAATTCTAATGTTCCGAGTAAGCGGCAATGCCCTTGGTCCTCTTGTTCATTATTCATTGCGCTTTATTTCTTTTCGCTGAACCTCCAATAATTGCTGCTGCGATTCTCACCAATGTGTTCTGGATACCTCGAGAATGCGCTTGCTCTCAAAGAATACGATTTGCTTATCCCGCACCCACCATTACGGATATAGACATTAAGCATAACTATTTAAACTGTGAGGCATTAGCCATCTCAACTGCACATAGCTAATGCGACACATTCTTGTTTACATATTTAATTGCGCAACAACAGTATTTGTGTTAATTAGACATATGGCTACTTTAAAATTATTCAATAACTAATTGTAATTTACACATTTGGGTGCATTGGAATGGAGATATTAGAGTGTCATGGATAAAATGCTTCTGTTGCTCCATGACGAATAGCCTGCAAGGAGTAAATACTTTCTATTTAGTTTCATGCGGATATTTATTATGCTAGCTACAGCATAAGCCTACCTACCTATATAGCATATATCAGACTCCAAATTAGTGGCCGAATATCCAAGTCGAGTTGGGTATTTATTATTAGACAACAAGGGGAGGTATCACCGCAATATACTCATAATATATTACCAGTTATCAAGGGCATACTATAATGTATTCTCGCAAGTTACAAATCAATTTGTGAACAAATTATAGAGCCATTATGTTCCTTATTCTATTATAACCAGGAGGATTATAAAAATGAAATTAATGCGAGTCGGTTGATGTACGATAGCAAAGAGGAAGTCTTGATGCATATGTGGCGTCACCCTTCCATCTCCTTGCATGGTAAGTGGGCGTATAGAGAACACGTGTGAACGTAGCAGTGTGTATGTGTGACAAGGTGTATGATTCACGATGTTGTTAGTGGTGGCTGTGCTACCTTTTAAGCATTAAATGCTGTGTATATGATTATTATGTATTAACACGCACAAAGTCCTTTTTCAGAAGAAAAAACCCCACATTTTATTTACAGATCATTTTCGTTGTAAATTGTAAACGTATACACCTGTGCAAAAGTTAAGCACCAGCAAAAACAATAGAACGTAGAAACATGATGGTACAACTAGGCTGCCATACTTTTTGTCCCCGCGTTAGCTGACATAATTCCAAGTACGAAATGCACATGCATGCATGACTTCACGCCGCTTGATGTCCGTGCGTGGCGGGAAACAGCACACGTGTTCAGTTATGTAAAAGTCCAGTTTGAGGTGTAGAACATTACATACAGATTTAGGCGACAAGATTAGGAATTTTGTGTTCATGACCGTGGTTTATTTGTACAGAGAGAATTAGCTCTTGATTGTGAACCGCTATGGCAAGACGAAGGTTAAGTGATCGTGTGAAATGGCAAATCATAGGCATGCATACCACTGGTATGTCATGCAGAGAGATTGGCAGACAGCTGAACATTAACCATACTGTAATCAGTCGTTTGATTGCAAAACATGGGCAAACTAACGAGGTGAAGGACAGGCCTAGATCTGGAAGACCGAAGAAGACTACTGCCCGTGATGATCGAGCCCTAGTACGCCTTGTTAGGAGATCTCCATTCACCAACAGCAGAGTGCTCAGCCAGCAATGGGAAACGCGCAATAGAGTGTCAATGTCTACCGTCAAAAGGAGACTGTATGCTGCTGGCATGAAAGCTAGGAGACCTGTCAGACGTCCTCTCCTCACTGCACACCACAAAGAGGAGCGTCTGAGGTGGTGCAACGAAAGAAGACACTGGAACATGAGATCCTGGAGACGGGTACACTGGTCCGATGAAAGTCGGTTCCTGCTTCATGCCACAGATGGTCGAACTCGTGTATGGAGGTCCAGACGCACGGCGTACGACCAACGTAACATCATGGAAGAAGTTCCATTTGGTGGAGGTTCCGTTATGATATGGGGGTGCATCTCATTTGATTGAAAGCTGGATCTGTTGACTGTACCTGGAACACTAAATGGACAAAGATATCAAGATTCCATACTGGATAGTGTTGTGGTCCCTCATTGTGTAAATCATGCACCTGGAACCCACCCTATATTCATGGATGACAACGCCCGACCACATCGTGCTAGAGCTGTGCATGAATACCTCCGCCAGAATGCCATCGAAACCCTACCATGGCCAGCAAGGAGCCCTGACATGAACCCTATTGAGCATATCTGGGACATTCTGGGAAACATGGTGAGAAGGAGGGATCCTCCTGTGCAGAACCTACAGGAATTAACAGACGCACTCCATCTTGAATGGCAACGAATACCACAATGGCGTATCAGTCGGTTGGTGACCAGCATGAGACGTCGTGTCCAGGCCGTCATCCAGGCACAAGGTGGATATACCCGGTATTAATAATGACAGTCTCAAACTCGTGCACAGATGTTAAACTTCGTTTTCAGACACCATTAATGACAATCTAGCCACGTGTGTCAACTGTAGGGCAATAGTTGTCAGTTGTGTCAACGTAACCATATTCAGGCCTCGTTTTCAAGTTCAAACAAAAACATACAGTGTTTCCCCACCATCATAATCAGCATTCCTCTAGTTGCATTATTACCTCTTGCACTAAGATGGATGGGTACATAAATGTTTATGCTATTGCTTTCTTCATAGCACATGAATATACCCTCGCATGTGCGTAAAAATAGGGTGGTGCTTAACTTTTGCACAGGTGTATATATTGAGTTCCAGTGTACAGTTATATGATATCTCTGAATTGACACAAAAGATTTTAGCTTGACGGTCTTGACTGGGTTTAATGAAGGTTCTAGTAGATGTTTTATCATATTATATCAGACTCGTTCTGTTTGACATCACCCGGGTGCAGTTAGAAAAGGTTGACGTTGCAATATAGCAACATGTCGTAGAATACACATATTTGAAAAACATGAGGACACATTAACTGCAACAGCCACTTAGTAGTCCGCATTTAAGTTAGGGTATGACACTTCGAAATAATAAGCCTTTGATATGATTCGTCTGGGTAGCAAATTGATGTCATATATCTGATTGGTATCTTCACTGAGAATTGTATAAACTCTTACAGGGATTGAAGGTGCCTTTAGTGATCCAGGCTGCAAGACCGTCATTCCAAGAAAAGTAATCGGTAAATTCTCAATTCGAGTGGTACCAAATCAGAATACCGATGCTGTGTTTGCATTACTCAATGCATATTTGTTAAAGATGCATGCAGAACGAGGAAGTCCAAATAATTGCAGGTGTGTATTACTTTGCTGCAATGTCAACCTCAACAAATTACCAGTATCACTGAATGATTTAAATCAGGTAGAACTACTGTGGTATGAAAGGCTTAAATTAAATGTGGAGCTACCATCATGATAATATGAATAGGTCAAATGTGGAACTACCATGATGATAATATGAATAGGTCAAATGTGGAGCTACCATGATGATAATATGAATAGGTCAAATGTGGAACTACCATGATGGTGATATGACTGGGTTAAATGTAGCGCTACCACCATGATATGAAAGGCTTGAATTAAATGTGGAGCTACCATCATGATAATATGAATAGGTCAAATGTGGAGCTACCATGATGATAATATGACTTGGTTAAATGTAGCGCTACCACCATGGTATGAAACGCTTGAATTAAATGTGGAGCTACCATCATGATAATATGAATAGGTCAAATGTGGAGCTACCATGATGATAATATGACTTGGTTAAATGTAGCGCTACCACCATGATATGAAAAGCTTGAATTAAATGTGGAGCTACCATCATGATAATAAGTGGATTAAAGCTGGTACTACTATCATGTGGATGGGTTAACCATTCCGTATAGAAACAGTGGTCTTGAGTCATGTCGATTTTCAGGCCAAAGAGGAGACTATTGATTAAAATTAATCAATGAATAACTGGCTGGATAGCCGAGTCACTCGTTCCTGCGATAAATTTAAAGTCTCTTGGCCTGCAAAGGAACATTAAGTAAGCACCTATTTTGATAGGTATATTATTGACCAAATTTAGTCATTAATTGGTTAAATCTGACGCTACTACTACCATGTGGACGAGTTAGACAGGACATTGCTAATACCATATGAACTGGTAGTGTACGAATTTAGAGATATAACTATGTTAAAAAGTATAAGATTGTATTTACAATTCTACACTCCCTTTATCAGTAATGGATCACAATGCCATTTGGGAGAGATGAAAATATAAATTTAATTAAAAAGCACTGGTCAGCTACTGATACATTTGGACACTACATCCAGCTGGCCATCGTTTCACTAGCATCCACTGAAACTATGGTAATGGCATAACCGCGAACGGTAAATTTGTTGGTATAATTCCTCATTTACTACACACTCATGGAGATTTTTTGTGATCTAGTATTTCAGTGGGACATATTGCCTATATACACTGCATTCGCTACCAGCTAGAAGATAATAGGCTGAATTTCAGACTATCATCTTCTAGCTGGTAGCTAATGCAGTGTATATAGGCAATAAGCCTACATTTAGATCAAAACGATTTCAGGATACGCTTGGTAGATTCAGCGGAGCCTTGGTACAGCGATTTCCGACATCCACATTTTGAAGCAGCGCAAAGAGCCGTTAGAACAGGTAAACCCATTGCTGAATTAGGTATTATTGTTATTGTCTGGGGTATATGTCCTTAAGTGGGAAATCATTCTGCATTAGAGTCACAGACATTAGTGTGTACTTTCAGAAGTTTAAAATGATATCTGGTAATATGTCAAATATATGTAATATCACTCGCCTGGAAGCTTGCATCCGATAATAAATTGTTATGTGAATGTAATCTTGGCAAAATAGTTTGGCGACAATTATCTGGTCAGCTATGTTGAGAGATATAGCGCAAATGCCCCCCCCCCCTCCCCATGAATAAGAAGTATCTAAGCATTCCGCAATGGTCCTTGAATACCGCTAAATATTTGCTAAATTTCTTCAAATTACATACAACAGACCACTCAATATCTCATTTGATCATAAAATGCTAAATTTATGGTAAACTTGTATTACAGAATGATTGCATGCTAAATATCCATCAAATATCCTTTTGTATGAGTGAAATGCGGGGACCATTTGCTCTACGTATACATGTTTCCAGCAACAGTATTAATGCTAAATGGTTTATGATAAACTTACATTCACCCATCCATCTACCCACCCACCCACCCACCCATCCATCCATCAATCCATCCATCCATCCATCCATCCAGCCATCCATCCATCCATCCATCCATCTATCTATCCTTCTATTATATTGTAACGGATAAATGACATTATTGACGATATCAGTATGGGTGAATATTGCTTTCCTAATATATGGATGCATTGTTGATAACTGTATCTTCAACATGGTAGTAGGGCCAATATTTGCAGTGGCCCACGCATGCCTATAACGTAATGTCAGATCGGTAGAACGCTTACTCATTTCTAATTTGTTCACAAGGATTATTTAACAATGTGATCACGTGATTTAAGATCACATAATCGACTACAATAACTGATTGGGCAATAGCATACGGAATAGGGGTTGTGCACATAAAGATTGGCCAATTCAAAATAATGAATAAAGGTTCAAATATCATATTATTACCTTAGAATGTGTGATTTAAAATAGAGATAGCAGCCTTGTTGAATATCCGGATTACTGTGTTTACAATGACACCATGAGTAGGAAGAGGGAACAGCAGTTTGTGATAGATGATGGGTGGTGGAGAGGAGCCCCCCCCCCACCCCCGCCTCCCCCTCTCCCAAATAGATGCATCCAATGCTAGCACATATAGTTCTTCCAGTTATCTTTATTGAAAAACAATGTGTTATTTGTTCTCAAGTGTATGGCGTAGATGCAGACATGATTAGACAAGGTGGAAGCGTTCCTGTTACCATGACGCTACAAGAAGCTTCTGGGAAGAGTGTCATTCTAATTCCAGTTGGTGCAGGCGATGACGGTGCTCATGGCCAAAATGAAAAGATCAACATTTCAAATTATATAAATGGGGTGAGTTTATAGCACTAAGTCCACTATATACCATAATTATGTAAACGCCTGATAATACATTTTTGTTTGATTGGAAGGTTGATTTCATCTAACAAACGCGTGGCAGAAATATGTTTGTCAATCAAATCAGTTAGTGATTAAAATGTTATCTTTTCGTTTACTGATGCTGCAATGGGATATTAAACATGAGAAATAAACTGGGCTTTCATACTCGTTTGCTATCTGTATACGTCATAGCTGCACAGCGTGTATTGATTTACAGCGTTCAGATATTGACCTGGGCACGTGTCATACCTCACAAGAATCCAGTTCTAGCTTCCGCTCCGACCATTTCTAGTTAACATTCGCCCATTTTGTATGCGCATTTTAAATTCTCAGAATCCCAATTTCACGGTAACTACACAGCTAAGCTGTTGAATATTTTAAAACTCCCAGTCAAATTAGTTACAAAATATTCAAAAGAATGTTTATTAAATCATAAATTTATCGGAAACATGCAATTCAGACACTTATGACAGACCTCTCTGACTCTCACTTTCGTGACGGCCCTAATACGTCATTTTGATTGTGACATCAGCTAAAAAGTGATGCATTTTGCTTATGACATCAGAAATTTGAGTTAGATATCGAATCTCCCCATTGAATTAAACATATCATAAAAACGTTGCTACAATCATAAGTAATGACTTCTGTCTTATCTGCATTCAATGATATTCAATGTCGCTTGTCATATGAATATGTAATGGACAATCCTCTGTATTATGCAGATATTTATTCATACATTTATTACAAACTTTGTATAATAGGCCTACCAAAATTAGGTTGTTCTGTATCATGTTATAAGCAATTGATGGAAATAAACTTTCTGGATATTTGATAAAACCGTGCATGCTGAATTAACTTTAATAATGTAAGCTTAATGTCAAAATCGTGATAATGATTCATCTATAAACCGACAGACGTCTACAAACGAAGTGTACACCATAATTTGTTTTTCAGACGAAACTCATGGTGGCTTACCTGTACGAGATGGGCAATCTGGAAAAAGCTTGAACATTGAATCATAACTCAGTCTTGATTGATGGTAACGGAATATAGCGAGGAGATGCACTATAAGCATGATATATGTTAACCTTTTCAACGCGACAACCCAAATACATTAAATTTATGTAATATTATGGATGATATTTTGAAGCCAATTTGACTTGAAATTGTTTCTGCAGCGTATAGGTTTTTCTGTTAAATTAATATCAAAATATTCAAGGACGTTCCTGTCTGGTTGCTGTAAAATCGAAATACTGTGATTTCATGGTTAACCAATCCGACCAAACATCTTTTGTATTAGCATTATTATCTACGGGTTGGTTTCATATAATCAATCGTCATAACGCTCTCAAATAGTGCATACCTATAGTACGCCTACTTAGGCTTGTAGGTATGACATGATGTTTACTTCAGCAGAGCGTTCGTTTAGCGGTAGCAAACTGAAATGTCATACATGGTACTGGCCCTTTTCAAAAGTTATTTTAGCAATTTCTGGACCCATTCTATGATCTTCATTCTGCAGTATGTGTCTTTTTCAGAAATCTTAGCAACACACATCAATTTAGAAACTAGTAGTAAAAAGTCATGGGATTTCACAGTTCAGTTGCATGTTGGGCACGAACGAAAATCACAAATAATCTTATTTTATTTTAACATATTTTTTTTGCAAATGAGTAGACCAAACTGTTTCCTCTTCCATACTTTTCATGGACTGAAAACGGGTTTCTAAAATTTCCATACTTTTTTAGACTTTTAAAATCTGCATATGAACCCTGTGATAGATAGTATTTACTTTGTAATTTCTATAGCCACAAAGGACAAATTGAGGTTTATAGTACTTGGTATCGAGTGACATCTATTGTTAGCCGATTTTCTCAAGACATTTTCAGTTATGCTCACTGGCTGGCCGTGACATAGAATTTTGTTTGGGATTTAATCACTGATATGGTTACACCCAACAGATAAATCTGTTTAATCGACATCATTATTACCACCAACCAATGAGAGGATATCTTGGTTAGGCGATCCACGAGGTCGAGATGTAATTTTGGTTTTTAACCAATGACATCTTCATTGCGTCTTTATTTAATACACATTCACTACATACATAGATTAGCCAAATATTACACAAACCAAAAATCGCGTGTACAAATTAATCTAAAACAATTGTTTAGTGTAAACTAATGCACTATGCATCTATCATTTAGTCGTCACCATCAACAAGGGAGATTATTATACTACTGTAGATTGTAATGTTAAATTTGGAGTGAGATTTCGCTTTATAAATGGCTCCTTGTGTTTATCGTGAGAGAGACTTGAATAGTGCAAGGTTCTCTGCTTGTACCGTAGATGCTGGAACGGTGTTCTTGTCCCTGATGGTTCGTGGACAGAACGACTCGTTACAGTCTTCATTTCTACAGGTGACTTGGAATGGCAGTTGGAGCATATTCTCAAGAAAAGTTTTGGTGGAATAATTCGATTTTGTTTGCAATTAATGGTTTACAATTTATACATCATTGCAAGCCATACATATTTAAACTGATCTTCAAGTGATGGCCATTGAAGGTAGTTTAGCGTGTTGGCTACACTCAACCTGTTGTTGAATATGTTGAGTTCACCATACAGCTCATCCTTGAACGATGTATAGTTGGAAGATCGTCCTTGTGGTAGGGGCCTCAGATGGTGCTAGTATATTATAGAGTGGTCAGTCTGGTGTTTTCTAGGCATTTGTCTTGATGTTTGGAGAAGCTTTCTTGGGGTTTCACTTGAGGAAGCCAGTGGTCTTTTAGGCGTTGTTGTGGATATTGCCGATGTGTTTATTCCACTGTAGGTCAGATGTCATATTGTCCCCAAGATCTTTTGCAGATTTTACACCCATTAGGCAAAGTATGATCCTCACAACCATGGATGTGCTTGCCAATGGATTAATGCCAGAATATGATGACTAGATTTTACAGTAGATAGTTCTCTACTTATCTTGGAATAATTAGGGCCGGTCAAAACAGGTCAATTATTAATTGGTATCTGGTGGTCACCTACGTTTGATTTAAAATACTGTTAAGAGGTCATTATCTTTAGATTTTCAGCTATAGGTATTTTGTTTTAAATTGTTATTATTATTATTATTATTATTATTATTATTATTATTATTGTTATTATTATTATTATTATTATTATTATTATTATTATTATTATTAAAGACAGTTTTAATTATATAATCGTTTTACCAATTGACGTAATTCTTATATTTGAATAATACAAATTGATTTATTGCTCATAGTAGAAGGTATTTTATAAAAATAACGATTGTATTATTGTATTCTCTTCTTGTATTAAAATTTAATGATTGCAGACAGTAAGTGCAATCCCGACGCCTACGTACACGACATATATAATCATAACCATCTCGTTTACACACATCTACTGAGACACAGAGAGACATATGATACAACCCGCCTTTTCTACACCTAAAATGGTTGGTAATAAAGATAACATCTTTTTTGTCGTAGTCTCTTGTTTTTCACCAATTCCCAGGTGAACTGTAAGCGGTTTCAAATAGATAATGAGAGCGGTCATCTGCACCAAGAGTCATACTCTCCACAGTGTGTGGCGAAATATGCATTATCTAGCTTGGCAGGTATTTTGACTATTTGGAAGTAAGTTTGAACTACAGTTTGTCTGTCCGTAAGTTTTTCATAAAGTAAGACTAATGTTGTCAAAAGACATGCTATTTACCTCATGATTGCTAACACCTAAAGATCATGCAGGGTGTTGTTGCATTAGTCACCCTTTCGGCACTGCTAAGCTAATGTTAACAGACAATTCTTTACATTTAAGTTGATTAGTTGTCCTCAAGCAGCAATAGTTCTTAGTAAAATTAAATTATAAGAGGTCCAAGGCGCCTGTATCGGTAACCTGAAATTATTGCCCACTGGCACAAACGAACAAAATGAGATAACCAATGGAAAAATCTATCAATATAATTTCTGTGAATTTTAGCCAAGTTTTATTCAAATTGGCCCAGTGATTAATAAGTAGTCTTTTATATGATTTTCTCAGAAATTTTCAGAAAATCCAAGATGGCCGCCAAACACGCTAAATGTTAATTGATTAACGATGGCCATGTTTTTCTGTATCAATTTCCATGGACAAACGTTAACGGCCCTTAGTCCGTAATCATATCTCTCAAATATCAGCCTTTAATCTGTTTAGTGGTACTGGAAAATAAGTCGCTGTTAGGAAAACTAGATCATCCACGATGACCGCCAAACTATTTGGCCACTCAAGATCCCTTGAATAAATTTGGATCAGCTGTTGGCCTAGATGGTATTTCATGAGGCTTGAATCGATCTTCCCAGTAGTAGTTTCGGAGAAGATTTTAAAAGACATTTTTAAAAATTGGCCAAAATACCAGATGGCCGCTGGTGAAATTGGCCGATCGGCTTCGTATGAACAGACTTCGATCTCTATGCCCTAAGGATGCTTTCTGCCAAATATACATGAAATCGACCAAGAGGTTTTCGGAAGAAAATATTTCCAATTTCCCATTGCTTTAGTTTAGTTTAGTTTGGAAGTTTTGTCGGGAAAAAGATCAAAGATGTCCGCCAAACCGTTTATCCGCCAGTTTAGAAAGTAGTAAATTTGAAATCAGCATACCCAAAAACCTAACTAAAACTAATTTCGTCTTCAAAATCCCTCAAATAAGAAACTCCGATATGGCTGCCAAACACATTTTGATTGGTCCCCGGCCGCCATGTTTTTGCTAGCTCAACTTCCTTTGAACAACCGTTAATGGACATTAGTCCCTAATCATATCGCCCAAATTTCGGCCCCGATCTGTTCAGCGGTTCTGGAGAAGTCGTTTTCGCGAAAACTAGGCCATCCAAGATAACCGCCGAACCATTTATTCAGTCAAGTTCCCTTGAACAAACTTAGTTCAGCACTTGCCCTAGATTTCAGGAGTTTTGAATCTCCATTTCCTAGAAGATTTTTAAAGACGTTTCTAAAAATCGGCCAAAATCCAAATTGACCGATCGGTTCGTCTGAACAAAATTGAATCTCTATGCCCTAAGGATGTTTTCTGCTACATATAATTGAAATCGGCCCAGTGGTTCTTGAGAAGAAGTCGCTTAAAGGAAAAGTTGACGGACGGACGGTCGCCATGGCATAAGTGCACTTGGCCTTTCAGGCCAGGTGAGCCAATAATATTTTCTTTAAACAGCTGAGTTGCAAGTTTGTTCTAATATAAAGCGTGATTTCAGAGTTGAACATGTTTAAATTAGGGGTGTGCATTTGGAGCAACGCCAGTACACGTTAGTTTTAACGAACGTATACACGTATTTGACATTCTGCTGCGAAGATAGAGTAATAATATGATATCTATTTAGCTTATTATTAAGTGTAGACAGTGGAATGTGGTGGGTTTGGAAAAAATATAACAATTTATTAACACAACGCACGCACACGCACGCACGCACGCACGCACGCACGCACGCACGCACGCACGCACGCACGCACGCACGCACGCACGCACGCACGCACGCACGCACACACACACACACACACACACACACACACACACACACACACACACACACACACAAACACACACACACACACACATGCGCGCGCATGCACGCACGTACGCACACACACACACACATGCGCGCGCGCATGCACGCACGTACGCACACGCACACACACACCTTGCGTCAACAGCGTTCAAAGTGTCAACAGCGCTCAAAGTGATATTCCATTTGATTAACCAAATACTAAATATTACATTTTTTTACATCCGTTAATGCCTATTTTCAGATCAAGAGACGATTGTTTTGTAAAATTATCACTGGAATTTACAAAAAGAGCATTTTGATGTCATTGAAATGGATATTTCTCAAGATCACTGTAGATGAGGATTAGGCTGGCTTTAAAATTAAAACGAAAATGAAAATTCTACCTTTGCTTGATCTGGGCCATTTGCATGCCAAGTGAAACCAGTTTTAAACATTACCACTGAAATTACTTGTATGGTTACATTGCACTGGTAAATTTACGAAACCAATCTTCTCTTTTCCTGCAAATGGAAATACATAGAGACCATTGCATAGGCCGCTTTGGCCGGCCTGCCCATAATATGGTTAATTTGACACACGATTGTGCAACTTGTTTACCGCCTTTGCCCCACAATTCTGATTTGGCCCCTGTCGGGGACAGATAAATATCAAAGCAAGCGTTGATGATCAAGATTGGCCAAGAAAAATCGAAATCTGTCATTACTGAATATCCATTTGCGGGAAAAGGCAAGATAACTTTTTGAAAATTTACCACTGGAATGACTGGCTCGCTTTATCGATCTGCAGAAGGCATTTGACAAGGTGTGGAAGGATGGCCTCCTCGTGAAGCTCCGGGGCACAGGCATCGGTGGCAACATGTTCCGATGGACCAAGTCATACCTACACAATCGCAGAGCTAGGGTGCTGGTGGATGGACAATCGGGACAGAATGTATTGCTGAGACAAGGGGTGCCACAAGGCGGAGTATTATCACCAACTCTGTTCATACTCTTCATTAATGACATTGTAGCAGAGCTGCCCAATGGGATCCAAGCAGCCCTCTATGCAGATGACCTCGTACTCTGGTGCACCGAGGAGTACACAACGACTGCCACGTACAGAATGCAGCTAGTCTTGGACAGAATTACAGCTTGAGCCAATCGCTGGTGTATTACCATGAACAAAGAAAAATCATCAGCCATGCTATTCTCACTGTCTACCAAAACCAAGGTTGGCAATCTGACACTGGACGGTACTCCACTCAAGTATGAGGACCAGCAGACATACCTGGGAGTCACCTATGATAGAAGATTAACATGGAAGGAGAACATCCAGAACGCAGAGGCAAAGGCCAGAAGAAAGCTAAACATCATGAGGAAGCTGGCAGGAACAAAGTGGGGTGCCAATGAAAGGATCCTTAAGACCATCTACCTAGGTGCCGTACGACCACACCTTGAGTATGGATCCAGCTCATGGATGACAGCAGCTAAATCTCATCAACAGAACCTCGACAGAGTACAAAACCAGGCACTGCGCATCATCACTGGTGGAATGAGATCAACACCAATAGAAAAAATGGAGTAGACAGCAGGCATCCCCCCACTTAGCAAAGGAAGGGAATGCAAAGCACTGATCCAAGCTGCAAAGTTCAAATCGTTGAGCAACCACCCGATGAAGATCAGGCAAGCACAGCTGTCATCTGGAAGACTTAAAAGATCAAGTTTTGTGAGACAAAAGCACTTCAAAGGATACACCAAGAAATGTTGCCAGCACAAATAGAAGACCCAAACCACACCCTTGATCCTCCACCCTGGGAAAACAAACTAGAGAGCATAGCTATTCGCACCACAGTACCACATCTCACAACCAAAGATGAACACAGTGATGTGAGCAAGAAGGCCCTGACCCTAGCCATGCTGGAAGAAATGTACCCTCAGGAGACATGGATAAGGATCTACACAGATGGATACGCCAAAGATGCAATTAGGAGCGGAGGTGCTGGACTGCACATACAGTATCCAAACTGACAACATGAGTCAGCTGCAATACAGACAGGCAAACACTGAACAAACTACAGAACTGAAGTCGAAGCACTGGTTCATGCAGCTAATACTATCAGTAGAACAGCAGACCCTATTGCACAGATTGTCTTTTTATCTAATGCCCGCTCCGTCCTTGAGGCTATCACCAAAGGTAAGCTGCCACAACTTGAAGAAGCACTACACACCATCAAATGCTTTCGGATAGCATTGCAGTGGATCCCCTCACACTGTGGAGTCCAAGGCAATGAGGAAGCAGACAAGATGACAAAGGTGGGGGTAGAAGAGAATCAGACAGAAAACATGGTTACCCATACAGAGATGAAGACTATCATCAAGTCACTCTATAGAACACCTCAATCAGAAGATGCCTACCATCATCTCTCGAGGCCAGAGCAAGTGACCATTTTTCGTCTCAGAACTGGACATAACAGACTAAACCAACACATGTACAGGCGGTTCCACCTTACGACATCGCCCGCTTGTCCTTGTGGAGAAGCAGAACAGACCACAGAGCACTTACTTCAATGTCGCAGTACGTATCAGCTGCTGAGAGAAGAGTCCTGGCCTTTGTCAACCTCTTTTCTTGAAAAGCTGTATTGGCCTGTGGAAGAACTGCAGAAAACCACAGATTTCATCTTGAGAACGGCTCTCCAAGTGTGATACCAGCGATCGAAAAGAAGAAGAAGGAGAAGAAGAAGAAGACGGGCTCGCTTGGTGGGACATTGCAGCGGTAAATTTACAAAAATAGTCTTCTCTCGGCGTGCAAATAGACTTTCAATAATTCCACATTCCTCAAGACCAATATAGAGACCGTGTAAACCGGCTTGGCCATTAATGAGTTGACCAAAGGCAGGCGGCGATCAGTCCGCTGTGAGCTTAGATAAGTGCCACACACCACGGCATTCAAAGTGATAATCTGTGTTGATAAGATAACGCTTTAATACTCAACAGTAATTCACACCTATATGATCGTCGATGCTACGTGCGAGTAATTAGTTAACCCAGTTGACTCTCAAAGTTGTTCAAGAAAATTTCAATTTTCTCAAAGAAATCTCCATGAGCAGACCAAGAGACGATTGTTTTTGAAAACTAACCATAACAATGACTGGTGAGTGGTAACATTTAAAAACAACATCTGTCTCCTCTTGGTCTGCAAATTGACATATCTCAAGACCACTGCAGGAGCCTTGTTTTGGCAGGCTTGGGTGTTAAAGGGTTAATTCAGAAATCGGACAGCATTGGCAGATAGCGAGCGTGGCGGTAAATTCGGAGAATTAATTTGTGAAAAAAGATTTTTTCTTTGAGGGCTATCTTACATATTTCACATACATTTGTATATTTTATCAATATTTCCCGTGTACACGTTTACGATTTTTTGTAACCGTGTACACGTCACCTGAACGTGTACACGTGCCCAGCCCTAGTTTAAATATATCATCTCACCTTGAGCACTGGAGTTCCCTGCGATTATAATTCTGCGATTATGGTGGTAGTAGTAGCAGCAGTATCAGTAGCAGCCATTTCCTCCTTGACCCACCTGATAAGGGCCCACACAACTATTTAGTACTGGGCCACGCTCTGGGTTTAGTACTATATAATATCTGATAACAGTTTTGCTTCTATATAATAACACCACACCAAATTTTAACTGGTATATTTTGTTTATGACGAAAGAAGACAAAGCATACTATGTATTCTCTATGGTGCATCTTGTTTTTGTCTGTAACCACGCTGATTCTTGGGCGGCCAATGAATGATGAACGCAGGTTGGCATGGACCACACCTGTGTTAACGACCACAGCACAGGGATGCCGATTGGGCAACATAATTATTGCGTAAGTACATTCTGTGGCATATAGACTGCTGCTATTGTATGTATGCAATGTGGAGATGGGAGAGGGAGTACACAAACATTTGTTTCCTTCCCCCCCCCCCCTCCCCCACCCCATCCCTGACCAACAGAACCAACTACTGGAATAAAACGCACTAATATTCCAAATTTTAGTAGTGTATCCCTGCCACAACACTATCACCGCTCATAATCATGTCATGCGAATATTCTGTGTATTGTGCTTCTGCTGGGGATGGGGTGGTTACTGGCGTTGGGTGGGGATGACAAGGAACACGGCATTGTCTAACACATCATCGCTATCTTCCACATCATCGACTCACCATGGGGGTTTTCGTCACATCGTTTCTCCAATGACTCTCTGCAAGGGAAGGCAACAAGGTCAAAGCTACTAGATAGAAGTGCACCTGTATTAGATGATCACATGGCAGATGAGACAAGTCACATTAAACAATACAATTGAAACTCTATTAAGATACTACGGGAACTAAGAAACCTTCTTTTCATTCTCCCTGGGCTATACTACCGCACGATTGGGGGCAGATTACAATTAATGGAGCGTTGTAAGTAAGCGAAGATGTCCCCGCAGTACGCATTCCAACCACCTATGCTCAGAAATGGGCTTGCTCATTAGCAGCATGGAGCGCCAGTCTCCCCATGTAATCAAGTTACAATGTGTACATAATGACCGGTGTTGCTGTGTACCCAGTGCAGCATCAATATGCACTGTCAACTCTAACATGTGCCAGTCTGCCCATGATTAAAAGATTGTACCAACTCATCAGTAGCCACTGTTAGATTATAATAGAGCCCAATCTAGCTAGCCAGTATAAGACGGATGGATACGCGGTCAAACCTCTAAAGACTACCCACTTGTCTAGACGAGGCATGCCGTTCACGTACCTGTGTCCGGATAGTACGTGTATGTGTACGCATGTGTCTGAGTGTGATGCCTGGTACCTAGCACTACTTGTCATCTGGCATCGTGCATTGATGGGCATTGTGCACTGATGTGAGATTCAGTTCGCGAGGTTAACACATATTCAACTCAAATTCACAGAGTTATAGCAATGTGTAGTCTTCTTTCTATGATTTTCTTATCGCTTTACTTAATGGTCATTGCTCAAGGAAGCTGTTATACCATTCAGGGTATGGTGATTATGGATAGTTGTAACAACGATAGATACATCTGCGACCACTAGTCCGTTATTACTGAGTCCTCTGTATGAGCATAAGGTATGTGACGCTAGGATCCGCTATTTACAAGTTTTCATACATTTGTCAGGCTATGACGATGAGCATGATTGAACATAGGCTGATTATCCAAATATACTGTGGAGAAATTGTACTACGCCATAATGTATGCTGTAACACCATTTCATGCTAAGTAGTTCAATTTTGAATTTTGTACAGACTGTTAGAACTATACCGAAGTATTCCACAGGTTGTTAATGAAGTGCACTCTATGGTCCTTTCCACATTATCCGTCCATCATATGACGCCATAATCAACAACGCGACGTGTAGAATGGCAACATTAATGACGTCATTATGACGCCACGAATGACGTAGACAAGTACATCACAAACGCATATTTGAAGACGGACTATTCGTTGTTGTACGAATTGTGTCTTTACTATCTAATAAATATTCTGTTGAATATTTTGAAACTTAAATCTGTCTTGACTCTGTTGTCGCTTGTGCTTTGAGCTGGCGCTGTTAAACGGATTGAACCAAAACAAATAGAACCATTTGCATTTAAATATACATGATGTATAATTCTCGGAAAATCCAAGATGGGCGAGACATTGATTAAGTAGGAGAAGCGATTTAAAGGCTTCTGGAAAATCTTTTAAAAATCCAAGATGGCCGCTGAAAAATAAACCAATCAAATTCCTTTATACATGTTCGGAAGTATATGAACATAAGATCTTTCCAGCTAAGATTCATTGAAATCTGGCCATTGGCTAAGGAGTTGAATGGCTGCCAAAAATATCTACTAAACAAAATTCTCAGAACCCATGAAGCCGATTGCAATAAGATCATTCCACCAAAGTTTTATTGAAATTGGGCCCATTAAGGACGAGTAGCATTTTAAAGAATTTCTGCAAGATTCAATATGGCGGGCAGAAAAATTTACCAAACAAAATTCTGTATAGAAGTTCTAAAGCGTACCAGCCTAGGGTTCTTCCAGCTGAGTTCTGTTGAAATCGGTCATCTGGTTAATGAGTAGCCTTTTAACTGATTTCTTAAAATTTTCGGAAAATTCAAGATGGCCACCGGAAAATTGAGCAATTAAAATTCTGTTTACATGTTCCCTAGGGTTCTTTCAGCTAAGTCTTGTTGATATTGCAAAGCGGTTAATGAGGAGTATCGTTTTGAACGATTTCCCATACATTTTCCAGTCAAAATTATAATCAAGTTCAGAAGCCTACGACCCTAGTATCCTTAAAGCCAAGTTTGGTTCAAATCATCCAAGCAGTTAATGAAGAGTAGCCGTTTACCTGATTTCCCATACATTTTCGAAAAATCCAAGATGGTGGATAAATTGACCAATCAAAATTCTGTGGCCTAGCACCCTGGAATCCTAGCAGCCAAGTTTTATTAAAATCGGTTAAGCGGCTAATGGAGAGTAAGCTTTAAAAAAGTTGATGGACAGACACACACGACGGATGACGGATGGTTGCCATGGTATAAACTCACTTGTTCAAGATGTACCGTCGTCTTGGAGTCTTGAAATATTGTTGCTTGTAGATGTTGTTATGTAAAGAGGGGAAGATACTGTTCTTGAAAATTTGCCAGTCTTCCAAGTCGAAGCGATAAGACATAAGCCAGACCTCATGTAAAGAAGTGTTAGAAGTAGTTCTGCAAGATGAACCATTAGCAAACAACAAATTTCTTAAATTTCAGCCCAATCTGTTCACTGGTGCTGGAGAAGTCGTTTTCGCGAAAACTAGGTCATCAAGAGGGCCGCCGAAGCATTTGGCCAATCTAGTTGCATTGAACAAACGTGTTGCCCTTGGTGATCTTTTTCTGTTTATTTTAATCGATCCACCAGGCAGTTTCGGAGATTTTTAAAAATTGCCAATAATCCAAGATGGCCACCAGTCAAATTGGCCGACCAGCTTTATTTGAACAAAATTGGATCTCTGTTCCCGAAGGATGCTTCCTGCAAAATATAATTGAAATCGGCTAAGTGTTTCTTAAGACGAAGTGATTAAAAGAAAAAGTTGATGGCTGGACGGTCGCCATGGTATAAACTCACTTGTCTTTCAGTCACGAGTCCAGACAGTGACATCTTTTTCATTACTACATGGCCATACTCAAGGGTGTTACACTTTACTACCGGTACAGGTAACAACAAAAAGTGATAGACATGATAGATGTTTCACTTGCATTCACACAGGAACAATGTGCCGCACTTAGGTTTCTGTGCATATAGTTGTTATGATTCACAAGGGTTTTTAAAGCAAAGGGGTAGATAAAAACCATCAAGCCTCTAGAGAAGATGACAAGGTTTGTACTAGTATGTGTCCGAATGAGAAACTGATGTAATGTTCCAGATGACATTAAAACTGGAATTGGGATCACTTGTGCCTTATATAGCAAAAACAGCTTCAAAGTCCCCAAATTAAGACTCCTTATGATAAAGTCGAAGTGTGCAAACGAGCTACCCAATGCTACTCACAATGGTGATATGGAGACATAGCCCACATGTAGGAAATGTTTAGACCAACACATTAGAAAAGGGAATTACCAAGTTGCGATATGGAAAAATGCACATATTGCAGAACCAAATGGGGCAGGCGGTGCCATGTGTTCGGGCACCTCAGTTCTGCTGGCTTTGTAATTTGAACCATAAACTGTCAACTGCTGTGCCTGTGATGTCGGTTTAGGCGCCCGTATAGACATGGGGTTACCTATGGTTTATAGGTGTCGGTTTTTTGCCCACAGGATGGTTTCAATTGGGGTTTATGTGCCCATTTGTTGGGGTTGACACCTTTTGAGGTTCAGTGGACAAGCTTCGCAGTTGGTGTTGCCGCATGCTATTGCCATCATCCATCCATCGGCTGTACTGAGGCCAGATGGACAGGGTGATGACAACTGGATAGCTAGGAAGGTGACGGGACGACTACTGATGCAATCAGTGTATGTCAATGGTTTCCAAGGATGGCCCAAAGAGTGCGCTTGAGGATAGGATTCAGACTTATAAGTGTTTTGTTCCAATGTTTCTTGGATACTTATCAGAGGTTATTCATGTTGTGGCAACTTAATCCATGATTTTGGACTATTTGTCACATGATTTGTGCAAAAAATAATGTTGCCTTGCTTTCCCTGTGAGACCACTCTTCGGCTATTGCAGAAACACCATCCTGGCGGACAGAATTACCATGGCATGTCTACCTAATCAGGTAGACAACCATGTTTTCCGCAACCCGGTTGAGGCATACGCAACAAAGAACTGCAACATCTGCATAAACATTATCAAAACTCGTTTCTTTAAGTCACCATACTGGCTACTCCTATAGATGCAAGAATAGCAAGATAATCAGCAACTGCAAAACCTGCAACGTAATTTACCTATTGTCCTGCAAAAAGTGCAGTTACTTCTACAGAAAACCAGGATATGAAAACCCCGTTTCAAGACACTTCAAATTAAAGGACCACTTCAGGACAGATATGCATTTCCACATCATCCAAGTCGTGATTTCTGACCGGTATGACACTAACTCCACGAAAGGGTGACGACTAAAAGAACACCACTGGATCCACCAACTACATTGTACGGAGCCACAAGGCATCAACAACACGGGCTAGGAGTGCATTTAATGGGCATAGGACTAGAGACACATAGGCACACCCCTATCGCGCCAGGGCACCACATCCATGACGTACTTATTATTCTTCCGCAGAAGCAGAGATACCGGAAAAATAAGTATGTGGCTGGTTTACCATCATTTTTTATTTATGCAAATTAGGTATAGTGCAAATAAGATTTTTTCTTGATTTAGGAACATGTTTTTTCTTGAATAGCCCACTCTAACAAACATGTTGGTATCGTTGAAAAATATTAATGCATATGGTGCATGGTGGGACTCTCCAGCTCCAAGCTTAATATAGTACCGAAGATCTGGTGCAAATGTTTAGTTATTTCTGGTCTCTCAGCTTTAAACATGTTGAATGGTCAACCAATGGTTAATGCTATTACTGCTAATTAACCAATAATCGTTTAAGACCTTTACAGCTGAATGCTCAATCTCTTATTAGTGGCTTTACTGATAAACGGTCCTATCGGTTAAACCCTATGCGGGTGAATGATAAATTACAAATTAACTCTTTTACTACTATATGATCAATTGACAATCAATTGTCAAATAGCTCTGTTCCTGCTGAATGACATTCTATTTAACCCTGTTACTGCTGAAAAATGTATAGACAGCTTTTGACAACTTTTGGTGGTTTTTACGATGGTGGTATCACCATTTTATATACCGTGGTAGTTTCAACCATTTTTGACATTTACTATTATTATTATTATTATTATTATTATTATTATTATTATTATTATTATTATTATTATAGATTTGGAGAGACGATAAACAACAGACAGGTGGGAAATATGTGTTATGGTAGCCTTTGTGACCGTGAAACTGGAGGTTGGGTGGACTGGAGTACTGGATGTTAACAATCTCATGATACACTTATGATGTAAAATAATCTTTGAAAAATAAATATAACGGCTTATGTGGTCCCGTTTCTTTACATATGGAAGTGTTTATCCAAGCTGCTAGTGGCCATTGTAAATGTTTGATTCCTTCAATAGTTATGTGTGGTGTCTCACTACATCTATCCACGCTCTGCTATGACTCTATTGTCTTAAACAAAAATTTACCAAACGATTTTACCATTTCTAAAATTACCCTACACATGACGTGACAAATTCTTAGACACGTGGAATATCGTATTCAATATTTTTAATTATTTTCACTGGTCGTGAAATGTGGGCAATCAAATTTCTGTGCTGAAACGTCAATTGTTGAATCACACAATGCCTGTTTGTGTAGTTCTTACTTGTCAAACCAACATACAGAAAATAATATTGCTCAACACGCTTAATCATTAATGGTCAAGCCAGCAAAGATGCTTATTGCAGTGGTCTTGAGAAATACCTATTTACAGCTGAAGAGAAGACTATTTTTGAAAACGTACCACTGAAACGGCTGGCTCAAAAAGAATCATTCGAGTGGTAAATTATCTCTTGCTCTGTAAATGGACGTATTTCTAGACTAATTTTGACCATTGTTAAAGGATTAACCCTTTAACCCTTGAATTTGTTCAAGAAAATTTAAATTTTTTTCATGGAAAATGCCCATTTGCAGACCAAGAGAAGACAATTTTGGAAAAATTACTACTGAACTGACTCGGTTATCGAGCCAGTCATTCCAGTTGCAAATTTTAAACAAGAGGCCCAAGTGCCTGTAGCGCTCACCTGGACCATTGGCATTTAAGCCATTTGCATTTAAATAGACATGATGGATGATTTTCGGAAAATCCAAGATGGCCACCAAAAATTGACCAATCAAGTTTAATATGTTGAAGCCTACCGTCATAGGATCATTCCACCAGTAGTAGACTAGTAGGGCTATTAGAACAGAGGGTGGTGGTAGCTGTGGATCGCCAATCGGCGACTACAGGAGGGAGGTGGGCCCACGAGGTTGTGGGAGCCGACTGTTGTAAACTGTTTTATATCGGTGATAGCTGTGGATCACCGATCGGCGGCTACAGGAGGGAGGTGGGCTATTAGAACAGTGGGGCGGCTGGCTGCGATGTCTTTTACAATGTAGGGCCCCCCAACCCCCCCCCCCCCCCCCGGTGGGCCCCCTTCCATTGTTCAGACCATGCCAGGCAAGTCCAAAACTTCCATTTAGACCTACAACATCATAAGTTTAATCACGCCATGAAAGCACAAAACTTCCATTTAGACCTATGGCATCATAAGTTTATTCATGCCAGGCAAGTACAAAACTTCTATTTAGACCTATGACATCATAAGTTTATTCATGCCAGGCAAGTACAAACCTTCCATTTAGACCTACGACATCATAAGTTTATTCATGCCAGGCAAGTACAAAACTTCCACTGCAAACCCATAGGCTTACTCATAAGATTCTGAACCATGGATACACGCAATCACAATAGATGAAGAGGTGTATTACAACATAGGGCCCACCACGACTCCTCACAGCGAGCCACTCATTCCAGCACCATATAGGAATCCCAGAGCAGAGACACGCCTGCACCCATACAGAAAGACCAAAGCAGAGACACACCTGCACAAGAATCTCACAGATGAGGCTCTCGACCGCCTCTTCGACTGCCTCATTGATGATATTACTCTAAAATAAAAAATCTAGCAACACATTTATTTTGGTTCGATAGCCTCATCCATATTGATACTGTGGATCGTTAGCAGATGATCTAAATACTGTCTTAGTTTTGTCATTGCCATTGATGTCAGTGGATAGCGTCTAACCTCTAAATCGGCGCCTGGCAGGATTGTTTGTAACTCGTCTACTATTATTGTGAATGATAGGTCAGAAGCTCTCCAGAACTCAAGAGATTTATTTGCATAGTTGCCCAGGTCATGTAATGATCTTGCCACTTTTTCCCGCCATGCCGCACAGCCTACGCCATGCATGTAACTCCATAGTTCTTTGGGGTAACCCATGATTGAGTTTCAGATTCAGTTATCTTGATTACCTATAAAGTTGCGTTTCCCTAATATGGCATCACGTGGTCATGAGGGCCCGTTCTGAAGCACTTATTTTATAACTACAAGCTTTTCATAAAAATATTATTTTATAAGCCAAGCACTTACTGTCAGCTATCTATTTGTTTGTCAAGATATAGGTCATTCTCTCTGTATAGTCAGCGCTAGAGAGCTCATCTGGCTTATGTGTCTATATAGCTGAACAAAATAGCATAGTTTGAACACACTCTACCCTAGGAGTGTGTTCACAGTCAACCTACGCACATGTGCGTACTCTGGTGCGTAATTGACTGTATCCATGCAATCATAGTCTTCCTGTAATAAGTATGGTGATAATCATGACAGTTAAAAAATCATTACATTTTTATCGACAAGAGCTAGCTGATAACGCTTAATTTATATGTGATGTGATATTGGATTTTATGTAATTACTATTAGTATATTATGTATAAATAGTATTGCAGCTGCCTATGACAGCAACGACTTCCAGTTAAATTAATTTCAAAATATTGAACAGTTTGGCTTGGGTACAATGATTGACTTCACAGACACTCCTTAAGTCGATGAATCATGAACTGATAATATACATTTGAAACCGGATGTATTTGTACAATGCTTGACATCACAGACATCACGAGTCGATGAATCATGAGTTGATAATATGCATTTGAAACTGAATTTTGTAGAAGTCGGACGTATTACAGTTATGGAGATCACAGCAGATTTTACTGTGCCAACATTAAACTTAGACACAACATACCTTGAGTATGCTGTTAACAGAGCAAATAATCTTGTTGAGGAAATTATTAAATGGTGGACAAGTAAGGCTGAAACATGTCAACACATATTTAAGGAGTAACAAAGCACTCTGAATAATGGAGGAAACATAAAGATATACAATCATTGGTCTCTAATTTGGAATTTAATCAACCAAAGAAAAGGAACAGAAAATTGTAAGTAAAAAGACTCAAGTACGGCATTCACATGGAGGTGGAGAGCGCCTATACATCATTTGAACCAGCAACAATTCGGCCAATTAAGGAGCCAGATGTGATGAGCTCTGACAGAGCGAAACGGCTGAGTCTCAATGCTTAGTGCAGTAAGTGCAATGGAGTTGACCCCATCATACTCAGTGCACAATCTCATATCTACTCTTGTCTATTTCGTGTATTATGTAGGTTAATACATAGCCGATATATGTTTGCATAGATATCTGAGTCTCAATGCTTAGTGCAGAAAGTGCAACTCCACCTCGGGTCAAGTTGACCCCATCATACTCAGCGCACAATTTCAAGACGCCTCATACTCTGTGCACAGAAACAACAACAACAGTAACAAACAACAACAGCAACAAACAATAACAGCAAACAACAACACAACAAACAACAACATCAATAGTGTTATCTATTCCCACATCAAACAATGTAGTCACGACAGGTGTCACATCAGTGTGAGGGGATTAGCCATACATTTTTCCAGGTGCCCCGACAATGCTCACTTGGTAGACTAAAGTGCCTACCATCTGCACCACGACAGACTCTGGCATGTTCGCATGTGACACAGAGGATACGATGCAGTCTGCCCTCAACTCCCACCACCCTCTCAATTCCCGAGGCATAGACGATGATGATAGACACAATGCTGCTGTGGTTGATAGAGATGATGATGATGATGATGATGATTTTGAGGAGGATGATGTAGATATAATGCTGATTATGATAGACATAATGTTGATGATGATAATAGACATAATGCTGATGATGATGATGATGATGATGATGATGATGATGATGATGATAGACATGCTGATGATGATGATAGACATAATGCTGATGATCACAAATACATGCCACGCCTCATGTCTTCATATAAACAAACTAATCAAACAAACACATAGTCACGACCGGTGTCGCATCGACATAAGGGGATTAAACACAGGCCCTTCCAGCTGCCTCTGCAGACTCTAGCATGCTCACATGTGTCACAGAGAATCTGGTGTTGTAGTGGGAACTGCGGACGCAGACAACCCCGCCCAACCCTTTATATACCATAGAAGCGGCAAGTAGACTCAATTTCTTCTCGTGGGTGAAATTGGTCGCAGCTGTTTTTCTGCAGATGGTCGCGGAAGGGATTGCACTGAGGCTCCTCTCGGAAGTGGGCCCACTTGGCATCTAATATCATGGCTGTCTGTGAGGCAACCACCACATGTATGATCATTAGTATAACCAGCATCCTATATATGGAGGGTTAAACCGAACAAGGTGAACCTCTCGAGAAATATTTTTGTCATATCAAGCCCTGTATCATCCTCGATGCCGATCTTCATGCCTTCAGGGACAGGTCTTAGCTGCTTCACTTTACCACCAGCTAGAAACCGCAGCTCTAGCACAATATGGGTAGTTTGCAGACTTGTGAGCCCGGCACGCTCGAGCAGCTTCACTGAGCCCTTCGCCTTCGAGGAGTGAGACGCACCCTCTATCCGCAGGATGCCATCCTGAATATTGACAGCTTCCTCTGGTCCATCAAAGGGGCGTCGCAGCAGGAGCTTTCCTCCAGTGACCCCAATCTTATGGCTCACTGCAACTAGGGTTGTACCATCTCTTATATAGGTCAGGAAGATGTCCCCTGGCTATAAAGCTTCCGGACCATGCCATCATTCTTCACAACGGCGGAGAGTGGGATGACCTCTAGGTCAATGACCGCTGGAGGTCTATATAGTGGCATCCACGTTCGCCAGTTACCACCAGGTCCAGCGCGATACCACAACTCGTTGTTTTCGAAGACTATCTGCAGCTGTTTTGCCAGGATCACAACCACACCATCATGTGACATCGGTGGGGCATGCTTCACAGTCGGTTCTAAGACATGAAAGCTGAGGTCAGCATCCAATGTGTTAACATCCTCAAACTTGTCTGGTGACTGCTCTATCAGGGGGTGGAGGATGGACTTCTTCTTCAGGAAGTCATAGCGGACCACTATTTTGTCCCCATCACTCTCTCTCAAACCCAGACGTTCCTTCGAGACATCCTTTAGGTCAGTGAGCAGCTCTACACCATCTCCACCGACGGGATAGAGGGAGAATGTCTTGGAGTCTGTCCACATTGGAGGATGAATGACTTGCCATCGCTTTCCTTAACCTTGGCAGCATTAACGTCGTACACGTCCACGAGATCAGCTAGATCTGTTGAGTGAGCAAATATGGGCTCCATTGTATATAAATATATATATATATATATATATATATATATATATATATATATATATATATATATATATATATATATATATATATATATATATATATATATATATATATATAGTTTAAACGGAGTGCATAGCCATGCCGATTGTCAGATTGCTACTACAAAACGGGGAGAATATCATCAGACAATCTCTAGTTGGTAGACATGCAGTTCAGTATCGCAGAGAATGGGTTCTCTTCAAAGTAGCTCAGCATTCCACCACATACGTACACGCCGATGTGTTACATCCACCACCGGGAAGTACCTACCACAGCTCACTGACTGAAGTAGGGTTAGACGTGATAGAATATCTACCAGGAGCCACCAGCAAACTGTGGAAAGCGATCAGCCCCAACATGTTCACCCACGTAAATCACCAGTTTGACAGCTCCACCATTAGTCTATATGCCAGCATAGATGATCTGTCGGATGCCCAATTAGAGTTTATGCTGCTACTACTTATTGACTTATCACCATCATGACGATAACGATATCATATCAGACCTATCAGGCATTCGCCGAGATGTTTAAAAAGGAGATAGAGGAGCAGCCACACACCTTCTCTGGGATGGTAGATATAGCGGTACAGGAAATGCATTATCGACAAGAAGGCAAGCGACTGCAGCGGGTGAGTTGCTATGAACAGAATGCCAGAGAGGCAAGGAGACGAATGGACAACTCTGTCCAAGAATGGGAGAGCCTCATCCGGCAGGAGGAGGGCATTGTAGGGCCAAACTGTTATGATTACTTGGATGATTAGTGTGATTAGTCTGTAGAGGTCTTGCAGTGGGAAGAGGAGAAGTATAAATCAAGGAAAGCTTGCCAATGGTGGGTGTAATGCCGTGGGGGGGGGGAGGGGGGGGGGCGGGCAAGATGAAGTTCCAGATGTCACGACTGCGAAAGCAACTGGCCCCTGACATCATGCTGGATGAAGGGTGTTTGAGGGAGGTATGTCTCCACGCCAACAAGATTGTTCGGTCCGCCAGGCTTTTCAAGATGAATCCCACAATGACTCATCAGCAGATCCTACAGGTGATGCAGAGTTAGCTCACGTTTAAGAACTAGGTATACCATGGCTAAATCGGAGTGGCGAAAGCAGCCTGATTAGCGCCTGAGGAGGGTGGTACAATATACGGCTGCCGACCAGCAGATTGACATCATCAGACAGAATCTTGTTCATGAGACAGAAAAGTACAGCAGAACATGCAGGCGATATAAAACAGTCTAGCACGCACAACCACAGTTGCGGGTGTGATTGGAGTCAGTGCTGGTGTAGCCACCGGTGTCACCCTCACTACAGGGGTAGGTGCTATCGTCGCTATCCCGCTGAGTGGCGTGACCCTTGCCACTACTGTCCTGGCCACCGGCTTGGCAGTTGGACAGCGTCAGATCACCAAGAAGCAGGCGAAGCATGCTACGTATGTAATACTGGCAGAGAGCAGCCTATGGGCTATTGACGAGTCTGTCAACAAAGCTCTCGAGGATGGGCATGTCAGTGATGAAGAGTATCACCATATATAGAAGCTACAAACCCTGTACCGCACAGAGAAACCCAAAGTGCGCCAGCAATACCTAAAAAAAACACGAGATGCTGTGGCGGGGCTGCATCAAAGCTCTCTATGGTGTCAAATAGTATGTTGCATCCACGGCTGGAACAGCGGCTTTAAGATGACTATTATAGATGGCCTTACCGGAAAACCTCATGACAATCAACCAGAGCCAACCACCCCTCCTGGGTACACTCTGGACCCGCTCGAGAACTGGACCACATGGTCTCCTGGATGACATACCAGATCTAACACCTATTTCGATCACAGTCGATGGACTGTTCCGCATCCACTTCTCCATCAATCCACGACCACTGAACAACCTTGCAATCACCATCAAGGATGCGAAGAAAGCTCATGCCTGGATGGCAGGCCCGAATCTATCATTCTGAAACCAACAGATGAACTTTGCTGTGTGGTGTGCCATGGCAGGATACAGCGTCGGCGCGGGTTTGCTGCATTCCTATTCTGGTACCCCCGAAGCTGTGCTCATTGCCAGCTGTCTCAGATTCCATGTGTACTACACGGTGAGATGAATCCTCCATGAGCTGGGCACAAGCCTGCCTGATACGAATGATTTCGATTCACAGCCCGCGGGAACCGCTAGCTACAGCTTCTCAACAGCCAGTAAACCACACCAAGAGTTCAACGCCCACTCAGACTATTGTTTCCATGGTGGAGACAACAGCAGTCTAGGCGTTATGTATGGCGACCCGAGACGAGACTACTCAGGCTTCCCCTATCCAACACCCCAAAAAATCCGTCATTTGACTCAAGACTCCGAGGCCGAGGCGCTGGTGCAGAATATGCATATCACCGGAATCAGGCAGGACCATCCAGCGGCATGGAAATACTTTGTCCCACACACAACCTCAGGGTTCACACCAGCAGGGATCGTTCAAATCAATCAGTCCTTAGAAGCATTGTTATTGTCTCCTGACAGCCCAGACTAAGCTGCGCCACTCCATAGATGGGGTGAGTGGAAAAGAGGGGCAGGCCGTGTTCAGCAGTCTCGTTGAGGACATGATCATTGTTGCAGATCCCAGCAGCCTCATTGCCAAGTTCCAGCAAGTCTTACAGAAGGCCTGCCGTAAGCTCGACTTCGCTATATCGTCACACCTACGACTTATTCCGAGCAATATGATCGTGAATGTCGAGGATCTGAAGATGAGGGCTACAATAATATGATAGTTATGGGGAATTCCCCAGGTGTGCACTTTGGCTTTAACACTGACATCAACTCGGCCGCGCATGTCGACCAGACTGTCGTTCTGATGACACCTAGGTCCCTGTGGTCTCCTACGAGAGCTAGAACTGTCATTCCGTCTGGAACAGCAGGTGTGCTGGACGACAAACGGCAGTGCTAGCAGGACAATAGCCCTACGAGTGGTGTCAAGTCTGGCTATTGCTGTGCTCGTCACCAGTCTTCTCCACCACTAGTAGATCCTGCTCGTAGAGCAATAGATCATCCGGTGCAGGAGTCATGGCAAATGAGATTGCCTGAACTAGCTTGGCCTGCCCGGCAGCCCCCAAACACGCTGTCAGCATACACACCCAAGGTCTGTATGGTTCGGTGGTACAGCATTTTTCCAGCGTGTAGTAGCGCAGCCTTATTCAACTCAAGAGTTGGGGAATGGCATGGATGCCTGCAACTGCTGGAACACATCTTCCAGATACTCCCGATCCTTGTAGAATCCCTTAGTACGCAGGAGCTGCTCTACGATACTGCCACCCATAATGAGGTATTCGACGAAGCAGATCTGCCCCGTACCAAACTCTAGGTAGAGTGTCACAACTGTTAGTTCTGCTGTTACCTCGGCGTTAGAGAGCTGGGCGAGCGCATCTTGTGACTTCGTCTTATAGTCCTTCAATTCGGTATGGAAGATGTCATAGTACCTACTACATAGTACTAGTAGGTCCATGGTTTAAGCCACTATGTATAGTGCTATAGATATTCCCGAGTACCAATCTAAGCAGCTGACAGATGCAGACTGGTTAGAGCTGCTTAGCGTGCTCGAGGTAGAATGTACACATTTAAACGTGTTGCATACTCAGGGCTTAAACGATGACATCAACGGTACAGATTGTAAAGCAACTCCTGGAGAGCCAGGCGAGTCTCCAGAAGGTGGAGAAGCTGCTCAAAATCAAGACCTAGAAGCTACTGACACAGGCTAAGCCCCTGGCCATTCATGTCGCCAGTAACGTGGCGCGAATGTGGCCATGGTGAAGATGACAGGTGGTAATGAGGTCATTCCTGCCGCTGGAGCCGCCGTCCTCGCTACAGTAGTGAGTACGGTCGTCGACCACTGTCTAGGAAAAACACATCACATCCCAAAATCACCATCGATGGCATCTTCTATATTGTTGCCGCCAAGATCATGGGCGAATGCATCCCTCTAATGGAAGCCACAGTTCTAGGCCTAGCGATGAGTCTAGCTTTAAGATGCTATATATATATATATATATATATATATATATATATATATATATATATATATAATGGAAGCTTGGCAGATCCATGACACAACAGTAGCCTATGAGGCATGGCGGGCTATGTCAGAGTCGGTAGTGCATAGTCGACCACACGGACTGAGGATTTTCAATTCCCAGAAATGGTGGTTAGCCTACAAGGCATGCCCCTGCAGGGAGGGCCAGTATCCTGAGCACTGCTACCTATTTCCTTGGCCCACCGCATGGTCTACCTATGCCCACATATTCCCGCAGTTCCCGCTGGATATGACTAGGTTTAAGATGTATGTATACCCCAACAATGTCTCTGTCACTCACAGACCTAGAGAGCAAAGAGCTGGGTGATCTCGCTCACTTGGGCGAGGCACGCCTCGGTTCAGATGAGACTGTTGCCCCCATCTCCTTCCTAGACGTCAATGAGAAGGGAGAACCTCGAGAGATCCCAGGTACCATCCCAGCCAGAGATCTCATCGGAAACACTCACACGGTAGGACAATCAGCCACCAACAAGCCCAAGACTGTATACAAGGGGATGGGCATCAACGACAGGGCAGTGATGCTCGGTATATTCGGAGTTGATGAGGCTGGTGCCATCAAGCTTATGGCCGAGTCCTACGCAAGGACCTGATTAAGGATCTCCTGAAACCACGGAGCTCAATCCAACAAGATGGGGAGGATCTCAAGGTAGGCACCATCGGCCTGAGCCATATCACGGTGGATGGCCAAGTAAAGCTCCAACTACCCGAGGTGAAGAAGTCGGGATGGTTTGGCCTGCGGTTTAAGATCACATAATAAGCATGGATGCTCGAGCTTGCATCATACGGATACTCGAAGTGCTAGACAATGCGGGCACTGACACAGGCCCTCTGCATTACCAGCTGTTGTTGGAATTTCATGCTTGGCGCCACTATCTCATCCTTCATATCTGCCAGCGGTACAACGCTACCCACACAGCAGGCAAAAGAGCTGGTACAGGAAGTACCGCCATTTATTCGCCCAGATATAGACGAGGCTACGGCTGAAGAGCTGCTGACCATCCTTCATGCACACGAGCAACATGTCAGTGCCAGACAGCACTAGACCAGATGATGCCAGTCAGGTGGTACTAATCATTGCCCCGTCAGGAAATGGGACAAACATCTTGCTGCAGGCCCTGCTTGCTGAACATTTTCAGTCTTGATACATCCTCCTGGTGTCCGACTCCGCCGCTGAGGCACTCGACAATAATAATCAGTGGTACAATGGTCCAATCACCAAGACGCACAACCTGCAAGCACTGATGGAGAAGCCGCTTGGGGCTCGACTAACTGAACAACTTGTTCTAGTTATCGACGACCCCGCGATGGACCAAGACAGTCACATACCTCAGGAACATCACCAGCCGGATCCAGCACACCAAGATCACTGTCTTTTCCTCTTTCAGAAGTACACTCATGAGATATCGGCATATATCCAGCACAATGCGAGACTCCTGTACTTTAGCTCGAAGAGTGGTCATACCATAGTTGAGACGATATACGACAGCCTGCCCCTCAAGGAGACCAAGCAAGACTCATCGCAGGCGTGCAGGTCGCAGATCTATACCTCTTCATCTTCAGTAACGAGGAGACAAGGGAGCTCACACACTTAAAGCACTCACTGGAGAAGGGTCAGAACTTCAGCTACAAGTTGAATTCTGCCAGGAAGCTCACATGTCAGTCGGGTCGACATGCCAGCTGTGTCAGCCGGGATGTTTTTTCAGGCTTGAGGAACTTCGTCCGTGGTCTCCGCTACTTGCAGAACTTCGTCCGCAGTTTCCGCTGCTTCGTCCATAGACTCCATTGCCCCAGACGGTTTGGGTAGGTGTTTCTGAAACTATCCACTGAGGATCAGATGCTATGACTCTATTCTTCTGAAACTTCTCGCGGAAGATCTACTTCGCCCATGCCTTCTTAGCATTTGCCTTGAGGTAAGTTTTGATGAGGTAGTTCTTCTCGGGGAACTTTAGAAATGCCTCCAGATTATTCTCTATCTGCTCACGCCCTCTTTCATTGAACATGTGCTCAACGGCCTCCTTATGGCCAGCAGCCAACCCCTCCTCTCTACCTTCGGTGTGACAAGTGGCACAGAAGTAATCTGTGGCTCCAGTCTGTAGAGCATCCAACATCCGGTGTCCATCATCAGTGTGGATATCGAATACGCCAGCCCACTTCCCTACCATTAGATCTTTGGGATCAACCCTAGCCTTCTGGAGAGCTAGAATTACACGACTCTTAGTGGGTGTCCTGGGGAGATCTAGTGGCTGCCCTGGGCACTGTCAAACTTCCGGTAGAGCATCCAAGTCAATAATTCCTTCGTACTACGGGCCGGTGTGGTCTCCTCTATGGCAGTCAGTATCTCCACATCAGACAGAGGTGGGACCTTGGCTTGCTCGTGGATAATGTTGATGTCACGAAGTAGTCGTCGGACCCTGTCAATCAGCAGCTGTACTGGTTTCTTCTTGGAGGGTTGCACTGGTTTCTGCCCTCCGAAGACGATCTGCTGGAGATCTTTACCAAACATTCCCATTTAAAAACCTGTATATAGACGTTGAAACATGGAGCAGTATGTACAGCATCCAGATGGGGCAGTTGAACCTGAGGCCTTGGAAGGATTGTCTGAGTCATTCGACATAGTATCCATGATGCGAACCCTTTATCTATGACGGGGAAGTTCATCTACTTCGCCCTCTCGGGACAGATCCATGAGATTAGGAGCATGATGCTTACGTTCAAGCTTAAGAGCACAGCGGCAAAGGAGGTAGAGCTCCCGCAGGTGGTGAGCAGGTGGGAGGTTATGCAGAGCAACACCACCCTGGACACCACCTGTGTGAACGATGAGTACCGGGTCCTGGCTCCACTGGCTCGTGGACCTTCCTATTACGTGAAGGGGAAAGGGTATTATGCTGCAGGATGTAATGAAGGCTTCACAGAATTCGACTTACAGCCAGACATAGAAACACCTGTTGCGGTGCCACTCTTCTTCCTCCTTGAGAACACACATGTGAACCCGGCCTTGATGCAGGACAAGTTGTTCCTCCGGGTGTACACCCAACATCTTACAGGTGTAACGATGACCTCTCCACGACTTCAGGTCTGGCATGATGAGAACGACCAGGAACTAAAACGTGTGGGCTCTAGACAACAAATCCTACATGTAGAGTGAGAGCATCAGCAGGTCCAGGCCATGGCTAACCAGCGTCTAGAGTTGACATTGCAACAAGGTGCCTCGGATTGCATAGCTGTAGCAATCTTGGTTCAGAAGGGAGGGTGGTCCAGGTGGGGAAGCTAGACGACTTCAAACTTGTGGTGGCTGGGACCAACATTCTCGGGGAGGTGCGCGATCTGGCTGATTGCTGTCTCTATTAACAGAAAACGAAGTCATATTCCCTACTCCGCCTAACCAGTAGCCACGAGGATCTCGAGTTCGCGCTCGAAGATTAGTGCCACCTCGGAGGAAGGGACATTCCGCCTAACCATGGCAACAAGCTCAGCTTTCATATTGGGAACCTGTTCGGAGAGCGAGGGGGCACTCACCCGGTCGGAGTAACAGTGCTGTACTTTGGATATAGCAAGGTTCACTTCTCGCAAAATGGAGGTATTCAGCTTGAACGCGCATAGAGCATAACTCCAGCAGCTGTTCCAGCTACCATCGCTGCTACAGCAGCCACTACTACTATGGCCTCAGCCATCTTCTGACCTCCTGATGCCTCATAATCGAGTGTCGGCTCCGAGAGCTTTACAGCCTCGTAGTACTCATCGAGGCTCTCATCAGCCTCGTGGATGTTCTGGGTGGCTTGAGCCTTTTGTTGCCGTTGGTGTGCCTCCGTTTGGTGCATATGCTCGAGTGCCTTGCTGTACTCAAACTTCTCCTTAGACAGCTTCTCCATCGCCTGGTTATGACGTTTTCTCTCTACCTCTGCCGCCTTATGGTCAGCAAAGCTGAGACCCCAGTTCGCCAACACAAACACGCCTGCATTCAAGATTGCAGATGCCATGTCTATACAGTTGATTTGAATTCACCATATAGTCAGCAGAAACTACAAGCAATGTATGAACCGGATGTTTTTGAGGATCCAGTTGAGGACTATGATGAGGATGACTATGATGATGAAGATGAGGACAATGATGAGGATGCCTATGATGGTGATGCCCATGATGATGAAGATGATGTAGAGCCAGAATCTCGCCGACTAATCCACCGAGCCAAGGGAATTTATCGTACCTATGTGAAGGGCTCTCTTGGCCCACTAGCGGCAGTTGTGGCTCTGATTGCTCTGTTCACGATGAAGCCTGGCGAGACGGTCCGCATAATCGCCAACAATGCTCTCCATGGAGTTGAGATCTCTGAGGCTATTCCAGCCATCACCTCGGGGGGGGGGGGGGGGGGGTAGGCACATTCTTTGGCGTTGCCGGTCCATAGCTCCCGTATGTTGCGATAGCACTCGCAGTCATCTGGGCTGCTGAACATTTAAAACGTGCTATATAGGATGGCTTCTCTCTATGACCTGGTCAAGTCCCTTAACTGGCAAGCCTTTGTCGATAAGTGATGGCGCTAGTGCTGCAGAGATTAGACAGCAGTGTTCACAGGTATTCAAAGAGGTGTTCAGCTATAAGGACCGCTGTCGGATGAACGACAGTCGGCTGTTCGTCTGTCTAGAGCTTGCCGGAGCTATACAGGAGAGGACAGGTGTCGACGTCAGAGATGAAGTCCGAGAGTTCATCTGCAGTCTCCGCTGCCTGTCTTGAGACCCTGTACTACCAACCTGGTGGATATTACCGTGAGCCTCAACAACTGCTTGAGGCTGCCCGTCGCAAGGGTCATAGATTCACCTTGGAGATGGTTAGCCAGTGGCTCACCAAGTAGGTGATGTGGGAGATCTACAGACCTTGTCCACGAAACATTCAGTATGCATACTTCGCTGAACCTGTCCCGAACAGAGTCCATCAGGCTGATGTGCTGTTCCTTCCACATGATCGGGTCTGTTCCAAAGGAACATGCAAGACATACAAATACGCCTTCACCATCGTCGATGTCGCCAGTATATACAAGGCGGCAGTGCCTCTCACGGATAGGTCCGCGGGTCAGACGCCTGCCCGGTTCCAAAGTATCTATGACACGCAAAATCCCCTCCAGTGGCCAGAGTTACTGCAAGTAGATGAGGGTAAGGAGATTAGAGGTGAAACTGCGGCTCTCGTGTGGAAACATGGTGTGACGATTAGGCGAGGCGAGGCGAGGTGGGACATCATCGTGCCCAGGCTATTGTCGAGCGGTAGAACTGGACACTGGCAGAGGCTGTTCCCAAATCAGTATGAGCAGGAGATGGCTGTCCCTGCAGGCGGTCATTCCAGGATATGGGTGAGAGGGTTGCCCATTGTGGTGGAGAGATCCAATGCTGAGGTTACTAGGCTGATAGGACAGAAGCCAGTCAAGGCCATTCAGCGATCCTCTGTGACCCAACAGTTGAAACGACTATGCTCTGTTCAAGAGCTGTGCTCGGAGGATAGACTTCCATCCGATTCCCTGGTTTGGTATTTGTATGAGCCTGGCGAGTTGGAAGGTGGACGTAGGTGAACGACTGACCCCAACTGGTCGTTAGATGTACACAAGATTGACAGGTATGTGGATACGGCTGGACAGCCTACGCTGTACTACCTGACATGCCAGCACAGGGTGAGGAGCAGTCCTGGCGGCCGTTTGTAGGAGAGGAGCTTCAGCTTATCCCTACAGACACCTAGCTACCTCCACCGGGAGTGCTTACGTCGAGTAAACATCCTCCCGATGGTCTCCACACTGAGCCCTGACCGTTGATGTCACATGATGCTCATACATTACCCAGCAGCTCTTCGACATCCATTGGAGTGATGGCATCCTTATGACCATAAGCCAGGGTGTGCATACCATCAGGAGTGATCCATCGCTTTGTGTCTGAGGCTTGTCTTGTTTTGGTAGACCCCGTAGAGGTGGTGACTCTCACTTCGCAGCATGTTCATACCATGGTAGAAGGCCTTTCGGTCGAAGAGGCATTCCTTGTACTGCTCATGGCGAATCTGTCTAACCACAGCCCTGCGCACACACTTTGCCTTCTTGACTTCCTGCTCATGCGACTCATGTGTTACTGGGTAGTCGCTTGTGTCATAGAGATCACTCCTCACAGTCATGTCAGTGTAGATGTCCTCTGTCTGAACCTCCAGCAGGAGGCTTCGGTGTCTGTGTACAGGAGCTCACAGTGGGCACCATATAGTCGTTTCAGCTCGTTGTAGTAGAAGTCATACATGAGGTGCTTCGAGAGGTCCAGGTTGGACATTCCCACATAGACAGGGCAGTTCAGCAGCAGGCTCGTCTTGTACATGTGGAGAGCAGCTAGATCATCGAACACCTTCGCCCGGGAGATGTTGGGCTATTAGGTGGCGCAGCTTGTCCTCCTTAGATGACCGCACTAGCTTGACATCCACTCGCTTGCGCAAGTTCTCCATGGTCTTAGCGAAGACAGCATTATTCATCAGCTGGTAGAGATCCTTCTCAAAGTCGTTGTTGGCCTTACGGAGCTCTGTGTTGAGTTGGATGTAAGGCTCCATCCACGATGACTGTCTGAAGCGTAGAACCCTGTGCACCTTCTTCAACCTCATACCCAAGCTGAGGTAGCGCTTCAGTTTGCAGTAGTGTATGCTAACCATTGTTACACCACCCCCGAGTCCTTTCTCTATGAAGAGATGCATGCCATAGTCGGTGAGGAGCTTCAGCTCCACACCTATCTTCCTTAGAAGTGCATCCCAGCTCAAACCCAGGCGTGTGTAAGTGTGCTGTGTCCAGACGATACTGCTGGAGGCACGGGATGCACAAGTTCTCAAAGACATCTGCAAGGAGCAGTGTCAGACAACAGATAGAGGTAATGATAGTCTCCCATGGTCTGGCAGCCAAACTGGGCCCAGACAGCATGTGCGTGGTTGTAGCCGCTGTCAGATATTTCCTCGCCAGAGTTTACTGTAGAAAGCAGCTTGAGGTGGGAGAGGTCTCATTGAAACGGTGCCACCCATCCATGTGCTCATAGTGGTATACACCCTTGCGGAGCAGGAGCTCCTACTTGACAGTGCTAGGTTCATACTGCTTTGTAAGTTGTGGAACTGGTGACCAGCTTGTCAAGTGATGCTGGGAGGAAGTAGGCCGAGTCGATGAACCGCAACCGACGGAGGCTGAAGATGTACTTCTCCATATTGTTGGGGATGCAGTTGATCTGTCCCTCTGTTTGGGAGATGGCCTGCATGATGAGGTGAGAATCATACCCACGCAGGTTGTGGAACACAACCGAGATGGTGGTGGTTTTAGGGTTGAGGCGCAGCTTTATATTACAGTGTGCTGCGCGCACGCACGCACACACACACACACACACACACACACACACACACACCTGTTGAGACCAGTGATGTGTGACACTGTCCCCATCTAATGGTCTGTTGCATACATGGCAACTGATCACAGTTTTATGAGCTCGCCAGTCCTCTCTAGTCATCTCCATCGGCCTAGGGTGGGCGAGCACGGCCATTATCTTCTCCTCTTCCCGTGCCAATCGATCCAGGAAGTGTTTCGCTGCATCTTCTCGATACAGCACTGGTTGTTCTCTGACACATCACAGTGGACCACAATGTATGAGAAACCACAGATATCATGGTGTTGCGTTTTCTGTGTGCTGCTCTGAGCCGGATTCGCCTCTGGCCCCTCAATCTTGGTTGTTAGGGCTTCAAAGTCGGCATAGATGATAAATGGCACCTTGAATTGCTTGTGGTAGCATCTTCCTGTCCTCTGTAGGCATTCTTATGCACATTGGTCGGCCACTGATGCCGCAGCACTCCGGTTTGTGCTTGATGAGGTCTCAGCTCGCAGAAGTGCTTTCTCCCTTTATACCGACTCTGATCATAGAGCAGATGATTCAGGTCCTTAATCCAGGTATAGTGATGCTTGCCGCCCTTCTCGATAAGCAGCAGATTTGTCCTTGGAATGTCTGGGTCAGCATCACTCAACTGCAGTGGGTAGACACCCTTATCATGCCCGAATATATTAATGGTCAGGCCATTCTGCCGCTCAACACGCTTAAGCTGGTGGAGAGGGGTTGGAGAGTCTACACCTCTGAAGTCAAGGGTGTCCCAGTGCCCTAAATACTTTGATGTCCGCTGCGGATTAGTCTGCATGATAAGCAGCAGCCAAGAGAGACCAGCGCAGACAGTGGTCATCATTGTTCTGGACATTAACCACGGCACGTTTTCGCTTAATCAAAGTGGGGAGATCGATGTAAGACCCACCACGTAGTGGTTGATATCTTGTGGTACAATGCATCGACCTGGTCGACTGCCCAGCCAGACCCCTCGTGGGTGTAGTTCTCAAGGCCTTGCAGCACCTTGGCTTTGGCCTACTTCACAGCCTCGCTAATATCGCTTGCCATCAGGATGGCATGCTGCTTAGACCAGAATAGGGGATCTGTGCTGATCTCTGTCCCGTCATTCTTCTCCTTGTGGAGGGTGATCTTGAGAGCAAGGCAGAACTTCACCCCCTTCAGGTCGAGGACCACTTCCAGCAACTTCGTCTCGATCTTGTCCAGCTTTTTTATCCTGGAAGTGTTGGATCTTTTTCCCCCATGTCCAGGAATTTCCCATCCCCCAAATAGTTCTGGATTGCATGTGGGACCTTCACAAATCCTGGGGGTATGTCCCTCATTTCCTGGAATAAAACTGTCGATCTCCTCATCTGTGAACTTGGGTGGGGTTTCTAGCTCTGGGTGGGGGGGGCTTCTCAGGAGTGCTTGGTAGCTTCCTGCGTGGGGTTGGGGTTGGCTTCTCGAGAAGGAGAGCTGCCAAGTTCTCGGCATAAGTGGTACAGCTAATAAACCCCTACTGCAACAATCTCGCCAAATTTTGAAGTACTTCATCAATGCCCATAGCAGATATTTACCTACACAGTTGCGTTTCTCTAATATGGGGATTTTGATGGTATCACATGCTGATGGGGGCCCACTAGGGGAGGGGGGGGGGGGTTGGGGTGGGCACTATGTTGCAAAACACATCGCAGCCAGCCGGCCCACTGTTCTGATAACCCACCTCCCTCCTGTAGCCGCTGATCGCCGATCCACAGCTACAACCGATATACAAGGCAAATCAATAAATTGATGTATGCTCCCCGAAGGCGTACTCTGCAGAGAAATTGAATGGATAACCCCGAAGGCATATGCTTCAGGGAAAGGTTTGGAACTGTGGCTCAGACACAGAGAAACGAACTTGAAATTGTCAATATATCACCATATTAGGCCATCCTTAAAATATTGTTGGTTTGGGGTAATGCTGTTAAATCCACAATTTGGGGAGTAGGAATGATTCTGTGGGCCATCATTCTTTTTGTCTGGCGGGATTTGCCCTAATGATCAATTGTTAAGGATAGCTTAATAAAAGCAAAATCTAAGTTTCTCTAAATAAACATACTTAGACTTTGATTGACACCATATGAAAAATACATATAAAAACTATGTTCAAAATGAACAGAGATATTTTCTGTAATAATCAATACCAAGTTTGGTTACCATATGTGAAAGTCATGAAATTATGGCCCGGAGAAACATTTTCTGTGATATTCAGTCGACCATGAAATGTAGGTCAGCATTTTGACCTCCTTTTCTACTCTGCACACCTTCTCCCTAAGATGCATCCACATACCAAGTTTGGTGATCAAATGTACAAAAGTCTTGAAACTATGCCCCGGACAAACATTTTCTGTGATATTCAGTCGACTATGAAAAGTAGGTCAGCATGACATACTTTTCATACTCCGCACACCTTCTCCCTAAGATGCATCCACATACCAAGTTTGGTGACCATATGTGAAAATGTCTTGAAACTATGGCCCGGACAAACATTTTCTGTGATATTCAGTCGACCATGAAAAGTAGGTCAGCATGACCTACTTTTGATACTGCGCACACCTTTTCCCTAAGATGCATCCACATACCAAGTTTGGTGACCATATGTGAAAAAGTCTTGAAACTATGCCCCGGACAAACTTATATATGGTGAACGGACAGACGGATGAACGAACGGATGGACGGACAAAGCGGCGACTATATGCTCCTGCAAATTTTTTTTCGGGGAGCATAAACTCTACAACAGTCGGCTCCCACAACCTCGTGGGCCCACCTCCCTCCTGTAGACGCCGATCGGCAATCCACAGCTACCACCACCCTCTGTTCTGATAGCTTACTATTCCTTACTACACCCAAGTTTTGTTGAAATCAGGTTATTGATTGAAGGAGTACCCTTTTTAAATGGTTCCGGAAAACTTTCAGAAAATCAGAGATTGCTGCCAAAACATTGACCTATCGAAATTCTGAATAGAATTTCTAGAGGCTATGACAATAGGATCCCTCCAGCCAAAATTGGTTGAAATTGCCCAAGTGATCAATGAGGAGTAGCATTTTATATGAATTCCATTTATCAGAAAACCCAAGTGGCCACCATCAAAATCAAGCCGTCAAAATTCTGTATACAAGTTCTGAAGCGTAAGGGTCTAGGGTTCTTCCAGCTGAGTTTGATTGAAATTGGCCAAGCGGTTAATGAGTAGCCTTTTAACTGCTTTCCGATAAATGGGCCTAGGGGTCTTCCTTCTGAGTTTGGTTGAAATCGGCCAAGCGGTTAATGAGTAGCCTTTTAACTGATTTCCAAAATATTCAGAAAATTCAAAATGGCTGGCAGAAAAATTGACCAATCAAAATTCTATATCCAACTTCTAAAGCCTACCACCCTAGGATCATTCCAGCCTGTCTGGTTGAAATCGCAGAAGTAGTTAGTGAGTAGACGATTTTCAGCAATTTTTCAAAATATTCAAGATGGCCACCAAATAAATTGACCAATCAAAATTCTATACAGAAGCTCTGAAGCATAGCACTTTAGCGTCCTTCCAGCCGAGTTTGCTTTAACTCATTCAAGCGGTTAATGAGAAGTAGCCTTTTAACTGATTTCCCAAAATTTTCAGAAAATCCAAGATGGCCACCGGAAAAATGGAACAATCAAAATTCTGTAGATAAGTTCTGAAATCTACCAGCCTCTTATCCTTCCAGCCAAGTCTGGTTGAAATTGCTCAAGCAGTTAATGAGGAGTAGGGTTTTAAATGATTTCCTGCCATATTAAAGAAAATCCAAGATGGTTGCCGGAAAAATTGACCAATAAAAATTCTGTATACATGTTCCGAGCCATACTAGGCTAGCATTCTTTCATCCAAATGTGATTATCGAGGAGTAGGCTTTTAAGTGATTTCCAGAAATTTTCAGAAAATCCAAGATGGCCGCCAGAAAAATTTACCAATCAAAATTCTGTATACATGTTCTGAAACATGCCAGCGTACTATCCTCCCAGCTAAGCCTGGTTGAAATTGTCCAAGCAGTTAATGTGGAGTAGCGTTTTAAATGATTTCCTGCAATTTCAAAAGTTCAAAATGGAACCCGAGAAACTTGACCAATCAAAATTCTGTATACAAGTTCTGAAGCCTACCCCCATAGGGACCTTCTAGCCAAATTAGGTTGAAATCCGCCACGCGGTTAATGAGGAGTTGCGTTTTTAAGCAAAAGTTGACGGATTGGACACCATGCCATAGGAATGGCCAAGTGAGCTAACAAGAGGCCCAAGGGCATGTGACGCTTACCTGGACAATTAACATTTGAACCATTTGCATTTAAAGAGACATGAATAATTTTCAGAAAATCCAAGATGTACACCAAAGAAATAGACCAATCCAGATTCTCATTTGACATTTTGAAGCCTACCATCATAGAATTGTTTGACCCAAGCTTTGTTGAAATCGGACTATTGATTAAGGACATCTTTAAATGGTTCCGGATAATTTTCAGAAAATTAAAGATGGCCACCAAAATACTGAGCTATCACAATTCTGAATAGATTTTCTAGAGGTTACCACTATAGGATCCTTCCAGATAAATTTGTTTTTTGCCGAAGCGGTTAATGAGGAATAGCGTCTTAAACAAATTCCCATTTCCCAGAAAATCCAAGATGGCCACCCCAAAAAAAATCAAGCAGTCAAAATTCTGTATATAAGTTCTGAAGTATGCTAGACTAGGGTCCGTCCAGCTGACTTTGGTTAAAATCAGCCAAGCGGTTAATGAGGAGTAGCCTTTTAAACAATTTCCAAAAGATTTTCAGAAAACCCAAGATGGCCACTGGAGAAATTTATCCATCAGAATTCTGTATACATGTTCTGAAACATAATACTCTAGGGTCCTTCCCAGGGTGTTTGATTGAAATCGGCCCAGTGGTTAATGAACAGCAGGCTTTTAACTGATTTTCAGAAAATCCTAGATGGCCGCCAGAAAAATTGACTATTCAAAATTCTGTATGTACAAGTTCTGAAACCTCCCACCCTAGTATCCTTCCAGCCAAGTCTGGCTGAAATTGTCCAAGAAGTTATGAGGAGTAGCGCTTTAAACAATTTCCCGCCAATTTTCGGAAAATTCAAGATGCCCACCGAAAAGATTGTCCAATCAAAATTCTGTATACAAGTTCTGAAGCATACTACTCTAGAGCCATTCCCACTGAGTTTGATTGGAATCCGCGTATTGGTTAATGAGGAGTAGGCTTTTAACTGATTTGCAGAAATTTTCTGAAAATCCAAGATGGGCGCCGAAAAAAATTGACCAATCAAAATTCTGTATACAAGTTCGAAAACCTATTAGCCTAGGTATCCTAACAAATCTGGTTGAAATTGCCCAAGCAATTAATGAAGAGTAGCGTTTTAAACGATTTTCAGCCATTTTTTTCGGAAAATTCAAGATGACCACCGAGAAAATTGACCAATTAAAATTCTGCATACAAGTTCTGAAGCGTACCAGTCTAGGATCCTTCCAGCCCAGTTTGCTTGAAATCGTTAATGAGGAGTAGGCTTTTATCTTATTTCCAAAAATTGTCTGAAATCCAAGATGGCCGCCAGAAAAATTGGCCAATCAAAATTCTGTATACATGTTCTGAAGCCTACCTCCTTAAGGTCCTGCCTGCCAAATTAGGCTGAAATCCGCTATGCGGTTAATGAGGAGTAGCGTTTTAAAGCAAAAGCTGATGGCCAGACGGACGACGGACGGTCGCCATGACATAAGCTCACTTGGCCATTCTGGCCAGGTGAGCTAAAAATAGTCTTCACTTGGTTTGCAAATGGACATTTCCCAAGAGAACTAGAGGCGTTTTTGGCTGGTTTATGCGTTACGGGGTTAAGGTTCAAGTGATATCAAATCTTAGACTCAGAAACATTCCAACCCAAGTAAGATCTCTCTAAGTCACTATGAGTAGCATAGAGTGAGTGGGTGCTTAACCCTTATCACTCTGATGTCAATAGTCTATATTTTACTCTGTGTCAATAGTAAAGAAACTGGTGTACACTTTCCAACCATTTTGGTGGAAGATGTTGCTGTCTACGACAGTACCATCTACCACAAAATTTGTTGAAAAATGAACGCCAGTTCATCTTTTAATTTAATTTGAAAATTTAAAATTTTGACAGCAGAGTGGTAAGGGTTAATGAATGAGACAGACATATTGGTTGTGATATGTTTAATAAGCATATTATCCCTCTGCATTTTACAATCAACTTATACAATAATTATCTATGTTATGAATAATACAGTTAAAGTCAATTATCAGGTCATTTGCACTTTACTGTCCAAAAAACAGCTCTTTAAGACTCATTTTTTTTATCAACCTGCCACAGAAATATCCTGTGCAGACAAGGCATCAAATATTTTGAAACTAATTTGACTGGAAACAGGCAGCAATTGATTCTAGTTAAATTAGTTTCAAAATAGTCAAGAATTTGGTCATCGGTGTCATTACAGTCGAGAGTGCCAAGAGACAATTGGTCTTGAGTGACAGCTTTTGATGCTCCCTGAGCTGGTTCTATAAGCCATGTTTGAATGTACAACAAGAGGCCCAAGAGGCCCGGATCGCACACCTGGAATTAGTCTTGCACGATTTTCCAATTTACTCGAAAATCACGATTTAAAAGTAAGCATGATGCAATTTAAAAAAACTGAAAAATTATGGACAATCTGAGCAGAATACAATATTTTGAAACCTCAAATCTTAGCAGTACAGGCGTACAATTATAATTGATTCACGCCTGTGTTCATTGTCTTTATATTCCGCCATGCCATGCATATGTCGAATAAGGAGTAATCACAACACAAAGTGCTACGACAAACAAGCTAACAATAGCTAACACCTTTGTCATCAAGAAAACCAGCTAGTTAATCTGTCGAATCGCCTTATAATTTTCTTTCATTTACTACAGATCCTGAGTCTGTTGTGATATACCAAGTATATACTTAGTTGCAGAGAGTTAGGCAACAATCAGCTAACTTAATCTTTTTAATTCTAGAGTTAGCAATTTCAATTAATAACATGTTCGTGCAGTGTAATAATTTTTTCTTTTTTGATTCAGTTGTCATGTCTAATTAAAGAAAATTAACGCAACAACATTCCAGATTGTTGTATTTTGAACTCTGCATTCTGTTGATTTTTGTTACATGTAAATCTTACATTCTGAAAGCAGCTATAAATCTCACATACTCATACAATAATTATTTACATACCTTCTGGCACAGCTTCGATCTGCTAAATGTAGTGACTAATAGTCGAGTATTTGGCAGACGAGCGCAATATTTTTGGATTAGGTAATCGTAGGCGCATTTGACCAGCAGATAGTCAACTATAGTAAGCTGTATTCCGTCTTCACCATCTTTACTGAATCAATCGTCAAGTAATCTTTTTAATTTCAGCTCAAATGTCATCATTTTATCCAACCCCAATTCCGCAGATACAAATTTGTATTTTCAATGGCATATGCCTTTATTTAATCAATAGTACCTGCGTATTTATGTACCAATCCCGACCGAGGGGGGGGGGGGGGGGGGGAGGGCGCCGTAACATCATCTTTGACTATTCCTAGTCTAGGCTTGTCACGTTACTGTTCTATACTTTTGGGAATTTGGGCCTACGATTTAATAAAAAATCATGGTTTTTTTACAAAATTGATCACGATGTGTCAAAGCAAAATTCTCGCAAGCCTACCTGCAATTATTGGCCACTGGCACAAATGAACAAAACGAGATGCTCAAACTATTTGATATGATCAAATGAAATGGGGGATGCGATTCAACGGGGAAAAATTTTATATCGTCAGTGTACGAGCTAAATCCCACTTCATGTATAGCCTGGACAAAGCAAAGTTATCCTACAGTATATAAAAAGCAATCCATATTAGGCATTCTTATCTCTCAGGACCTCAAATGGGAACAGCATATTACAGCTACTAGCAAGAAAGTGGTGATGACCCTAGGCTTCTCGCGCAGAAATCTCAGGGATCCCCCACACCCGAACCAAGACATCGACCATCTAGAATGTATACAGCACCGGGCGGACAGATTTAGAATGAACGACTACTGCTCCAGGCAACCAGGCCGTGTCACACGTATGCTACACGAATTAGAACTTCCTTCATTGCAAGACGTCATAGACAGATGCAACTGGGCTTCCTATACAAAGTCATTGAGGGGTCTGTACCAGCGATGCCACCGTCACAGTTTCTTGAACCGGTATGAACAGGTAGAAGACATCTCAGAGATTCCACTAGATACCAAACCAACTTTGCTAGTGAAAATATCATAGAAAAATCTGTTTATAACAACTCAGTGTTCTAAAGTACCACACTCAAACCTGAACAATTTAGAAATTCATTCTTTGTGAGAAGTGTCTATGAATGGAACCACGTGGATGAGGGACTCGTCTCTTCTAATTCAATTGATGTTTTTATAACAAAACTTGGTGACTGCTACTAAACTTATTTATAAATCTTGCGCTACTCCACCCTCCATTGCATATATGCCCATATTGGATCCTGCAACATATTACTACAGAAACAGAAACTTATGACCACTGAAAATATTTACCAATCTAATTTCTGTGAAGAGGGTTTAGCCAAGTTGTATTAAAATTGGCCGAGTGGCTAAAAAGTAAATTTTTATATGATTTTCCTGATCTGTTTAGTCGTTCATACTGGACAACTCCTTTTGGCCACTCAGGTTCCCTCGAAAAAAACTTGATTCAACTGATTCTCCAGATGATGTTTCATGAGCTTTGAATTGATTCCACAAGCGGTTTCAGAGATTTTTAATGATGTTTTAAAAATCGATCAAAATTTAAGATGGCTGCTGATCAAAATTTGACAAATCGGCTTCCTTTGAATAAACTTGGATCTCTATGCCCTAAGCATGCTTTCTGCCAAATATCATCGAAATCAGGCTACGGGTTCTCGAGAAGTCATTAAAAATTTCCCATTCCTTTAGTATGGGAGTTTTTTGGCGGGGAAATTGATCCAAGATGGCCGCCAAACTGTTTATCTGACAGTTTTGAAAGTGGAAAGTTTAAATCAGCATACACGAAAACCTAAACAAAATCAATTTCGGCTTCAAAATCCATCAAAAAAAAAAATCCAATATGGTTGCAAACACGCTAGCTACATTTTGATTGATCCAAAGCCGACATGTTTTTCTATGTATATCAACATACCTTGAACAAAGATTAATAGTCCTTAGGCCCTAATCAAATCTCCCAAATTTCAGCCCAATCCATTCAGCAGTTCTGGAGAGTAACTAGTGAAACTAGGTCATTAAAGATGGCTGGCAAAACATATGGCCATTAAAGTTCCCTTAAACAAAGTTGGTTCAGCTCTTGCCCAAGATGATATTTCATCAGTTTCGAATCGATCCCCCAAATGGTTTCGGAAAAGAAGGTTTTTAGACGTTTTTTAAAAATCGGCCAAAATTAAGATGGCCACCAGCCAAATTGGTCAACCAGCAACAAACTTGGATCCATATGCCCTAAGGATGCTTCCTGTCAAATATAATTGAAATCGGCCCAGTGGTTCTTGAGAAATCATTTAAAGAAAAAGTCGATGATGGATGTCAGATGACGGATGGTCACCAAGGCATAATCTCACTGCTAATAATTGTATGAGTATAATAACACAATGAGATCTGCTCAAAAGACCACCTGTCTTAGGGAGCTGCAATCTTGTGGCACCTCTAACAGGCAAATGACTTGCATTAAGGCTGATGACAGTATATATTGATGCTCGTACAGTGACTGTTTAAGACAGGTTGTTTAACATTTATTAATGAATTCCCTTGTATCAATTTCAAAACAAGTATACAAGGATGCTGTTGAATAGCTTGAAATTAATATAACAGGAAGCTGTTGCTGTCTAAAGCCAGTCATATTAACTTCAAAATATTCAACAGAATATGCTATGCATCAGAAATTTTTTACTTTTTTTATGGATTTGACAGTGAACGTGTCAAGACCAGTTTACCTGAACAATAACTTGGTGGAATAAATAAGTCTACACTCATTAACTATCAACATTACCTTCCCTTTAACGAGATAACTAACGTTTATTTTGAAAGTGGTGTTGATGTAGGCTGTGGTTATCTAAGATGTCAAAATGGACACACGCACACATTTATTGCTTCTCAGTCCTGAGCATATACAAGATCCTGTGTTATTTTAGTTTTGATCTGGATCACTCCATATTGTCAGATTTACTTCAGTAATTATAGTTTGGAACTCAGCAGTGTAGTCGTAGTCAATAATTCCTCAAACAACTTGTCCATATAATTTGAAAACAGCAGCATACATGTTAATAATGATTTTATGCAAAAGTATAAACAGTAGGTTAAATATTGCTTTCTTGATATCCACCCTGTACATGAACCGTTTATAGCATTCACCTCTGAAAACAGATTTTAAAGATCATTTCTTTATGAACAATTGCTCAGCCCACATAGACTCCTTTATATAAGCTCTAAACCAACGCTGGAATTAAATGTGAAAATATATACAAAGAATATATTTAGTATAAAAATTGAATGTAATTATACAGATGGATTAGCACAACAGTGCATATTATCTAAAGCTTTAAGATATGTAACTAAAAATACAAGTTTCATTTGGCCATTTGTAAATAATAATAATAATAATAATAATAATAATGATAATAATTCCAGTGTTTGACTGCCTGTTGTAGACAGGTCTTCTCTGTACACATATATAACTAACAAAATATAGTACATTGTACAATGAGAATAAACACTAATACTTCTCATGGGCTTTGACGATCACATCAGTATTCATAGACTTGTCATATTAATACGTCCAACTAGGAACTCGTAGTATTATCATTTCAAATAAATGATACAGGCAGGAGAGGTGTTGCATAGTTTGAAACTAATTTGACTGAAAACTGTTGCTGCCTTAGGCAGCAAAATAATTTCACAATATACAGAATAAGTATTACAGTAACAACCTAGGCGATTTATTATAGCTGGTCTGCACAGTTGAGAGAGAAGCTTTACCTTTTCTGATGATGAGTTATCATTTGATCTGAACAAATGTACAGTACAGCTCGTAAGTTAACATGTTTCCGAAACAAAACATGTTAAGTTAGTACAAATTTGAACATGTAAGAAATATTGTTGAATATTTTGGACTTAAGTTGTTTGTAAGCCATTGCTGCCTATTGGGCAGCAATGGTTTCCAATCAAATTAAGTCCAAATATTCAATAGTAAGTATTATGTTCCTTTGGATACATTTTAATTTATTTCTGAGTTGTACTGTACTTACTTATTCTCTTAATTCAGACATTAGTCATATTTCAATATGCTTACTTCAAATCTAGGTCACCAGTTAGCCTTGTTTCAAATCTAGGTCACCAGCAAGCCTTGTTTCAATTCTAGGTCACCAGCAACCCGTTTCAAATCTAGGTCACCAGCAAGCCTTGTTTCAAATCTAGGTCACAAGCAAGCCTTGTTTCAAATCTAGGTCATGAGCAAGCCTTGTTTAAAATCTATGCCATGCACATGTCTCCAGCATCTCAAAGCTTCTACTGTACTCTTGCATTATATATTTATCTTTAGTGTCTATTTCCTCAGGTTAAGGCTGATAAATATTAGGAAGCAATGCATCTGGTGTATAGTGCCCTATAACTGTCTAAATATAGCTGTTATGAAAAATTTATACTATCATATTACAAAAATAAATGGCCATTGGTGCTCACCTAGCTGATGAGGAACTGTAAATGCTTTTACATTAATTAATACGCAACATGCACCATTGGGCCATCAGGCAAGAATAACTGTTTCCATTGACCAATGAGACACTAATCCTTACCACTAAAACAAAAATATTGGTGTCCTTGAAATAATTGACCAATGGGATAAGTACCATTGACCAATGAAGCAGCCGCCCCTGACATTATTGACCCAGCAGATGACATTTACCAACAGGACAAGTCACAGTAAAAAATTTGGATGAGGAAATGAAAGAATATTGGTGTCATTGACATTATTGACCAATGGGGGAAATTCCATTGATCAATGGGAAGCTAGCACTGACACAATTGACCAATGGTTCAAGTGTCACAACAATGAAATTTTTCAGAGGTGATTGTGAGGTCACAGTGAAAAATTGGATGAGGAAATGCAAGAATATTGGCATGATTGACCAATGGGAAAAAGTACCATTGATAAATGCGGCAGCCATACCTAAGACTAATAGTCAAATGATTAAAGTGTAATGATTAAAGGAACATTTCTGCCAAATCTTGTTTTAATTCATTAACAATTTACGAAACATGACAGATTTCAATACTTAAAAACCCTGTAAAGAAGAACCAGAATCATGGCCCTTATTTCAAGTCATGCCCTCTTCATATTCATAGGACAATAGATATTGCCTGAAGGAACATATCTGCTAAATTTGGTTTCAATCCATCAACAAGTGACGAAATAAATCTACTTTAACCATAGGGTGGAATAGTTTGTCTTAATGAAACAGAGTTATGGCCCTTTTTTTAAAGGTACAGACTTTATATTCCGAGTTCAAATAGATATTTGACTGACGGAACATAACTGCTAAGTTTGGTTTTAATCCATCAACAATTGATGAAGCACATGTATTCTCCTCATAGGGTTCAATATTCATGGTTCATACAAGAATTTGACAGATTCATTCAAGTACTTTTCAAGCAGTTTTCAAAGACTTTTCAAGGACTATGTCTCTCATTTTCAGGGACTCTAAATCTGGGGTGTCTTCAGGGGTGCAAATTAGATGTTCTCCATCTCCTGCAGTGCTGAGTGATAATCAGCAGCCTTATATTGTATGTAACTTTTGTCTATATTGGGAAAAACACATTTTCAGGTACTTTTAAAGGCCTTACTGTCGTTTTCAAGTACTTTTCAAGGCAAATTTCAAATTCAAGCACTTTCAAGGACTGATGCCAAGATTTGTATATTTTTCAAATTTGTACAAATCATTATATTTAAATACTTAATGAACCAGAGTTAATGTCATTGTTTAATGACGTGGCCACTTGATCTTCATAGCCCAAATAGATATTGTCAAAAGGAATATATTTGGTCTTATATCACTAGATAATGCCTCAAGGAACATGTCTGCCAAATTTGGTTTTAATACATCAACAAATGGCGAAACATGCCACAATTGTTGACAGACAGACAGAGACACACAGAGACATACAAAGACAAATCATGATTGTATAACCTCACTTAGGTGAGCTAATGATCAAGGAAATCAACATAAACCTTATGAATCAATAAAGTACAAAAAGTCAGCCAAAGGTCACTTTTTTCTATTGATAGACTCATTTTCCCTGACATAGCAGCATATCATATGTATAAAATTGTATGCATTTTTACATAGCGCAATAAAAATTGAAATGTAATAAGACTGTCTGGTACTGTACATGAAAGAAGTTGTTGGTTTGTTTGGCGTCTATTAAGTCCCTGATTACAGGTCCAATCACTGCCTAGCGAGACTGGTTTTATTATTGGTAACTTCGCCAGTTTTACACTGGTACCCATTTCTACTCATGGGTGGAGAAAGGCAACAAGGAGTGAAGGCGATTGCCTATGTCTGCAGCGATCGCAAGCCGGACGCCCTCAGACGTGATCCCAGGATCGCTGGTTTCGCACCTTGGAGCGTTACCGCCTGAGCTTTCGCCTCCTCTAGGTACTGTACATGACACTAGCAACTATTATTTATACTCCTCTAGAAAGATCCACAAAAATAGCCAACATAACACGGAGACGGCGTATCAAAAATAGTTAACCCTTTTGACACATACTGACAAGAAATGACAAGTTCTTCTGAAGTAAGGCGTATTTTGTTGAATATTGTGAAACTATGGCAAAGGGTTAAATCTAAAGCCCTACATATAAAATGCAATGAGCTGTTCTGTCAATACAATATTAAGCAATACATTTTTTTAGACCTTTGATAGCAATGGCATACAAAATGATCAAAGTAAAGAAATAGAATCTGTATAATAATCAAAATAAATATCATAAATAATAAAGTCACAACCACGAACAACATCTCTATAGAAATTAGACGAATTGGAATGTATGTTTTGCTGAGAATACGTACACGAGGGCTTATAGATTATATAACATCTGTGAATGACTATATATATATATATATATATATATATATATATATATATATATATATATATATATATATATATATATATATATATATATATATATATATATATGTGACGGACTTAACCAACAATAACACCTTTATTATTATTATTATTATTATTATTATTATTATTATTATTAGGGTTGCACGATTATTCACTTTTCATAATCGCGATCATTTGAAAAAAATAATCGCGATCATACGATTAATCATGAACTATATTAACTACATCAATGCTGCTTAGAGGACGTTATTATGCTACTGCAGATTGTAAGATTATGGGTTAGGCACATGGGTATACATACATGGGCAGAATATGCCAGTTGCTGATTGCAAACAAAGGAGTGTATCAAGATTTTTCTAGACGGAAAATGGAAGGTACCGTATTTCGCGTAATTGTAGCCTATTGCTCTAATAGAAGCCCACCCCCTAACTTTGACATATGAGCTCCAATGATTTCTTAGCAGTTTCAAAACGGCAAAACTCTGTATTAGAAACCCACCCCCCTAACTCAGCAGATTGTATAGGAAAATTTGTAAGAATATCATGTATAATAATAACAATCGTGTCACAGGGTGTGTCTACTTCAGACCGATCTCTGACCTGATACATTTCCGGCCCCTCTAGAAGTCAATACAGGCCTCGGATTTGTAAATCTCGACCACCTATTAGATTAATACTAATAGTAGGCCACTTATGTTCAAGATATAATAAAGTTTATTCCACACTTTTGTAGTCAAAATGCGATTAAAACAGTTTTGGCGTGATTAAATAGCTTCCTTATAAATATATTTTAAGACCAAATTTATGTACCAAACAAGTACAGGAGAAAATGTGTGTCAATTTTGTAACGCCGATCAACATTAAATGATCCAAATTGAATTATTACAAACGACAATATAGCTGGCTTCTTAAGTTGACGAGCCAGCGGCTCTTTTGTGATGGGAGGCGGCGTGTTCTCGCGAGATATTATACGTTAACGGGAGTTTATCAAACGGGTACCCGTTATTCAGATCAGTATAATACTCAGTTCCTTTCGCGCAATGATAATATATAGAAATTCCTGAGTTCCGAGTCCCTGGTTCCAGAATATTTATATCCGAGTACTCGCTCTAAAATAAACTCTTCAATTGGAGGCGAATCACGTGATTTGTATTTTTTTCGCGACATCATTTTATATTAAATTGTGGATTAATTTTGATGTAATAAACGACCTTTATTAAAGGATACGCAATATTTAGGCGCTCAAATCAAATAATTTCACTTCCCCGGTGATGTTTTGAGGTATACATTACACATAGGCATAGGAGGTGAGAATTTTTACGGAAGAAAATGCGTTGAATTTCCGTGGTATAAGTTTTAGAACTTTTTTGGGAAAACCGTTAGCGCATAGCTATTCAGAGAATGGGGAATGCAGGATAAGCGTGTGTGATTACAACAACAATGACAAATAGCGACCAAGTGAACAATCTTTATTCATCTATAACTAATCATGAGTCAACACAAACAAATCAGTTATTTATTTAGTTTATTTAATCATTCACACATTCGGCTGATAGCCGGATGTTTGTTTCCATGATTGGTAACGCGAGCAGAGTTTCACCAGCGTAAAAGTGTCTTGACAAAAATTTCAACATGACAATTATACGATTATTTCATTTTATAATCGTTCACGATCACATTGAATTATATGATCGCGATTAATCGAATCGAAAAATCGTGTAACCCTAATTATTATTACATGTTGGGTCCATGAGAGGGTGGTTCTTTAACCCTTTCAATCACAAATCCCTGAAAAAGTAAATTCATTATGATGCATGGCATATTTTGCTGAATATTTTGAAATTTTAAATTAATATGACTGGAAGCCATTGCTGCCTTACAGTCATATTAATTTCAAAATAATCAACAGGTTAACCATTTTTTTGTCCTGAGATAGTCACAGGGAATTTATCAGTGAAACAGTTAAGGCAGGTGCTAAAAATAGCACCAGATCACATATACCTTATATCATCTGGAGGCATTGTCTGTGGCTCAGGTCCACGAGATCACATATATCTTATATCATCTGGAGGCATTGTCTGTGGCTCAGGCCCACCAGATCACATATATCTTATATCATCTGGAGGCATTGTCTGTGGCTCGTGACCTGAATACCACCAGACCACATATACCTTATATCATCTGGGGGCATTGTCTGTGGCTAGTGACCTGAATACCACCAGATCACATATACCTTATATCATCTGGAGGCATTGTCTGTGGCTCAGGTCCACCAGATCACATATATCTTATATCATCTGGAGGCATTGTCTGTGGCTCATGACCTGAATACCACCAGACCACATATACCTTATATCATCTGGAGGCATTGTCTGTGGCTCGTGACCTGAATACCACCAGATCACATATACCTTATATCATCTGGAGGCATTGTCTGTGGCTCGTGACCTGAATACCACAACACCACATATACCTTATATCATCTGGAGGCATTGTCTGTGGCTCGTGACCTGAATACCACTAGACCACATATATCCTATACCATCTGGAGGCATTGTCTGTGGCTCGTGACCTGAATACCACCAGATCACATATATCTTATATCATCTGGAGGCATTGTCTGTGGCTCGTGACCTGAATACCACCAGACCACATATATCCTATATCATCTGGAGGCATTGTCTGTGGCTCAGGCCCACCAGATCACATATATCTTATATCATCTGGAGGCATTGTCTGTGGCTCGTGACCTGAATACCACCAGACCACATATACCTTATATCATCTGGGGGCATTGTCTGTGGCTAGTGACCTGAATACCACCAGATCACATATACCTTATATCATCTGGAGGCATTGTCTGTGGCTCAGGTCCACCAGATCACATATATCTTATATCATCTGGAGGCATTGTCTGTGGCTCATGACCTGAATACCACCAGACCCCATATACCTTATATCATCTGGAGGCATTGTCTGTGGCTCGTGACCTGAATACCACCAGACCACATATACCTTATATCATCTGGGGGCATTGTCTGTGGCTAGTGACCTGAATACCACCAGATCACATATACCTTATATCATCTGGAGGCATTGTCTGTGGCTCAGGTCCACCAGATCACATATATCTTATATCATCTGGAGGCATTGTCTGTGGCTCATGACCTGAATACCACCAGACCACATATACCTTATATCATCTGGAGGCATTGTCTGTGGCTCGTGACCTGAATACCACCAGATCACATATACCTTATATCATCTGGAGGCATTGTCTGTGGCTCGTGACCTGAATACCACAACACCACATATACCTTATATCATCTGGAGGCATTGTCTGTGGCTCGTGACCTGAATACCACTAGACCACATATATCCTATACCATCTGGAGGCATTGTCTGTGGCTCGTGACCTGAATACCACCAGATCACATATATCTTATATCATCTGGAGGCATTGTCTGTGGCTCGTGACCTGAATACCACCAGACCACATATACCCTATATCATCTGGAGCCATTGTCTGTGGCTTGTGACCTGAATACCACTAGACCACATATATCCTATATCATCTGGAGGCATTGTCTGTGGCTCGTGACCTGAATATCACCAGACCACATATATCCTATATCATCTGGGGGCATTGTCTGTGGCTCGTGACCTGAATACCACCAGACCATAGATACCTTATATTACCTGGAGGCATTGTCTGTGGCTCGTGACCTGAATAAAGAACCACCTTCTAAGATCATGTTGACAAATTACCTGATGTGGTTTATTCAGACACACTGCATTGTGCCTAAACACCAATATAAAGAGAACTCTGTGACTCTATCAGCAAGGGTAAATTTGTAGATATAATTGTAAAATAACACATTTGTTTTATATGCACACTGTGCACCTGACATTGAGGCATTAACTGCGCAATAATCAGTCTAAATGCACATAAACTGACATTATCATTAGTATATCAGCCAGAAATACACCTGCACACCAAAGATTGCAAATTTACCTTCCCATAATACAAGTATAAGAATACTTTAAAGTATTGCCAATGTCACCACCATCACCATTGATGGAATGAGAGATCCGTGACAAAATACATGTATCTAAATTTATATGTTATAATATCTCTGATTAATATTACGTCAACAAATATACATGAAATATTCTAAATCTAAAACCATTCCACGAGAAAATCCATAAATAACTTTTTCAGCTCCAGAATACGTCTGTAGAATTAATCCAAAAAATGGCAACGTTAAAATATCAGGTCAATAAAGAAAGAATTAATCAAAACCCAAAACAAACTCCCAAAATTGAAACAATTAAGGATGCAGGTTGCATCACTGTACAGTTCAATTAAAATCTAAAAACCTTATTGTTGAATAAAGAAAATAAGAAAAGTAACCCAAAACTCTGCGTAGCGATGCTTGAGAACGACAATGGAATGAGTGGTTCATATATAAGTAGCCACATCAATCTTACCTACAGAGCCAAAATTGCAGAAAATTGCCAGTCAAGGAGCATCATCTCCCTCATCACATGCAAAAGGTGCAAAAAACAATATGTGACAGAAACTAATCGCACCTTTAAAATCAGAATGTAAGAGCACCTACGCTCGATCGTCAACTTCCACAGACACATCAGATAGGACACACCTGTATATAGACATTTCACACTAGAAAACCATTCAAGAAGTGATATAAAACATCGGATTATCCAAGTCCTTTCATCAGACCCTGATGACGATAACTTCACAGTCTGGAGAAAAGCAAAGGAAAGCCACTGGATACATCAACTTCATTGTATGGCCCCCTGTAGGCATCAATCAAGCAGGATGAGATTGTCAAAAAAATGGTCTCCCACCTACGTAGTAATTGATTCTTAAATCATATACACTCTACATGGATACTATGTAAATGATGATACCGAAATAAAGAATTCATTTATTTGTTCATTCATTCATCTGTGGATTCATTCATTTGTTAGCAAATCTATTTATTCAATCACATATCTGTCCACACACACCACTAATGTGATTTAAATTCTCCTAACTCTGGCGTGTCCTGGAATGTGAGTGATAAATGAGATGCATGCTGCTCGAATACCAAAACCTGCAATATAAAGACATATATCAAAATACAAGCACCCAACAAAGTACTTTTCAACCCATCACAGAAATTCGGTGAAAAACTATCAAAAATACATTTTCCCACTCTCTAGTAATCCCAATACTTTAAACACTCCTTGCTCAAATTGATCATGTGAGTTAAAGGATGCATCAGATCAGTCACTCAAGTATATGACATTTTACTCAATTACATCACATGTAGGCTGACATCACATCAATAATTGACAGTGAATACTCTGTCATGAAGCTGGAATAAATGTAGTCCGTTTGAATTGTATGTTTTTGTTGAATTTACTACTTAATAAACATTCTGTTGATTATTTTGAAACTAACTTGACTGGGCAGGACACTGTTTCTGCCATATGAAGCAACAACGCGGCAAGAGGCCCAAAGATTTATTCCTCGAAAGCAGAATTGGTTAGAGCAGTATTGATGAAGAAAGGCAAACTTGTGCGGAAAAAGCTGTACTATACGAATCTATTATGACGGGATGATCTAACCGATTTAGAAATCACTGGGTCATGGACGTTATATTTCTTTGTATTTGGGTTTTAAATATTGTGTAGATGCATGATAACTTTGAAGTTATCATTGCTGTGGGTTGTGGCCTCAAGATAAATTTTAGACTTTCATCAAGTTTTAGATTTAGTGTTCCCTGCATGATTGGAATCTACATAGAATGATTTGTGATGGATGCTTGGTGTAGTGATCATTTGCAGACATACGCTCTGCAAGTTTTATTAGCATGTGAACTATTCAAACATGTGCTACAATGTAAACTGTATCTCCAATTTGATAGCAAATTTATAAAGGAATTGACGCAGGGATTGATGAATTTGGTTAAAATCTACCAAGCGGTTTAGAAGACACACATAAATCCAAGATGGAAAAAATTGATGAAACAAAATTCTCATTAGAAGTGTTGATGCCTACCACCATAGGATCATTCCAATCAAGTTTCGTTGAAATCAGGCCATTGATTAAGGAGTAACATTTTAAAGGCTTTCACAAAAATTTCCAAAAAATCCATAATGGCCACGTAAAAAATTGACCAATCAAAATTCTACAAGAAATTCTGGCGCCTATGCCCATAGGATCCTTCCAAACAAATTTGGTTAAAATCTGCCAAGCCATTTAGGAGATACATTCTAAAGCAAAAGTTGGCAAATGGACAATGGATGGTCCACATGGCACAAGCACACTTGGCCATGCGAACCAATGATAGAAAGCAAGAGAAACTGAACAGATGGACGCTAGCACTCAAAATTGCCAGAAAAAACAGGGGAAACGACAAGCATAAAACTCATGAAATCAAATCACTCTCAGACACCAGAAGGATACCAAGACTACACCCGAAGAAGAGGCCAATGGTCAACTAGAAGGTGAAGGATTACAAATCACAAAATGTACCCACGTTGAGGAACAAAGCCAAATGTTAAGAAATAGGAGGCGGACAAGGACCAGCAACGTGAATGGAAGACAAAGCCATAGACAGTTCAAACGGTGTAACAAACCTATACAGTATTTCCACAAGCCACCATTTAGCACATAATTATTCAAATAATCACAATAATCATTCAACTATCTCAAGTCGAGTCTCCAAATGATGAGGGCCAAGAAGATGCTTTTGCCATGAATTCTAAATGGAACCTTTTTGCAATTAATGGCGTGATCAGATCTGTCACTCAAGTATATGACATCATAATCAATTACATTACATTTACGCTGATATCACAATCACAATGACGTATTATAACTCTGTCATGAAACTCGAAATGTCCGTCAAGTTTACTAATTGTATGTCTTTAATGAATTTACAATTTAAGAAACATTCTGTTGATTATTTTGAAACTAATTTGACTGGGTGCAACAGCATGCCCTCAAATTAGTTTTAAAATATTCTACAGCTTACCTGTATAATTAACATGACATTGGGATTCAGGGAATTCAGGGCTCAAAATATAAATGGATCTCAACACAGGCAAAGCGTGGGCAGACCTTAGTTAGATATGAGTGGGCATAGGTAGGAATGGATCCCTCTGTATATGTCTACCTGGGAACTGAAAAGCGTGGTTATATACTCACAATCATGTCTGAAGCAACTGGCAAAACAGACTTCAAACAATCTGTAATCACCTCAATTCCCGAAACTCTCGCCAATAATGGAATAAGCTGAGCCAATGAAAAAAACCATCTGTGCTTTGTTTGAACAAACCTGGATCTCTATAGCCTAAGGTTTCGTCCTACCAAATGTACTTGAAATCGGTAGAGTGGTTCTTGAGAAGACTACATCTATTGCTTTAGTATGGGAGCATTTCACGGGAAAAAGATCCAATATGGATGCCAAATCGTTTATCTGAGTTTCAAAAATGGCAAATTTAGAATCAGAATACCTAAAAACCTATAGAAAACAAATTTCGGCTTCAAAATCCATTAAATAAAAAAATCCAATATAGCAGCCAAACATGCTACATATTTCCGAAAAAGTTGGTCCCGATTTTTTATTATTACGTTACATATTGATCTTTGATGTATCAACTTCCATTGAACAAACTTCAATGGGCCTGAGGCCCTAATCATATCTCCCAAACCTTGGCCTGATCTGTTCACGAAAACTAGGTCATTCAAGACCGCTGCAGACGCATTTGGCCAAACAACTTCCCTTGAGCAAAAAATTGGTTTGGCTCTTAGCATAGACGATGTTGTATGAGTTTTGAATCGATCCCCCAAAACGGATTCGCAGCAAATTTTTAAAGACATTTCTAAAATGGGGCAATATCCAAATTGGCCGACCAAACCTGGATCTCGATACCCTAAAGATGCTTTCTGCTAAATATAATTGAAATCGGCACAGTGCTTCTCAAGAAGACATTTTAAATTTCCTATTGCTTCAGTTTGGGAGCTTTTGGCTGGAAAAGGATCCAAGATGGCTGCCAACCCGTTTATCCGACAGTTTCGCAAATGGTAAATTTGAAATCAGAAGACCCTACAACCTATATAAAACCAATTTCAGCTTCAAAAGCCATCAAATAAAAAGATCAAATATGTCTGCCAAAGACGCTAAATTTTGATTGGCCCACGGTGGCCATGTTTTTTCACTGATCAGCTTCCCTGTAACAAACTTTAATGGCCTTTAGTCTCTAACCATATCTCACAAATTTCGACCTGATCCGTTCATCGGTTCTGAAGACGTCGTTTTCGTGAAAGCTAGGTCATCCATGATGGCCAAAGCATTCAGCCAATTAATGTTCCCTCGAACAAACTTGGTTCAGATTTTGCCCTAGATGATGTTTCATGAGTTTTGAATCGATCCCTCAAGCGGTTTCAGAGATTTTTAAAGACGTTTCTAAAAATCGACCAAATCCAACATAGCCACCAGCTAAATTGGCAGATCGGCTTCGTTTGAACGAACTTGGATCTCTATGCCCTAAGGATGTCTCTTGCCAAATATAATTGAAATTGGCCCAGTGGCTCTTGAGAAGATGTCGTTTAAAGAAAACGTTGACAGATGGCTGATGGTCAGACGGACAATGGATGGTCGTCACAACATAAGCTCACTTGGCCTTAAGATATTAAATGAACAACAAAATATGTGTTTATGCAGACAAGACGGCAGCAATGGCCACCAAAACTAAGTCTCACTCTAATGGTTCACCAATGGAGGATCATTAACAAACTCCAAGTAGATGTGAAGCTATCGAACGAAAGCCAAAATCAGAAAGCATACACACATGGTCGCCAGGAGCCAGAGATGAATGGATGGACAGGCTGATCCCATAAAAACAGTCTTCTTTCTGGAGACATGACCAGTCTACATATTAAGTTTCAACAATAGACTCTGTAGATGCTACCATAAAACAAAATTATGTAACCACACATATACACACAGATATGGTTTGAAAGACCTATGGGTGAATAAAACAACAAGGCATTGCAAGCTATACAAATCTCCTGGATTCCCGCTTTTTCTTGAAATGAACTGTAATGAATTGGGCAATTCACTTGACTGCTCCCTATAACTGATATATGTGCTTACATTAGAGTGTTTGTTGTAAGGGAATTATGTCAAATTAACGAGGTTTGTATATTTCAAGGGTGATAACTCTGGCAAATATTGACGGAACAGGAACTTGACCTCCATCTTGATAATATTAAACTAAATTCAGAATTTGGCTCAAATCTGTTTAGTCTAGCATAAAGTATTGACCAGAAACAAACAAATTAACGAAGTTTATAATTTTAACGGCGGTAATTCTGGCAAATATGGACGGAAACCAAAAAAACACGAATGTAATCTCCGTCTCAATAGTATTAATTTAAATACTGAATTTGGTACAAATCCATTTAGTCTAGTATAAGTTAATTCCCGGAAATGGCCAAATTTACCAAGTTTGTATATTTCAAAGGGTGATAACTCCATCAAGTATTGAAGAAAAATAATGAAATATGAACTTGACATCCACCTCAGTAGTATTAAGCTATATTCAAAATTTGATTTGAATCAGTTTAGTCTCCCACAAGTTATTGTCCGGTTTCATACTTTTCAGGGGCAAATAACTTGAGGTAAATTTAACGTAAATTGACCAAATTCGAACGTGGCCTCCATATTAGTATTACTAAGCAGTACGCCGAAGCTGGTCCAAATCGGTGCTGCCAAACACAAGTCATTGTACGGAAATGGATAATTTTTCAAATTTCATATTTTCAAGAGCAAGTAAATGTGTAAATTTGACGTAAAATTATGCAATTCAAACGTGGATTCTGTATTCGTGTTACCAAGCTGTATGTCGAAGTTGTTCAAATCAGTGCAGACAAACACAAGTTAATGTCCGGAAACCAATCAGTAGGAACCAACATAAGTACGTACAAACCGGCGCATTCTTATATCACCTCAAACTTCATTTTAAACTTCCTCGCCAAATAATTAACCTATTCACAAATTGTCATCAACATACTCCTAGTAGACTCTAGGTTACAGAATGAAAGACAAAATATGCAGATCCAACCACAAACACATGCACACGAAAACCTAACAACAAACTCACAAAATGTGGAATGATTATTAATTTGTCATGAATTAGGCTAGCATAGTAGTCAGATAACTTGTCATTCATGTCAATGTGTGCACACCCACATGTGTTTACCAACACGTATTCATACACTCAACAACTAACACAACTAGTCTGAAATGATATATTACTATGCATACTAACCTCATTTTGACCTTTTTTCAAGATGGGTGCTGGCACATATAGCGTCTTATGTGGGCCAACATCCCAATAGCGACCCAAGTTAAAGCCATTTATAAACACTACACCTTTCACCCAGCCCTGTCAACAAATCATAATGCATAATATTACGCTAGCTTATCTATATCTGAATCTAAAACTCGCGCACAATAGTTAACTTGTCTATGTTGCATAGTTTACAGTTTAGGTAATGCTTCTACCAACATCGATTGCATACATGAGCAATAATTCCGATATCCTAAGAAAATTTATCAAATTTCTTTTCCACGAGTGAGATGACATACTTACCTCCCTAACACTCTTGATATACTAATATATCGGCTCTAAATTCAATAATATTCAGAATTATAAAAAGTTAGGTGGCCCTACTGGGCAGGTGGAATGTACACAGTCATGCGCATGTCAGACACCATCTCTGCGCATACGCATACTGGTACTTCCGTTACTAAATATTGGCTGACATAGAAGCAACTATTCAAATAACCAAAGGACCAGGCCTCCGTGGGGTGGAGAGGCCGGGATCCTGTTAGGGCGGTAAGTATGTCATCTCTCGTGAAAACTAAATTTGATACATTTTTTTATTTCACATCATGAGAACATACTTACCTCCCTAACACTCTTGATAAAAGCCAGAATTTGAAAGTAAATTTGGTGGGAGGGAGGCAAGGTCCTAAAACCAGTTCACCCTCGAAGAGACTAGCTCTTTGAATTTTCAAGAGATTTAAAACATCTGAAATTGTGTCTGAAAACACCCCGGAATAGAAATATGCATCGGATAATCGACCGATGAAGAGAGATTGAACGAAAGGCAATTGCGCTTCCCCCCCTCCACCCTCTTTCTGAGGAAGGTTAGGAAACAAAGAAACGCGGCTCTAAATGACTAGCATATTCTCTAATACTAATACAAAGGTATTACTAGATATTGGGAAAAGAAGAATTGCTTCATTTTCAAAAACTCTCTGAAGGAACCACAATTAAGAGACAATTAAGAGACATTAACCATCACCATATCAAATAACATGACACAACCAACAAGACAAAAAAATTAAATGGTCATATATACTGACCTCTGATGTCTTGAGCGCGGAAATCACCTCTTCCCCCAACGGATGAAAAAATGAAACTGGAAATAGTAGGGATCCCCAACTAACAAATGTGATATTTGTAAATAGCAGAGGAGGAAAACTAATTAGGTACAAATAGAAGCCCCTACATTATTTTCTGAGGACTGAGATGGCGAGCGGGTTGGAAGTGTCACGGAGGTAATGGTCGGTAAAACTTGATTCACAGTGCCACTGGGCTACTGACATAATGTCTTCAATAGAAACACCATTAAATAATGCCGTGGAAGTTACACCATGGGCACGATGAGCCTTGGCTCTATCTACTTGATTTCCAGTGGCTGTCTTATGACAGAATTGAATGCATTCTACTATCCATCTGGAAATAGTGTCTCTTGACGCCCTCCCATGGGGTTCAATATATGACAACCATAGGGAGCATGGGTCTGTCCGCCAAACCCGAGTTCTTCTCTTGTACTTATTTAATGCACGGACATGACACCATTCTTTAGCACCAGGATCATATCTGGTTAAGGCAGGTAAAATAATAGGTTGACCCGGATATTTTAAAGATTGATTCTTAGCCAAGAAATTCAATCTCTGGTAGAAGCTTAAGGCCTTCACCTGTAGCTATATAACGGTCAGGCTCATAAGTGTCAATAATTTTATAGAAATAGCACTAAGTGGTTCAAAAGATTTATCACTCAAAACTTGAAGAACCAAAGAAAGACTCCATGATGGTCTCAGTGGAGGATTTCTCGGTCTAAAATTGCCCATACGTTTAATAAGAGTATTTAAAACACATACTTCATCACTTCCCCTCTTTACCAAGGAAGGGACAGTCATTAATGCTGATTTATATCCAGCAATAGAATTAGGCTTAAGACTATAGGCATCACACATCCATGCAGTCAATTGAAACATTGACGGATTGTTGTGGGATGATAATATTGTCCATCAGAGGCAGAGGAACCGGATTGCAGACCAGAAGGTCCAGCAGATCCGTAAACCATGATCGCCTTGGCCAATTCGGGGCGATCAGAAGCACTTGGCATTCCTCCTGCTTGATTTTCCGAAGAATCCTTGGAATCAGGATTGTTGGAGGGTATGCATATGCATACATTGCCTTCCAACTGATAGCTTTTAAATTTTCTCATAGAAAATGGTAATTTGTAGACCAAAAGAAGAATTTTTTTTTAATTTGCCACCGCAATGACAGGATCGACTATCAAGCCAGTTATTTCAAGAGTAAATGCATTAAAAACAAGAGGTCCAAGGGCCTGTGACGCTCACCTGGACCATTAGCATTTGAACCATTTGCATTTAAATAGATATAATGGATAATTTTCGGACAATCCAAGATGGCCAACCAAAAAATTGCGATAGCACTTGGATCTGGAATCGGAGAAACGTACGTCGTCATCTTCGCATTCTTCTTCATTGCGAATAAATCTGTTGGGTTTTCCTCCATGATTTAACAGATGATCCGCCACACATTGATTTAGTTGCCATTCCATAGGCAGAATACTCATCCTTCGGCTCAATGAGTCTGCTAACAGATTCAGCCTTCCCGGAATATGAACTGCTTTCAAGGTGATCATATGATCCATGCACCAGCAAAGCACCTTCCATGTCATCATACAGAGACTGGGTGACTTCGTTCCGCCCTGGCGGTTTATGTAACTCACTACTGTTGAGTTGTCTGAACGTATCAACACAACCTTTCCCTCCACTTCTTTTAAGAAGTGTTCCAGGCCTAGAATTACAGCCCGTAATTCTAGCATGTTGATATGCTCCTTTGACTGATCCAGATTCCAAAGCCCTGATATTGTGGCTTCTTCCAGGCAAGCTCCCCATCCCTCCATCGATGCATCCGTAAACATCGTTACTTGAGGATGGGGAGGGGTCAGCATGACCCCCGCCAGATTCTCTCTCCCCATCCACCAATGAAGGTGATGAATGAGAGGATCCAACACTTGAATGCGTGAGTCCAATAATCCTGAACTCTGTGTCCACTGAGTCATGAGAAAGAGCTGAATCGGCTGCCTGCGCAAGGCCGCCTGAGGAATGATTGGTTCCATTGAAACTATCAGACCTAACATTCTCAGATAGATTTGTGCTAGAATATAACAACTGCTGCAAACCAATTGAATGCACGAGAGGAGATTCGCCACTCCCTCCTGGGATGGATAAACATATCCTATCTCCAGATCGAAGAACATACTCAGGTAAAAAAACTTCTGGGATGGAGTCAGCTCTGATTTTTGAAAGTTGATTATCCAGCCTTTCAAAACTATCTCCAGATTTGCTGTCAAGTTTTCTGGGTTGTGTACTTTTAGCAACCAGTCGTCTATGTAAGTGTGAACTGCTATATTTCTCATGCGAAGGTATGTTGTGATAGCAAGGACCACTCGAGTGAAGACCCTCGGAGCTGGCGAGATACCAAATGGGAGAGCTTTGAATTCCCATTGGCGTCCCTGAAAAGCAAATCTCAGGAACCGACGAAAACTCGTTGCAATGTGAATGTGGAAATAAGCGTATTTCAGATCTATCGATGCTGTCCACATCCCCTTCTTTAACCCCAACAACATCGACTTTATTGTTTCCATTTTGAAACTCAGTGTGTCTATAAACTTGTTTAGAGGTTTGAAGTTGAGAACTGGTCTCCACCACCACCCCAACAGCCCTGGTGTTCTTTGTCACAAGAAACACGGTTGAATAGAAGCCCAGGCAATCTTGCGCCAGTTGAATTGCTTCTTTTAGAATTAGACATTCTATCTCCTGTTCTATGCACAACCGCTTGTCTGGATCTCTTGGAATTTGAGTCCAGACTGGTACCCGAGACAGATGCAATGGCGGACCTATTTCGCTCTGGACTGTATCCGCGCGAAAGCCATTGCAAGACTAAGTGGTCCTGAATTAACCGCTCCCACTCCTGAATGTGGAAAGTCAAACGACCTCCCACTGGTGCACCTAGGGTTAGCGGGGTGCACATCAATTTTAGAAGTGGGTGGGTCTCTGGTACGTGTGAAAACACCAGAGTGGTACCTGTGGTAACCGAAAATTCTTTTAGGCCATCAGGCCCAGTTACCACGCACTGCTCCGCGCATGCCACACCCAGCGCCACGTGCACCTTGGGCTGCTGCCTGGCTGGCTGCGTTTGAGGCGCTGGTTGACGTAGAGCAGCAACTGCCATGAGCGTACTGCTGTCGAACAGCCGAGGGCTGAACACGCACACGTTCTCCGAGCAACACTTCAAATTGTGCGTGCAGCACCCTCTGATTGTTGACCAAGTTCACTGACTCTTGGAGGTGTCGACAACCCTCACCTCCAAAAAGACCCGCCATCGGCACTTGCAATAAGCTGACTGGCAGTAACTCAGCAGCGTCTAGCAACCTCGCGGGGGGGGGGGGGGGGGCTTCACAAGGCGCCCTTTTGGTCTAACCGACTCCTCTGCTGCAGTGAACATATCTAAGATATGCCCAGCATACGGCAGCGACTGAGCCGAGGTGGCCAACGGTTTAGCCTGTAACCACGCCCGCGGATTACTGGCGACCTTTTCGTCCACGCAGAGCTCTGGTCTGACAGCGAGGAGACACACGCACGCGTCAGCCCAGTCTTTGTCCGTGGCCACCTGCGAATTGCCGACGAGCAGCAGGCCCTCGTCATCTTCAATGGCATTTGCAGGTGGGGCCGTGGAGGCTAGGTGGAGCCGTGGAGGCTACAGACGTACCTGACTGCCCGGGGAATGCATACAGGCCCGCGAGGGCTTGCATGATATTGTCCATGGGCAGGCCATGCATGAAGGCTGCGCTCATGTGAGGGGCATAATGCACACTAGCGCGGCCCGGGTTGTCCGTATCAGATTCCATGGCTAAGAGTGGTATCTTATACGGGCGGCCGACCGCTTCAAATCGGCCCACAGGTTGAATCATGAAACCTGCTCCCGAGGGAACAGTACCATAGGTGCGAGCGGCCGCGCTCCCCATGAGAGGGGTGTAAACGCTTGCATCCATGTCTTCATGATCGTCCCATGGGCCGAGCAGGTAGTCTTCGTCATCTTCCTGGTCAGCAAGGAGAGCTAAACCAGACTGACCAGGAGAATGGCCAAGGGCAGATGACAAGGGTACTCCGCGAGTGATCATGGTCAGGCCCGCTGGTCGGGTCCCGCGTGATGTTGCTCACGCCGCTGGATCACCAGGCGATGCGAACACCAAAACGGCCACCCCTGGATCACTGAAAACTTTGTCGGAACTAGCAGGGCATGATCCAGGGATGAGGGCTACCTGCACTGAGGTTGATGCACAGGAAGTTGAAACACCTGTGCCCGGAAGCATGCCGCGAACCATCTCAGGCATCAGGTCTTCCAAGATCCTGTGCATCTCACTCACTAACTCTACCTTGAAGGCCTCTAGCTTACCTTTCTATGAGGCCTTCTTCTTACCCTTCTCCTCCTTCCTCACCCTCTTGCTGTCCTCTACCATCATCTTCACCTGGGAACAGAAGAATTCAGAGGTTAGATCCACCACCCCCACTCTTTACAAATATGTTAGAGAATCTACAATCTGTACAGGATGGGCAGAGGTGGGGGAAGAATCTAGCCGTCAGATGTTTCTGGCATAATGGACATGATGATTTCTGAAAGGTAGGCATACGAAGAGAATGAGTATTTTAGTTTGTTAATTTGTTATTTCTTTTAGTAAATACAAGAACAAACTCGAGAGAGAAGACACCCACTTTTATTATTGACAACCCTGAAGGGACACATGTCTTCTCTTGATTTTTAAAGAATAAAAAACACAGCCAGGGATAACAAAGAATGTTAGAAAAGATGAGAGAGACTGATTATAACTATCCAGATATCTCTCCACATTCATAACATAGGATGATAATGACATCAATCGTTTCTCTAAACTAAGATTATGACATCAAGGAAAAGGGAAAAAACCGCTAGCTGATTATGACATCAAACCTCAATGCAAAAGCCCCTTCAAGGGGAGGAGACATCAGAATATGAATGCAAGAAATACCTAGGACTGCCTACATTCATCACTCAAGAATAATATAATATTAAATTATATACCTGAGACCCCATGCACAAACGACAAGAGAGAATACAGTGCAATAAAGATGGCAGTAAGAATTGATAAAAAATTTCAAATAATTAGGTGCCATAACTAATAAACTCCCTTATCCTGAACACAGGCAAACCATCCTCTTGTGCAGAAGAACATGTCCATCCATCTGCCGAATCTGTAGTCTTGATGGGGGGATGGGACAAACGGAGGGGGGTATTTTTCGTCTTATATCTCTGACCCGTAGACATATCATAATGATAAGTCAGAAAAAAGAGATGTGATCAACCTCCGAGTGAAGAACAGGAGCACTACCATCATAAGATGAGCCTTTGGACACAAAGACACAAGGGATTAGTAGACCTAGGTGTTAGGATAATTTAACAAGGATTTCCAGCACCTAAAAACGTGCTAACACCAGGTCGGCCGCGAACGAAAAACTGGTAACGTATAAAAGTTACACGTTTTAATTAATATATGGAACAATATCACCTTAATTTACAATGAAGAGGACTCTTCTGGCATCTTAGAATCAGCCATTATAGATATGGATGATAAAATAAGTATGAAAATTCTCTAAAAAGAGCTTGAATAAGTTTTACACAGTTGCATGGAAGCCAATATATTAGAAAACAGAAGTACCAGTATGCGCATGCGCAGAGGTGGGGTCTGACATGTGCATGACTGTGTACATTACACCTGCCCAGTAGGGGCACCTAACTTTTTATAATTCTGAATATTATTGAATTTAGAGCCGATATACTAGTATATCAAGAGTGGTAGGGAGGTAGTATGTTCTCATGATGTGAAATTCTCCATCACAAATGTCATATACCTGCCTCCGTCCTGTAGGAACTACGGTCTAGAGCGAGACTCAAAAACTAAAGTAATAGGTGGCAAGTTCTGATGTCAGATCATCATGCTTGGGATGAATCAACCAGTCTAGTCCAAACAGAACATACTTTTTTAACATAACAATTATGCCCAGAGTAAAAACTTGATTGATACAGCCTAACAACTCTACTGGATCTTGAGCACAGGGTCAGCCAGCGATAGCCGACCAACCAGAGTGGTGCATGACAACAAGCAAGCCATTTGAACTAAGGTGAATAATTATCATCCGAGCACCAGATGTATGCACTAGACTGCATGCCTAATGGAGGAATCCAGTTCAGCTATGCCCCGCCCATCTCTAGTTAAGCTCCACTTACAGTTTACCCATGTTGGGATCGAACGATCCCTGAAATCCCTGACTACCCACTTCCAGAAAATGATACAGGTAAGCTGTTGAATATCTGAAACTAATTTGACTTGGTGCTGTTGCTATGGCAGCAACCGCTCAGTCAAATTACTTTCAAAATATTCAACAGCATGTTTATTAAATAGTAGACATACAATTGGTACGACCTTAGTCCATCATCAATTAAACATTTGTGACAAACTTATCTCTGTCATTTATGACGTCATTAATTATGACATCATCTTATGTCGCATAGTGGATTATGACATCATATGATTGATGGATAAACTGGAATCCTTATTTGTGGAAAACTATGATGTTAGGAAGGGAGGAATTATTATTTTCTTAACTCATATATCATGGGATTCACAAATTATAAGCAGAATCCTATGATATATACACGTTTCCAGGAAAGGAAGTCGAACTGGTCAGTGCTCCTAATTACTATCTTCAAAAGTGAACATGTCTATTTTATGGTTAAGGCAGGCAACTCTCTGATCCCACCGGCTTGGGCGATAGTGAGCGGCTATTATTATCTTGACCTCTTTTCTAGTCACATGTGACATATACCCAGAGACATAGATGTGTGACAATATAGTCACATCTGCTCAGCTGAAATATGTAACAGAATGTTCAGCTAAAACTAGATGTTATATTCAAATGATTCCCCCATGATGGCGGCCATTTTAGTGGGATGACATAATCCCACTGGTTTGAATAAATGCATGGATGCACGCATTGATAAGAGGATAATGAAAATAAGCTATGACTAAGAAAGAATGATCCATCCAAGTACATTTCATCAAGATACTGCAAGCAAAAGCAGTTTCCGAATGAAAACGCAAAATTTGCATGCATCGATGGACATACTGTCAGAAAGACGGATAGATGGACTGATGGTATGGCACACAAATTAGTGTGCATTTCCCTACTACTATAGCCAACCTTTCCATGAAATCTCATCAAGATACATACTCCAAGCAAAAGTAGTTATTGAACACAAATTGATGCACGGATGGACCCACGGGCAGTTGGATGGACGGAAGCAAAAACATAATCAACACCCCCACCCCCTTCACATTGCTAATTAAGCAATTAGGCATTGCTATATCTTCCTGCGCCTTCACAGTAAGCACTAGTTATCGTGCTAAATGGAATTGAAAAATAGAGGCTGAACATTTGAACAGATCACAGATTATGAATCACGTCTTTCATTCACCCCTACCTTCATATTGAGAAATGTATCACTTGGATCTCCGCTGATGACCAGATTGGTGCCGTACAAAGCTGGATAACCTTCTGTTGGCCCATGGCTTGGCTCCCAGGCATGACTCTGATGAACTCTGATAAATACACATAATACATAGCCACCTCCTTTAGCCAATCACCTTAGACATGTTAGAGAACACCAAAGCACAGTTATAATGTGTGTAAAGTTTTTCAAGACAGATTTCCCACTTATTCCAATTTCAATACAAGTAGACAGTTAAGCTGGTGTATATTTTGAAAGGAATTGTACTGATGACAGTTCATTAACCGTTTAATGTTTAAATTTTTTCAAGAAAATATAAATATTTGCTTATTGAATGCCTATTTGCAGGCCAAGAGAAGACTATCTTTTTAAAGCTTACCATTGGACTGAAAAGGCCGATTTTGACTTGCTTTAAATTTAAATGGTTAATCTTTTTGTACGTTATAAGAAAATAAATGTATGTTTGACTGTACTGTTAATAGCTAATGCATCCACTATGAGAAATATCACTCAGTAAACATATTTAGAAATGATATTTAGTAAGCGCATGTGAGAATTTTGATATTGGAATGAGTTTTTAAGATTGTAGTTATAACATAAATTTATTAGAAAAGAATGGCAGTTCTGTGTGAAGATAAAGCTGCCAGTATCAACACATTTAATCACAACATGGCAATGTGAATGTGTTAACTAAACGAAATCAAGGATTTCTTTTTTCATGAGAGTTGATACTTCCCATCCTGATACCCATTGATATTTCCTAAATATCACTCTAGCTACAATATTAGACAGATTTTTAAAAAAACTCCACACACACACAACCCCCTCCCCCCCCCCCCCATTAGGCAGGTTATGCATCCGTCACTCTCGGCAGATGTGTGAACCAACGACGCACATGCGCAGTCACACGTCTTCAGACTAGATATAATTGGCTGACAATGGCAACTATAAGTGTAAGACTGAGCCTCTGTGGATGGAAAGGCCGGGATCATGTTAGGATGGTAAGTATCAACGCTCTCGTGAAAAAAAAATCTGTGATATCATTTATTTCACTTCAAGAGTATACTTACCATCCTGATACTCATTGGTGTAAGAAGAATTTGTAAGTGAATTTGGCGGGAGGTAGGCGAAGGTCAGAAGACTGGCTCATCCCTTTTGTGTTTGAGGCACAAATTCATCTAAAATTGTTTACATAAAAAACAACCATAAAGTGATTTGATCATCGGATAACACAGCCGATGTTGAGAGTAAGATGCGTTCCCCTCCCTTTTTTAACAAAGAGGAGCGACAAACATAAATGTCCTACACACTCTCTATGTACTCGTGCGCGTATCATGACTTCTTCTTCTTCTTTTCGTTCGCTGATCATACCGCCAGTCCTGTAAGTGACTATCGACATGATCATAAGCGTATCATGACTATAGGGCATCGAATGAAAAGCCTCAATTTCTTATACTCTCGCAAGGATGAACAACACAAAAACAATGGACTGACCTTGGTTGTTGGCGACCTCCTCTTCATATGGATGATGCGAGGTGTAGCACAGTTTAGTGAGTGTTCCATAGACATAGGTGGCATATCAGAGACCAATGGCAATATTTACAAATTATTTCTTCAGAATCATTAAGGCGAGAGGGTCTTTGGTGTCACATAAATAATGGTTGGCAAAACTGTACTCACAGTACCACTGGGCCTGTGAGCCTGGGCCAAATCAACTTGCCTTCTAGTGGTGGATTTGTGGCAAAACTGAATGCATTCCTGAATCCATCTGGAAATGCTATCCTTTGACACCCTGCCATGGGGTTCAATATAGGATAACCATAATGAATTAGGGTCTCTCTACCATTACGCCATACATTGTTCATAACGGATTAATGCATGGACCGGACACCAGGCCTTAGAAACAGGATCAAATCTTGATAAGGCAGGCAAAATTATGGGTTGACAAGGATATTTCAAAGACTGGTTCTTTGCCATAAAATTAATTCTCGGTAGAAGCCTAGGGCTTTCTCCTGTAACCACAAAACAGTCTGGCTCGGCTGACAAAGCGTGACTTTAACTTTTCTTTTCTTGCCGACGCTGCAGCAGTAAGAAATACTGTTTTTTAGCGTTAGCAACTTCATGGAAGTTGGGTTAAGCAGTTCAAAGGATTTATCAGAACTTGTAGAACCAGAGATAAACTCCAGGACAGAATCACAGGAGGATTCTGTGATCTCAGATTACCCATGCCTTTGATTATAGTATTTAGATTACACACTTCATCACTTCCCCTATTAGCCAAGAAAGGATAACAGTCATTAAAGCTGACTTATAGCCAGCTATAGAGTTAGGCTTGAAGTTGTAGGTATCATATAGATAACAGAGGAAATCAGCTACTACTTGAATAGATGCATTAATTGGAACATCTTTTTGAGCACCATCCTGTAAATCTGCTGATTCTATCATTATATGCTCTGGATGTTGACCCATTTCTGACATTGAGCATGAAAATCACTGCTTGCTCAGAAAAGCCCTACTTAATTGTGGATTCCTTGACAACATCCATGCAGTCAATTAGAACATTGATGGATTGTTGTGCAGGGTTTTGCAGGCCTAGCAGATCCATATACCATGATCAGCTTGATGAATTTGGAAGCACTCCTGCATGGTTTTCAGGATTTTTGGAAGCAGGATTGCTCGTGGGAATGTGCATACTTAGATTGCCTCCCAACCGATAGCTAGCGCATCATCACATTCTTTTTCGTTGAGAATAAATCTATATTGGGTTTGCCCCAGTGGTTGAACAAATGATCCGCCACACATTGATTTAGTTGCCATTCCGTTGGAAGAATGCTCATCCTTCAGCTCAATGAAGCACTGGGCTGTCTGGCAGATTGGGCTACTGGAGCCTGCTCACCCACACGCCTACCCCACACATCCCGCTCCCCCCCCCCCCCCCACCGCCCCTGGGCTGCGCACGCGAGGTCTAGCCGCCTCTGGCCTGCTGCAGACAAACGAACGCATTCTCTGCGGAGAACTTCAAACTGCTCTCGCAGCATCCTCTGGTTGTTAACCAGTCAGTCTCCTGGAGGTGTCTGAATCCCTCACCTCCAAAAAGACCAGGACCTGTCATCGGCATCCTAAGATGCCCAGTGCACAGGTCCTGGAATTGGCACAGATTGTCCAAGGCAAACTGTCACCTCGCCCGGAAACTATGTGTAACACCGCACGTCACATAGTCCAGAGCCAGGTTGATGTCATCCTGGATGGCTCTCTGGACTGTAATCGGCGACAGCCTGCGGGAAGAGGATGCTGCTACCTCCCCTTGTAGTAGCGGAGAGATGTGCAAAAGCGCCAATATTGACACCCTCAGCACAGGATTTACCCTACGCAAAGCGTTAGTGCACAAGGGTGTCTTCGTCCAAAGCTGTGCGATCATCCGCGCATGGCTTTGGGACAAAGCTGTACTGCTGATATGCATCAGCGATGATATTGCACCACTGTGCCACCTTGCAAGGGGCCTTCTTGAGCCTTCCACCATGCTTGATAGAAGCCTCTGCCTGCCTGAATATATCCACAATATGCTAAGCATATGGCCGAGATGACATTGCCAGCTTGCCCTGAAGACACAGGCATTGATCCCGCTTGGCAGCCGATGCCTCTACCTGGAGTTCTGGCTTGACACTTACAAGCCATTTGCAAATGTCAAGCCAGTCTTCCTAGGTAGCCACCTGGGAAATTTCGACAAGCCTAGGTCCCTCGCCATCATCCATAACATTCCCAGGTGGATATGAAGCTGGTGCGATGGATATCCCTGGATAGCCAGACATGCCATACAGACTTGCAAGGGCTGAAATGGCTTGAGCGATGGCTACACCAGGAGCCGGCGCCGTGGCGTCATGCGGGGTGCAATGCATGGCTTCACGGTCCATGCGTTCCATACTGAATCTCTCAGAAAGCCGAGGGATTCTGTATGGCCGGCCATCAGCACCAACCCGAGCAATCTGCTGAGCTGAGATTCTGTATATACTGCGCTATTGTGCAGTGTGCACCCCTAAATTTTACCAAAATCAGCCTGAAAAAAAGGTATAGTGTGCAGTAAGATCGAAAGACATGTGACCGAAAACTGGTAACAAAGAATCACTGACTTACTCCGTGTCGAATATGCTTTCCTTATAAAAATACAGTTTGTGGCGTGCGTTAATCTGTTGTTTAATCACGGGAATATCATTTGCCTACACTTTTAGCTAATATTTTCTATTAAACTTTATTGAACGATATAAAAATACAAATATAATTTCCATCAGAACAGGTTAGAATCTGATTCTTTGACAGCTGTGTCCTTTAACCTTAACCTGTCAACCATAATCATCATCCTGCCTGCCGATTGGTCAAAACATTGCCCCGTTTAGCGCGTAGAAAACATTTCCTTCTATATCTATGTAAATGCTAGATCGCCTTGAAAAACACTATCACTCTTTTTGTAACACATTTATGTCCGTATCTGGGCAGCAATCTATGGATTTTAAACATCTCTATGTTCAACTTGGGAAGACAAGAGTAACGTCCCTTTATATAGATATAATAAATGCTAGATTGCCTTGGAAAACATCGGATATATTGTACTTATTTCAACTCATTTATAGCCGTGTCTGGATAGCAATCTATGGATTTTAAACATCTCTATGTCCAACTCTGAATAAATTAGAACAAATTACAGGAAACAATGGCGTTATAAAAAAGTTGAATGATGTTTTATTTGATCGTTTTACAACACAATATGGTATTTAATCACAGTATAATACAATATTTAGACAGTAGTAAGACATTTCAATGATCCAGTTGAGGAAGTACCATTATAGACATGATAAAATACGATCATTATTCCCGACTGATTACCGATCGATACTCACATTTTCAGCTCTGAATTTTGCGATTCTGACGAAAAATTCTGAGGAAAAAAATGTGACAAATATTTATCCTTGTACATTGTGCACAGTAGCTTTTTATAACATGTAATTTGAGCAAAAAAGTGTGCAATATCTACAAAATTTTACACTACCCCAGCGGGGGAAACTTTGTGGAAATATTCACCCGTCTGTCCCGAGGGGGGCATGTGGGTGTCCATATCCTTGGTCATTGGCTTGCTCTGCCAGCAAAATTTCCTCTTCATCCTGCCCAGAAAGGTTAGATGACGAATCAGATTAAAATACTAATCTAGCTTGGCAGGATAGGTATCGTAGGAAGCGGTGATACCTGGAGTAGGTGGCTCTAGGGCAGCTGATATGCTGGTGTCCGAGCACACAACTCCTGTTCCCGGGTCTATGGATGAGGCGAACCTCAAGCCTGAACTCGCGGGAACCATCTCTGGATCGTTGTCGAAAACTGGCAAAGGCCTAACAGAAGTACCTGATCCAGAGACACGGAAATTCTGCTCAGGTGCGGATGAAGAGTACACGACACAGGACGCATGCTGCGAAACATCTCTAGCATCATGTCTTTCAGCATCTTCTTCATCTCACCCATCATTTCTAAACGAATGGCTTCCATGTCTGGCAGACATGGTAGCCTTACGTTTCTTACCGAAACCCTCTTTACGTCTGTTTCCGTCGTTCGCCTTGTCAAGTTCCTGGAGGATGATCAGTATACTCTTGAAGTGAAAAATGTAGTGCATAATATAGTCATGTTAATGGGAATATCTAATCTCACAGTAACTTTACTCTTTAATGGTCAAATTTGTCGAAGAAAATTTCAATTTTTTCATAAAAAATGGTAATTTGTAGACCAAAAGAAGAATTTTTTTTAATTTGCCACCGCAATGACAGGATCGACTATCAGGCCAGTTATTTCAAGAGTAAATGCATTAAAAACAAGAGGTCCAAGGGCCTGTGATGCTCACCTGGACCATTAGCATTTGAACCATTTGCATTTAAATAGATATGATGGATAATTTTCGGACAATCCAAGATGGCCACCCAAAAAATTTACCAATCAAAATTCTGAATAGAAATTCTAGTCTACCGTGATAGGGTCACTCTAGGCCAAATTTGGTTGAAATATGTCAAGCAACTAAGGAGGAGCAGCGTTTTGACAATTTCTGGTAAATTATTCATAAAATCTAAGATTTTCACCTAAAAAAATTGATGAATCAAAATTCCAAATTAAGTTCTGAAGCCTACGACCTGTGTCCTTTCAGCCAAATTTGGTTGAAATCGCTCAGAATGGTAAAGAGAAGAATCATTTTGACAATTTTCAGTGCAATTTCCCTAAAAACTGGGCCTTTGGGCCAGGTGAGCTAAAAATAATCACGACTGGCAACTGGACCTTTCGGAAGACCATTGCAGATGCTGTTTTGGCCTACTTTGATCATCAAAGAGTTAATGTGTATTTATCAAAACAACAGACATTACATGTTTCACAAATAGAAAATTGTTATTTAACTAATAAATAAAACAGTTTGATATCATGCATCAAGTTTCTTCCCCAGACCTAGTTCAATCAACTGATAAATTTTCAAAGTGATGCGATAAACAGTAGTGAAGATATCCTCTGGACACCACTTTGCTGCTCGCTCACTCACGCTCCTGCTCGAATGGCGCCAATACATAACAACCGCCAATTTTTTGGAGGGCTTTAAAAATGCAAAATTGATTTTTCATTCACATTAAAGCTAATTTATAAATCATAGCAGCTTTCTGTAAGTATGAGATCAATTTTAATACATTTCAATCAAGTTTTCACTTACTGTGTCAGATAATTCTTGTTAAACTCCAAGGGATAAATGTCCCAATGAGACAGCTCCCAGGTCTCGTCTAACACAACAATTCCACTGAAACCTAAAATGAGGACATACACAGCCATATTGAAATAATCAGGTGCGCATAGATTAATATTGTGAGCTTAAGCATCAAACAAAAGTAACCATTTACTGCCACCATGCACTAAGGCAGACAGCTGCTGAAAACAGAAAATAACAATGTACATGCATGGGAAAGATAACAAGGTACCAGCATGGGAAAGATAACAATGTACCAGCATGGGAAAGATAACAATGTACAAGCATGGGAAAGATAACAATGTACAAGCATGGGAAAGATAACAATGTACATGCATGGGAAAGATAACAATGTACAAGCATGGGAAAGATAACAATGTACAAGCATGGGAAAGATAACAATGTACAAGCATGGGAAAGATAACAATGTACAAGCATGGGAAAGATAACAATGTACCAGCATGGGAAAGATAACAATGTACCAGCATGGGAAAGATAACAATGTACCAGCATGGGAAAGATAACAATGTACAAGCATGGGAAAGATAACAATGTACAAGCATGGGAAAGATAACAATGTACCAGCGTGGGAAAGATAACAATGTACAAGCATGGGAAAGATAACAATGTACATGCATGGGAAAGATAACAATGTACAAGCATGGGAAAGATAACAATGTACCAGCATGGGAAAGATAACAATGTACCAGCATGGGAAAGATAACAATGGACCAGCATGGGAAAGATAACAATGTACCAGCATGGGAAAGATAACAATGTACAAGCATGGGAAAGATAACAATGTACAAGCATGGGAAAGATAACAATGTACCAGCGTGGGAAAGATAACAATGTACAAGCATGGGAAAGATAACAATGTACATGCATGGGAAAGATAACAATGTACAAGCATGGGAAAGATAACAATGTACAAGCATGGGAAAGATAACAATGTACCAGCATGGGAAAGATAACAATGTACCAGCATGGGAAAGATAACAATGTACAAGCGTGGGAAAGATAACAATGTACAAGCGTGGGAAAGATAACAATGTACATGCATGGGAAAGATAACAATGTACAAGCATGGGAAAGATAACAATGTACCAGCATGGGAAAGATACCAATGTACAAGCATGGGAAAGATAACAATGTACAAGCATGGGAAAGATAACAATGTACAAGCATGGGAAAGATAACAATGTACAAGCATGGGAAAGATAACAATGTACCAGCATGGGAAAGATAACAATGTACAACCATGGGAAAGATAACAATGTACATGCATGGGAAAGATAACAATGTACAAGCATGGGAAAGATAACAATGTACCAGCATGGGAAAGATAACAATGTACCAGCATGGGAAAGATAACAATGTACAAGTGTTGGAAAGATAACAATGTACCAGCATGGGAAAGATAACAATGTACAAGCGTGGGAAAGATAACAATGTACAAGCGTGGGAAAGATAACAATATACAAGCATGGGAAAGATAACAATGTACCAGCATGGGAAAGATAACAATGTACAAGCATGGGAAAGATAACAATGTACAAGCGTGGGAAAGATAACAATGTACAAGCGTGGGAAAGATAACAATGTACCAGCATGGGAAAGATAACAATGTATCAGCATGGGAAAGATAACAATGTACAAGCGTGGGAAAGATAACAATGTACCAGCATGGGAAAGATAACAATGTGCAAGCGTGGCAAAGATAACAATGTACCCGCGTGGGAAAGATAACAATGTACAAGCATGGGAAAGATAACAATGTACCAGCATGGGAAAGATAACAATGTACAAGCGTGGGAAAGATAACAATGTACCAGCATGGGAAAGATAACAATGTACAAGCATGGGAAAGATAACAATGTACAAGCATGGGAAAGATAACAATGTGCAAGCGTGGGAAAGATAACAATGTACAAGCATGGGAAAGATAACAATGTACAAGTGTGGGAAAGATAACAATGTACCAGCATGGGAAAGATAACAATGTACCAGCATGGGAAAGATAACAATGTACAAGCATGGGAAAGATAACAATGTACCAGCATGGGAAAGATAACAATGTGCAAGCGTGGGAAAGATAACAATGTACCCGCGTGGGAAAGATAACAATGTACAAGCATGGGAAAGATAACAATGTACCAGCATGGGAAAGATAACAATGTACCAGCATGAGAAAGATAACAATGTACCAGCATGGGAAAGATAACAATATACAAGCATGGGAAAGATAACAATGTACAAGCATGGGAAAGATAACAATGTACCAGCATGGGAAAGATAACAATGTACAAGCATGGGAAAGATAACAATGTACAAGCATGGGAAAGATAACAATGTACCAGCATGGGAAAGATAACAATCTACCAGCATGGGAAAGATAACAATGTACAAGCGTGGGAAAGATAACAATGTACCAGCATGGGAAAGATAACAATGTGCAAGCGTGGCAAAGATAACAATGTACCCGCGTGGGAAAGATAACAATGTACAAGCATGGGAAAGATAACAATGTACCAGCATGGGAAAGATAACAATGTACAAGCGTGGGAAAGATAACAATGTACCAGCATGGGAAAGATAACAATGTACAAGCATGGGAAAGATAACAATGTACAAGCATGGGAAAGATAACAATGTGCAAGCGTGGGAAAGATAACAATGTACAAGCATGGGAAAGATAACAATGTACAAGTGTGGGAAAGATAACAATGTACCAGCATGGGAAAGATAACAATGTACCAGCATGGGAAAGATAACAATGTACAAGCATGGGAAAGATAACAATGTACCAGCATGGGAAAGATAACAATGTGCAAGCGTGGGAAAGATAACAATGTACCCGCGTGGGAAAGATAACAATGTACAAGCATGGGAAAGATAACAATGTACCAGCATGGGAAAGATAACAATGTACCAGCATGAGAAAGATAACAATGTACCAGCATGGGAAAGATAACAATATACAAGCATGGGAAAGATAACAATGTACAAGCATGGGAAAGATAACAATGTACCAGCATGGGAAAGATAACAATGTACAAGCATGGGAAAGATAACAATGTACAAGCATGGGAAAGATAACAATGTACCAGCATGGGAAAGATAACAATCTACCAGCGTGGGAAAGATAACAATGTACCAGCGTGGGAAAGATAACAATGTACCAGCGTGGGAAAGATAACAATGTACCAGCGTGGGAAAGATAACAATGTACAAGCATGGGAAAGATAACAATGTACCAGCATGGGAAAGATAACAATCTACCAGCGTGGGAAAGATAACAATGTACCAGCGTGGGAAAGATAACAATGTACCAGCGTGGGAAAGATAACAATGTACCAGCATGGGAAAGATAACAATGTACCAGCATGGGAAAGATAACAATGTACCAGCATGGGAAAGATAACAATGTACCAGCATGGGAAAGATAACAATGTACCAGCATGGGAAAGATAACAATGTACCAGCGTGGGAAAGATAACAATGTACCAGCATGGGAAAGATAACAATGTACCAGCATGGGAAAGATAACAATGTACCAGCATGGGAAAGATAACAATGTACCAGCATGGGAAAGATAACAATGTACCAGCGTTAGAAAGATAACAATGTACCAGCGTTAGAAAGATAACAATGTACAAGCGTGGGAAAGATAACAATGTACCAGCATGGGAAAGATAACAATGTACCAGCATGGGAAAGATAACAATGTACAAGCGTGGGAAAGATAACAATGTACCAGCGTGGGAAAGATAACAATGTACAAGCATGGGAAAGATAACAATGTACAAGCATGGGAAAGATAACAATGTACATGCACGGGAAAGATAACAATGTACAAGCACGGGAAAGATAACAATGTACCAGCATGGGAAAGATAACAATGTACATGCATGGGAAAGATAACAATGTACAAGCGTGGGAAAGATAACAATGTACCAGCATGGGAAAGATAACAATGTACATGCATGGGAAAGATAACAATGTACAAGCGTGGGAAAGATAACAATGTACCAGCGTGGGAAAGATAACAATGTACCAGCAAGGGAAAGATAACAATGTACCAGCATGGGAAAGATAACAATGTACCAGCATCGGAAAGATAACAATGTACAAGCGTGGGAAAGATAGCAATGTACAAGCATGGGAAAGATAACAATGTACCAGCGTGGGAAAGATAGCAATGTACCAGCGTGGGAAAGATAGCAATGTACCAGCGTGGGAAAGATAACAATGTACCAGCATGGGAAAGATAACAATGTACCAGCATGGGAAAGATAACAATGTACCAGCATGAGAAAGATAACAATGTACAAGCATAGGAAAGATAACAATGTACCAGCATGGGAAAGATAACAATGTACCAGCATGGGAAAGATAACAATGTACAAGCATGGGAAAGATAACAATGTACCAGCATGGGAAAGATAACAATGTACCAGCATGGGAAAGATAACAATGTACAAGCGTGGAAAGATAACAATGTACAAGCATGGGAAAGATAACAATGTACAAGCATGGGAAAGATAACAATGTACAAGCATGGGAAAGATAACAATGTACCAGCATGGGAAAGATAACAATCTACCAGCGTGGGAAAGATAACAATGTACCAGCGTGGGAAAGATAACAATGTACCAGCGTGGGAAAGATAACAATGTACCAGCGTGGGAAAGATAACAATGTACAAGCATGGGAAAGATAACAATGTACAAGCGTGGAAAGATAACAATGTACAAGCATGGGAAAGATAACAATGTACAAGCATGGGAAAGATAACAATGTACAAGCATGGGAAAGATAACAATGTACCAGCATGGGAAAGATAACAATCTACCAGCGTGGGAAAGATAACAATGTACCAGCATGGGAAAGATAACAATGTACCAGCGTGGGAAAGATAACAATGTACCAGCGTGGGAAAGATAACAATGTACCAGCGTGGGAAAGATAACAATGTACCAGCGTGGGAAAGATAACAATGTACCAGCGTGGGAAAGATAACAATGTACCAGCGTGGGAAAGATAACAATGTACCAGCATGGGAAAGATAACAATGTACCAGCATGGGAAAGATAACAATGTACCAGCGTGGGAAAGATAACAATGTACCAGCGTTGGAAAGATAACAATGTACCAGCGTGGGAAAGATAACAATGTACCAGCGTGGGAAAGATAACAATGTACCAGCATGGGAAAGATAACAATGTACAAGCGTGGGAAAGATAACAATGTACAAGCGTGTGAAAGATAACAATGTACAAGCGTGGGAAAGATAACAATGTACAAGCGTGGGAAAGATAACAATGTACAACCATGGGAAAGATAACAATGTACCAGCATGGGAAAGATAACAATGTACAAGCGTGGGAAAGATAACAATGTACCAGCGTGGGAAAGATAACAATGTACAAGCATGGGAAAGATAACAATGTACAAGCATGGGAAAGATAACAATGTACATGCACGGGAAAGATAACAATGTACAAGCACGGGAAAGATAACAATGTACCAGCATGGGAAAGATAACAATGTACATGCATGGGAAAGATAACAATGTACAAGCGTGGGAAAGATAACAATGTACCAGCATGGGAAAGATAACAATGTACATGCATGGGAAAGATAACAATGTACAAGCGTGGGAAAGATAACAATGTACAAGCGTGGGAAAGATAACAATGTACCAGCGTGGGAAAGATAACAATGTACCAGCATGGGAAAGATAACAATGTACCAGCATCGGAAAGATAACAATGTACAAGCGTGGGAAAGATAGCAATGTACAAGCATGGGAAAGATAACAATGTACCAGCGTGGGAAAGATAGCAATGTACCAGCATGGGAAAGATAGCAATGTACCAGCGTGGGAAAGATAACAATGTACCAGCGTGGGAAAGATAACAATGTACCAGCATGGGAAAGATAACAATGTACCAGCATGGGAAAGATAACAATGTACAAGCATAGGAAAGATAACAATGTACCAGCATGGGAAAGATAACAATGTACCAGCATGGGAAAGATAACAATGTACAAGCATGGGAAAGATAACAATGTACCAGCATGGGAAAGATAACAATGTACCAGCATGGGAAAGATAACAATGTACAAGCGTGGAAAGATAACAATGTACAAGCGTGGAAAGATAACAATGTACAAGCATGGGAAAGATAACAATGTACAAGCATGGGAAAGATAACAATGTACCAGCATGGGAAAGATAACAATCTACCAGCGTGGGAAAGATAACAATGTACCAGCGTGGGAAAGATAACAATGTACCAGCGTGGGAAAGATAACAATGTACCAGCGTGAGAAAGATAACAATGTACAAGCATGGGAAAGATAACAATGTACCAGCATGGGAAAGATAACAATCTACCAGCGTGGGAAAGATAACAATGTACCAGCGTGGGAAAGATAACAATGTACCAGCGTGGGAAAGATAACAATGTACCAGCATGGGAAAGATAACAATGTACCAGCATGGGAAAGATAACAATGTACCAGCATGGGAAAGATAACAATGTACCAGCATGGGAAAGATAACAATGTACCAGCATGGGAAAGATAACAATGTACCAGCATGGGAAAGATAACAATGTATCAGCATGGGAAAGATAACAATGTACAAGCATGGGAAAGATAACAATGTACCAGCATGGGAAAGATAACAATGTACAACCATGGGAAAGATAACAATGTACAAGCGTGGGAAAGATAACAATGTACAAGCGTGGGAAAGATAACAATGTACCAGCATGGGAAAGATAACAATGTATCAGCATGGGAAAGATAACAATGTACAAGCGTGGGAAAGATAACAATGTACCAGCATGGGAAAGATAACAATGTGCAAGCGTGGGAAAGATAACAATGTACCCGCGTGGGAAAGATAACAATGTACAAGCATGGGAAAGATAACAATGTACCAGCATGGGAAAGATAACAATGTACAAGCGTGGGAAAGATAACAATGTACCAGCATGGGAAAGATAACAATGTACAAGCATGGGAAAGATAACAATGTACAAGCATGGGAAAGATAACAATGTGCAAGCGTGGGAAAGATAACAATGTACAAGCATGGGAAAGATAACAATGTACAAGTGTGGGAAAGATAACAATGTACCAGCATGGGAAAGATAACAATGTACCAGCATGGGAAAGATAACAATGTACAAGCATGGGAAAGATAACAATGTACCAGCATGGGAAAGATAACAATGTGCAAGCGTGGGAAAGATAACAATGTACCCGCGTGGGAAAGATAACAATGTACAAGCATGGGAAAGATAACAATGTACCAGCATGGGAAAGATAACAATGTACCAGCATGGGAAAGATAACAATGTACAAGCATGGGAAAGATAACAATATACAAGCATGGGAAAGATAACAATGTACAAGCATGGGAAAGATAACAATGTACCAGCATGGGAAAGATAACAATGTACAAGCATGGGAAAGATAACAATGTACAAGCATGGGAAAGATAACAATGTACCAGCATGGGAAAGATAACAATCTACCAGCGTGGGAAAGATAACAATGTACCAGCGTGGGAAAGATAACAATGTACCAGCGTGGGAAAGATAACAATGTACCAGCGTGGGAAAGATAACAATGTACAAGCATGGGAAAGATAACAATGTACCAGCATGGGAAAGATAACAATCTACCAGCGTGGGAAAGATAACAATGTACCAGCGTGGGAAAGATAACAATGTACCAGCATGGGAAAGATAACAATGTACCAGCATGGGAAAGATAACAATGTACCAGCATGAGAAAGATAACAATGTACAAGCATAGGAAAGATAACAATGTACCAGCATGGGAAAGATAACAATGTACCAGCATGGGAAAGATAACAATGTACAAGCATGGGAAAGATAACAATGTACCAGCATGGGAAAGATAACAATGTACCAGCATGGGAAAGATAACAATGTACAAGCGTGGAAAGATAACAATGTACAAGCATGGGAAAGATAACAATGTACCAGCGTGGGAAAGATAACAATGTACCAGCATGGGAAAGATAACAATGTACCAGCATGGGAAAGATAACAATGTACCAGCATGGGAAAGATAACAATGTACCAGCGTGGGAAAGATAACAATGTACCAGCGTTGGAAAGATAACAATGTACAAGCGTGGGAAAGATAACAATGTACAACCATGGGAAAGATAACAATGTACCAGCATGGGAAAGATAACAATGTACCAGCATGGGAAAGATAACAATGTACCAGCATGGGAAAGATAACAATGTACCAGCATGGGAAAGATAACAATGTACCAGCATGGGAAAGATAACAATGTACCAGCATGGGAAAGATAACAATGTACCAGCATGGGAAAGATAACAATGTACCAGCATGGGAAAGATAACAATGTACAAGCGTGGGAAAGATAACAATGTACAAGCGTGGGAAAGATAGCAATGTACAAGCGTGGGAAAGATAACAATGTACCAGCGTGGGAAAGATAGCAATGTACCAGCGTGGGAAAGATAGCAATGTACCAGCGTGGGAAAGATAACAATGTACATGCACGGGAAAGATAACAATGTACAAGCACGGGAAAGATAACAATGTACCAGCATGGGAAAGATAACAATGTACATGCATGGGAAAGATAACAATGTACAAGCGTGGGAAAGATAACAATGTACCAGCATGGGAAAGATAACAATGTACATGCATGGGAAAGATAACAATGTACAAGCGTGGGAAAGATAACAATGTACAAGCGTGGGAAAGATAACAATGTACCAGCGTGGGAAAGATAACAATGTACCAGCATGGGAAAGATAACAATGTACCAGCATCGGAAAGATAACAATGTACAAGCGTGGGAAAGATAGCAATGTACAAGCATGGGAAAGATAACAATGTACCAGCGTGGGAAAGATAGCAATGTACCAGCGTGGGAAAGATAGCAATGTACCAGCGTGGGAAAGATAACAATGTACCAGCGTGGGAAAGATAACAATGTACCAGCATGGGAAAGATAACAATGTACCAGCATGGGAAAGATAACAATGTACAAGCATAGGAAAGATAACAATGTACCAGCATGGGAAAGATAACAATGTACCAGCATGGGAAAGATAACAATGTACAAGCATGGGAAAGATAACAATGTACCAGCATGGGAAAGATAACAATGTACCAGCATGGGAAAGATAACAATGTACAAGCGTGGAAAGATAACAATGTACAAGCATGGGAAAGATAACAATGTACAAGCATGGGAAAGATAACAATGTACAAGCATGGGAAAGATAACAATGTACCAGCATGGGAAAGATAACAATCTACCAGCGTGGGAAAGATAACAATGTACCAGCGTGGGAAAGATAACAATGTACCAGCGTGGGAAAGATAACAATGTACCAGCGTGGGAAAGATAACAATGTACCAGCGTGGGAAAGATAACAATGTACCAGCGTGGGAAAGATAACAATGTACCAGCATGGGAAAGATAACAATGTACCAGCATGGGAAAGATAACAATGTACCAGCATGGGAAAGATAACAATGTACCAGCGTGGGAAAGATAACAATGTACCAGCGTTGGAAAGATAACAATGTACCAGCGTGGGAAAGATAACAATGTACCAGCGTGGGAAAGATAACAATGTACCAGCATGGGAAAGATAACAATGTACCAGCATGGGAAAGATAACAATATACCAGCATGGGAAAGATAACAATGTACCAGCATGGGAAAGATAACAATGTACCAGCATGGGAAAGATAACAATGTACCAGCATGGGAAAGATAACAATGTACAAGCGTGGGAAAGATAACAATGTACAAGCGTGTGAAAGATAACAATGTACAAGCATGGGAAAGATAACAATGTACAAGCGTGGGAAAGATAACAATGTACAACCATGGGAAAGATAACAATGTACCAGCATGGGAAAGATAACAATGTACCAGCATGGGAAAGATAACAATGTACAAGCGTGGGAAAGATAACAATGTACCAGCATGGGAAAGATAACAATGTACAAGCATGGGAAAGATAACAATGTACCAGCATGGGAAAGATAACAATGTACAAGCGTAGGAAAGAGACCAATGTACATGCGTAGGAAAGATAACAATGTACAACCATGGGAAAGATAACAATGTACCAGCATGGGAAAGATAACAATGTACCAGCATGGGAAAGATAACAATGTACAAGCGTGGGAAAGATAACAATGTACAAGCATAGGAAAGAGAACAATGTACATGCACGGGAAAGATAACAATGTACCAGCATGGGAAAGATAACAATGTACAAGCGTAGGAAAGAGACCAATGTACATGCGTAGGAAAGATAACAATGTACATGCGTAGGAAAGAGAACAATGTACATGCGTAGGAAAGATAACAATGTACATGCATAGGAAAGACAACAAGAGGCCCAAGGGGCCTGTGTCGCTCACCTGGAGCACCATCAATTTTTGTCCAAATTGTTGGTGGGTGGTTTAGCAGTCTTTTAAATGAGTTTGTGGACATTTTTGCAAGTGCAATATGGCCGCCAAACACACTACATTTTGATTGGCCCACGGTGCCCATGTTTTTTTGATGGATTAACTTCCCGTGGACAAATTTCGGCCTGATGCCTTTAGCGGTTCTGGAGGAGTAATTTCCGTGAAAACCAGGTCATCCAAGATGGTCGCCGAACCATTTGGTCAATCAAGTCCTCTTGAACAAAATTGGTTTACCTCTTGGCCTAGATGAGGATTTACCAAGTGGTTTCGGAGAAGATTTTTCAAGACATTTCCTGAAATTGGCTGAAATCCAAAATGGCCACTGGGCAAATTGGCCGATCGGGTTCATTTGAACAAACTTGGATCCTTATGCCCTAAGGATGCTTCCTGCCTAATATAATTGAAATCGGCCTGGCAGTTCTCGAGAAGACATTTTAAATTTCCCATTGCTTTAGCATGGGAGCTTTTGATGAGAAAATTATGCAAGATGGCCACCAAACCGTTTATCTGACAGTTTCAAAAATCGCAAATTTGAGCTCAGAATACTCAAAAACATATATAGAACCAATTTTGGCCTCAAAATCCATCAAATAAAAATATCCAATATGTCTGCCAAATACGCTACATTTTGATTGGCCCACGGCAGCCATGTTTTTTGATGGAGCAACTTCTCTTGAAGAAACTTTAATGGCCCTTAGTCCCTAATCATATCTCCCAAATTTTGGCCTGATCCATTCAGCGGTTCTGGAGAAGTTGTTTTAGGGAAAACTATATCATCCAAGATGGCTGCTGAACCATTCGGTCAATCAAGTTGTCTTGAACAAACTTGGCTTACCTCTTTGCCTAGATGAGGTTCATAAGTTTTGAATCGATTCCCCAAGACGTTTCGGAGAACGAGATTTATAAAGACATTTCTAAAAATCGGCCGAAATCCAAGACGGCCACCGGCCAAATTGGCCGATCGGCTTTGTTTGAACAAAATGAAATCTCTATCCCATAAAGATGCTTCCTGCCAAATATAGTTCAAATCGGGCCACGAGTTCTCGAGAAGACATTTTAAATTTCCCATTGCTTTAGTATGGGAGCTTTTGGCGGGAAAAGGATCCAAGATGGCTGCCAAACCATTTATCCGACAGTTTCAAAATTTGCAAATTTGAGATCAGAATACCCAAAAACCTAGATAAAAACGAATTTTGGCCTCAAAATCCATCAAATAAAAAAAATCCAATATGGCTGCCAAACACACTATATTTTGATTGGTCCACCGCGGCCATGTTTTTTGGTGAATCAACTTCTCCTGAACAAACTTTAATCGCCCTTAGTTGCAAATTATATATCACAAATTTCGCCCTGATCGCTTCAGCGGTTCTGGGGAAGAATTTGTTTTTGTGAAAACTAGGTCATCCAAGATGGCCACTGAACCATTTGGTCAATCAAGTTCCCTTGAACAAACTTGATTCAGCGCTTACCCTAGATCCTATTTCGTGAGTTTTGAATTGATCCCTCAAATGGTTTGGGAGAAGATTTTTAGACATTTCTAAAAATCGGCCGAAATCCAAGATGGTCGCCGGCCAAATTGGCCGATGGTTCGTTTGAACAAACTTGAATCTCTATGCCATAAGGATGCTTCCTGCCAAATATAATTGAAATCGGCCCCGGTTCTCAAGAAGAAAACATTTTAAATTTCCCATTGCTTTAGTATGGGAGTATTGGGCGGGAAAACAATCCAAGATGGCTGACAAACCATTTATTCAACAGTTTCAAAAGTCACAAATTTGAAATAAGCATACCCAAAAACATATATAAAACTAATTTTGGCTTCAAAATCCATCAAAATAAAAAAATCCAAAATGGCCACCAAACACACTACAGTTTGATTGTTCCAGGGTGGCCATGTTTTTTGTATTTATCAACTTCTCTTGCACAAGCTTTAATGGCCCTTAGTCCCTAATAATATCTGCCAAATTTCGGCCCGATCCCTTCAGCGGTTCTGGAGCTCGTTTTTGGGAAAACTAGGTCATCTAAGATGGCCACCAAACTATTTGACCAATCAAGTTTTCTTGAACAACCTTGGTTCAGCTCTTGCCCTAAATGATATTTCATGAGTTTTGAATGGATCCCCCAAGCAGTTTCGGATTAGATTTGTAGTTTCCTAAAATCGGCTAAATTCCAAGATGGCCAACTGGCTGATCGGCTTCGCTTGAACAAATTTGGATCTCTATGCCCTAAGGATGCTTATAGTTTCCACGCTTAGTTTGTTGGTCGTACTGTTAACCTTTTAGCACTCATATCAGCCAAAAATGGCCTCTGCAGTGGTCATGAGAAATGTCCATTTGCAGACCAAGAGAAGACTATTTTTGAAAATTTAGCACTGGAATGACTGGCTCAATAACTGAGCTAGTCATCGTGGTAATTTTTCAAAAATTGTTTTCTCTTGGTCCGAAAATTAACATTTTCTATGAGAAAATTGAAATTTTCTTTTAACAAATTCGAGGGTTAAATGGTAAATAGAATCATTTGAAGGCAACACAGAATCATGCACATGTTATCTAAACAAATCAAATAAGAATGTTTGGCCGTGTGACTTCACTGAGTGGAAATAATACCTTTTCGCTGTTCATTCAGAAAGTTAAATCCCTTTCTTGCATAGTTGGTTCTTCCTAAATTCTCCACAACAATGTCTAAAACACTGGCTTTCTGAAAAAAAAAGAAACCTGTTATACATATATATATATAGGAACCATCTTAAAAATGTCTATAAATTGAAGCATTATCAGGATCTAATAAAAATTAAAAAGGATTAATTGTAAGGAGAAATGTCAAACGCTGCCGCCGTCCATCCTTCAACTGTATATTAATCTCTTCACCCCAAAATATTTCAAATTCAAAGCTACAGTAGTCTAAGTAATTCTTGCATAGAAGAAGGTACAGGACCAAGGTCTTGAAAAGCTCATGCTTGAGATATTCACGTAAAGAATTTTCTTTCATAATATTCTTCAAATATCTAATTTGAAGCATGACCGATTCCTGCAGAATGGACCTTTCCATTTTTAGCTATGCTACGGCCATATCTAGCTAAGCGACACCCACACTTCGCTCGTGTTGGGATCGATCGATCTCTGAACTCTCTGACTATCAATTTCTAGAAAACTATACAGGTAAGCTTTTAAATATTTTGGAACTAATTTGACTGGGCCAGTGAAATTAGTTTCATAGAGACATACAATTCGCACAACATATCGGACTATTAAGCGTTAAAGACCGGCCAAATAGAATCATTTATAACGTAATGATTATGACGTCATTCTACATGCCGCTTAGCTGATTATGACATCATATGACATCAGATTGATAGATGGATACACTGGAACGGTGAGTAAGCGTCTCATCTGTCCTCAGCATTGTCAATAACCATTAGAGCTCACATTAAATTCATTTCATAGAATAAATAGACAACTTGCTCGCAATATGATATTGTGATAATCTAATAAAAAGACGAGGCCCAAGGGGCCAGTATCACTCAATTGGAACAGAGGCAATTTCAACTAGAAAGGCCATCGGCTATAAGTAGACCCAAAGGGGTTGACCAGAATTGTAACAGGAACACAGCAGTCATCTTTCTTTACGTATCAACTACCCGTGATCAAATTTTAATATATCTCGTCAATTTCAGCCCGATCCGTACACCGGTTCTGGAGGTCATTTTCGCGAAAACTAGATCATCCAAGATGGCCACCAAACCATTTGGCCAATCACGTTTCGTCGAACAAACTTGGTTCAGCTCTTGTCCTAGCTGATATTTCATGTTTTGAACCAATCCCGCAATTGGTTTCTGAGAACAACAATTTTAGACGTTTCTAAAAGTTGGCCAAAATCCAAGATGGATGCCAGCCAACAAATTCGGATCCATGTGACATAAGGATGCATCCCATCAATATTCCTGAAATCGGGCCAGTGGTTCTCGAGAAGACATTTTAAATTTCCCATTGCCGTAGTATGGGAGTTTTTGGCGGGAAAATGATCCAAGATGGCTGCCAAACCGTTTATTTGACAGTTTAAAAAGTGGCAAATTTGAAATCAGCATACTCAAAACCTAGATAAAACCAATTTCGGCTTCAAAATCCATTAAATAAAAAAAATATAATTTAAATTAGCCTGGTAGTTCTTGAGAAGAAATCGTTTGAAGGAAAAGTTGAGGGATGATGGATGGACGAACGACAGACGGTCACCATGGCATAAGCTTATTGGCCTTTCAGGCCAGGTGAGCTAACAAAACACTCATGTTGATTTTTGTACCAAATTCAACATAAACCTGATCTTTGACCCTGGGGTCAAAATCTGAGGATGACCCTTTTATCTCCCTCCAGAGCAACCATGGGTTCAAGTTTAATTCGATAAATATAAACCAATGCTGAAATAAGCGAATAAGAAATAAAAACTAGCGAACTTGTTCCAATGTCAGGAAACTTGAACTATGTCATTGAGATATCAATGTTATCACACTGATTTCAAACAGCATAGGCAGATAGATACACAAGTTTAGTTCAAATAGGGTTATCCAATTCAGAAATATAAGTGAGCAGTTTTAATAAACTTAAATAATTAACGTAAAAAATAGAGCTTTGGGCCAATTGCCCTTGACCATTAACAATGTGACCTCAATGTAATAGGGTCAATTAATCAGAAATATAAGCTGAGTTTTGCTAAGACTTAATACGTGAAAAACAGTTTTGTACTAGGTCAAAGTAACATTGTCATTTAAGCTTGTGACATCAATATCATCACTAACAGCATAGTTTGCCATGTATCCAAGCTTAGGTGCAAAATAAGCTGAGAGGTTTTACTATATATGCAAAAACTTAAAATTGAAAAGAAGTGTTTTGTATCAAAGTCACAATGGATTCATACTGTGCCTAATAGCATAGGCAAACATGGATGCTAATTGAGTTTCAATAGGCTTAACTAATCCCAAAATATAAGCTAAAGTGATTTTCGAAACACAAAACTTAACACTGACACAACCGTCAGCAGATGCAAAAAGCATTAGTTTCACCTCCATTAGAAATGGCAAACACAGTAAGCTAACCTCTTCCAAAGGGATATTGATATTTTGAAACCTGAACTCAGTGTTTCAAATACAAAAGTTAACAAAAGAAAAAAGATTGCAAACCCTATCACTTCTGTTTTTGTCGCATTGTAAAGATGTTTATGATTTTCTTTTTTAGATAATGGCCAAAGTTGTGGAATCATAGAGAACACTCACCACATTTCTTGTTTTAAAATTTGAGTAAAATCGAACTAGTTGTTCAGAGATATCCAAAGATGCAGAATAAGATCATAAATTTTTTCAGATCACAGCAAAAGTTTGGAAATCCTCTTTCATGGTAAGAACCTTGTTGTATTAAAATTACAAACAAATAAGTCAAGCAGTTCTTTTAAATACAGCTCCAGACGCACACTGACCAATCAACTGTCAGATGGGCAGGTGGACAGACAGCGGGCGATGTTTTGTGTGGAGTCATATAACAAGAGTTGCACGCTTGTTTTTTTTAACGACAAAAATAAGATTGGGGATGTCGATACCCAGTTCCGACAGCTTGAAACCAATTCACAATGGAAGTGCTTACAATCATTTTCAGCAGAAAATGTGAGTTCATCGATTAACCACAAATGTGGTTGCAAGGATCCATGAAGCTGGACTTTACAACTTTGCAATGAACTATGAAGCTTGAATTCAAACAAAATAAACATAGAAGGCCTATCGATACATTTATCAATGACCATGACTTTGACCTTTTGATCAATGTTTGGGTGCAGTAGTATTAACACAAAATGCGATATGAACTGCTACTAGGTTGAGGTATAAGTCCCATGTTGTTGTTGAGAAAACCCTTGAGTTTTGTCATTATCACACTGAACTTGACCGGTTCATGCCAAGGTGATTGTGTCATGCTATGTCATTATAAGGAAGGATGTGTCCGAATGTGTGCCATGTATGTTTAACCAAACAGGAGATACAAACTGCTAAGTTGAGCTAAATGTAAAATGTTAGTTTTGATATAAAAAAACCCCAAGTATTTAGCAAGTAGAAAGTGACATTCAACTTTGACATTTTGACTCCAAGGTGTCATGTCTCATTCCCACACATTATAAAGAAGCATGTGTCCAGCTTTGGCTCCAGTATGATTAAGCAAACATATAAACAGATATAAACAGTGAAATTGAGCTAAACAGAAACCATTACTGTTGAAAAAAGGTTTCCCCGAGATCTCAATGACCGTTTGACCCCAAAGGACACTGTGTCCTGCTCTCCAATTATAAGGAAGCATGTGTTTAAGTTTGCATCCAGTATGACCCAAACATGAGATATGAACTACAAATTTGGGGCAAACGCAAAATGTTAATGTTGAAAAGTCATTTATCAATATCACAATAACATTGACATTTTACCTTTTAGTACAAAGGTCATTGTGTCATGGAAGTGTCATTCTAAAGGAAGTATGTCATAGTTTGTGTCCAGGAAGAGTAAGCAAACATGAGATATGAACTCCTAAGTTGAGGCCAACCCAAAATGCTAATGTTGAAAAAACCCAGTCTTTTACCAATTTCCCAATAACCATGACATTTGCCCTTTTGACCCCAACATCACATAACGAAAAATATGTCCATGCTTGGGTCCAGTATACTTAACCAAAGATGAGATATGAACCGCTAAGTTGAGCTAATTGCAAAATGTTAATAATGATAAATCAAAGGTTTAACAAATGTCCCAGCGACCTTGACTTTAGACCTTTTGACCCCAATGTCATTATGTCATGCCCTCTCATTATATGGAAGCATGTGTCCAAATTTGGGTCCAGTATGATTAACCAAGCAGGAGATATAAACAGAAAGTTGAGCTAAACGGAAAATGTTAATGTTAAAAAACAAGGTTTTTACCCAGGTTACAGTGGCCTTGACTTTTTTACCACAAGGTCATTATGTGATGCCGTGTCATTAGAAGTAAGCATATGTCCAAGTTTGGATCCAGTATGATAAGTCAAACATGAGATATAAAATTAAAGGTTGAGCTAAACGCAAATTCGACGACGACGATGATGCCATCACTGCCGCCACCGCCGCCGGACAATGTGCAGGGTATTACAATAGCTTGCTTTACTTTGTAAAGTCGAGCTAAAAATGATTACCTCCCTTATTGTATATTACTGGTAAATTGGTAAGCAACTATGATAATGGATGTATTCACTTTTTTCCCCCAAGTTTCACCTTTTACAATGAGCTTGCATCAGATACACACATAGGATGTGTCAAAATCTGAAACATTGACCAATCAGAACATAAGAATAGTATTGAGATCGATCAATTGTGTGTTCTTTAATCATCGTTTTGCTATAAGAAAACTCTAGAAGTCAGATTCATGAATAAGGCAAAACATTGTTACAAGCGAGTTCAGTTAAACATTGTATTCACATATGTAAATGCTGTGCCTTTAAAACTTTAACCCTTTTAAATGACCGATTCTTTATGATACAAGGAATATTCTGCTGGATATTTTGAAACTAATTTGAATGGCAGCAACAGATTCCAGTCAAATTACTTTAAAAAATATTGAACAGCTTTCTTGTATTTTCAAGTGTTAAAGGGTTACATTTATTATTACTAGTAATGGTTTTGCAAATATCTTTGTCATATTTATTGTTACTAGTAATGGTTTTGCAATGCAAATATCTTTGTCATATTTATTCATTATGTAGTTATGTGTTCAACTCTATATTAACCCTTTAATGGCCAAATTTGGTTGAGAACAATAAAATATTTACATATTGAATGTCCATTTGGAGGTCAAAAGACTATTTTCGACAATTTACCACTAGACTGACTGGCTCGGTTAATAGTCTTCTCTTGGCCTGCAAATGGACCTTCCTAAAGAGCACTGTAGAGGCCGAATTGGCCGGCTTCACCATGAAAGGGTTAATATCATAGTCACATCAGCTTCATTTATTACCTGTGTATCCCTCAACTTGACAACAGGATTTTCTATTGAATAATTAAACACAGCTTGTTCCTTAGAGTTGATAAGAATCTGTGAAAGAAAATTGTATAAAAAGAAATTTGATAAAAACGAGTAATGTTGCTTGTAAAAGTCTTGACTTGGTTACATAAAGTGTGTTGTTGTACAGAAAAAATTTAACTAGCATGAGTCTAAGATGGTGAGGAAATCCACGAGCCTTATATATTTGTAGCCCAATTGATAGTATCCTGTGTAATTTAGATAATATCAATTAACCACATATATACATGCTCATCATATGCACAATGTTATCCAAATTCAGGATTGGTAGCCAGATGTGGTGGGTTTGTAGGGCAGACAACCAACACACTCTTATGGTTAACAAATTGAAGTAAATAAGCAATCAGTGCTGGACAAATGGCTCACACTCCACCCCATCCCCTTCCACCCCTCCAGAACATTAGTAGAAATTGAAAGTTTGAAACAAGTGCAATAATTTATTGCAGACCCTTATATTCACACTTTTGTAACATTTTTTTAAATTAGATTTTCTGGATTTGTCAGACATTTTGGAGATCAAGATCAGAGTTGGTAAAAACAGTAATCCTATTGTACGGTAACAACGTTTCTCGTGTTAAAATTAGTTTGTGAGGTATCCATAGATCCGGATCCAGAAATCTGAATTACAGTCAACGTCTGAAAATAAATGAAATCACAGATTTCTTTTTTCATGAGAGTTGTTATACTTACCTCCCTAACACTATGATATTTCCTAAATATCGACCTTGACTCAATAACCCCAGATTAAACAAGATAGGTGCCCTTAATGGGCAGGTAGACAGGTGACAGTCAGCTGGATGCCGGCCCCAACCTCGCGCATGCACAGACTGTCACTGCCTCAGCTTGCCTATTGGCCGATACATGCGACTTAAAGCCTGAAGACTGAGCCTCTGTGGGGCGGAGAGGCCGGGTCCGTGTTAGGGAGGTAAGTATACCAACTCTCATGGAAAATGAAATCCGTGATTTTGTTTATTTCACTTCAAGAGATATACTTACCTCCCTAACACTCCATGATATTGCCATAATTTGTAAGAGAATTTGGCGGGAGGGAGGCGAGGTCAAAAGACCAGCTCATCCCTTGCGCATTTTGCGCATGAAGCACTAACATCTGAAATTGTGTGACACACACAATCAGGCAATGATTTGAACATCGGATAACACAACCGATGATGAGAGTAATGACCGTATGTCAAATGCGCTCCACCCCCACCCCCCTCCTTTTGGGAAAGGAGAAGCTATGACCTCCATGTCCCATACGCACTCTAAGTACTGGTGCTAAGTACTACAGGACAAGAGATGAAAGGCTTCATTTCGTATACTCTCAATAAATGAACCACATAATACACATATGGTATGCGCTCCGGGTATGCGCGCCGGGATTAGGTTCAAGTGACCTAATTATTGCGGGCATTAGGTATGTACCTACTCAGTATTTTGGAAACAATATGATTGTAAGTTGTTGATGCTATAGGCAGCAACAACTTTTGGGGCAAATTGTTTCCAATACTGATCAGGTGAGTTTTCACTATAAGTGATTTTAAATTTTAAGAAGAGGTTATATATGTTCTGGATTGTTTGATTGTTTAAAATCTATTTAACAGTTTTAACCCTTTTTATACTGAATGACTGCTATGAACAGCTTGCCTTGAGCTAACATAAAATACCGCTATAATTATCTTGAGAACAATCTTATTGAAGGATATTACTGCAGACCTTGCTTTTGAATTAGGATCAAACCTAGTCAAAGCTGGTAAAACAATTGGTTGACCTGGATATTTCAAAGACTGGTTCTTAGCCATGAAATTTATCCTAGGTAGAAGCCTTTTATCCTAGGTAGAAGCCTAAGGCTTTCCCTGTAACCACATAACGGTCTGCCTCGGCGGATAAAGCATGAATTTTGCTTCTCCGTCTTGCAGAGGCCGCAGCAATTAGAAATACAGTCTTAAGTGTCAACATTTTCATAGAAATGGTACTTAGTTTAGTGGTTCAAAGGGTTTGTCTGCTAGCACTTGAAGTACTAGAGATAAACTCCAAGATGGAATCGCTGGTGGATTTCTCGGTCTTAGATTACCCATGCCTTTTATTAAAGTGTTCAATGAACAGACTTTGTCACTTCCCCTATCAGCCAAGCAAGGATAACTGACATCAAAGCTGACTTGTAGCCAGCAATAGAGTTAGGCTTGAGGCTATAGACCCAAAGGGCTATAGACATCATACAGGTGACAGAGGAAATTGGCTACTACCTGAATAAATGCAGCCATTGGATTAACATCTCTGTTTGAGCACGATTCTGCAAATCGATTGATTTTATAGTTATCTGCTCTGGAGGTTGACCCCTTCTGGCTTTTGCCATAAACATGGCTGCTTGCTCAGAAAAGCCCTCCTTAACTTTCGATTCCTTGACAACATCCACACAGTCAATTGGAACATTGACGGGTTGTTGTGAAGGGACTTGCCCTGGAAAATAGTATTGTCCATCAGAGGCAGAGGAACCAGATTGCAGACCAGAATGTCAACCAGATCCGTATACCAAGATCGGCTTGGCCAATTTGGGGCGATCAGAAGCACCTGGCACTCCTCCTGCCTGAATTTCTAAAGTACTTTTGGAATCAGGATTGCTGGTGGGAATGCATATGCATACATTCTCTCCCAGCTGATAGCTAACGCATCTGTTGCGTAAGTGCTTGGATCTGGAATCGGAGAGACGTACGTCATCATCTTCGCATTCTTGTTCGTTGCGAACAAATCTATGTTGGGTTTCCCCCAGTGGTCGAACAGACGATCTGCCACACACTGATTTAGTTGCCATTCCGTAGGCAAAACACTCATACTTCAGCTTAATGAGTCTGCAAACAGATTTAGCCCTCCCAGAATGTGAACTGCCTTCAAGGTGATCATATGATCTAGACACCAGCAAAGCAGTTTCCAAGTCATCATACAGATCTTGGCCGACTTCATTCCACCCTGGCGGTTTATTAAGTCACTACTGTTGAGTTGTCTGATCGAACTAGAACAATCTTGCCCTGAACTTTCTTTAAGAAATGTTCCAGGCCCAGAACCACTGCTCATAATTCCAGTAGATTTATATGTTCCTGTGACTGATCCAGATTCCAAAGGCCTGATACTGTGGCTTCTTCCAGGCAAGCCCCCGCCCCCATCCCACCATTGATGCATCTGTGTACATTGTTATTTGAAGGTGGGTGGGGTGAGCATCACACCCGCCAGGAGATTCTCTCTCTTCATCCACCATTGAAGGTGGTGAAGAAGAGGTTCCAACACTGACACCTCTGAGTCCAGGAAACCTGTCCTCTGGGTCCACTGCGTCATGAGAAATAACTGGATAGGCCGCCTGTGGAATGACTGGTTCCAGAGAAACCATCAACCCCAGCATTCTCAGATAAACCTGTGCCAGTACATGGCGACTGTTGCACACTGACTGTATTACTGAGATGAGTATTTCTACTCTCTCCTGAGTATGATAAACATACCTTATCTCTACATCGAAGAACATTCCCAGGTAAACAACCTTCTGGGATGGTAAAACTTTGAATTTCCACTGTCGGCCCTGGAATGCGAATCTCAGGTACCGATGAAAACTCTTCGCAATTGGAATGTGGAAATAAGCATCCTTCAGATCTATGGATGCCGTCCACATTCCCATTTCCAACCCCGCCAACACCGTTCTGACTGTTTCCATTTTGAAACTCGGTGTGTCTATGAACTTGTTCGATGGCTTGAGGTTGAGAATTGGTCTCCACCCTCCAGTGCTCTCTGTCACTAGAAACATGGTTCAATAGAAGCCTGGACAATTTTGCGCCAGTTGAAGTGCTCCTTTTTGTATGAGGGAATTTTTATCTCTTCCTCTATACACAACCGTTGATCTGGATCTCTTGGAATTTGAGTCCAGATCGGAACCAGAGACAGGTGCGATGGTGGGCCTATCGCCCAGTCGGGCTTGCACTCGGTTGAAAGCCATCGCAAGACTAAGTGGTCCTGGGTTAACTACTCCCACTCCCGCTTGTGGAATGTCAAGCAACCTCCCACGGGTTCACCTAGGGAGAGAGGTGGACATAAACAGTGCAAGAGTGGGACTGTCTCTGGTTCTAGCATTGGTGCGGTTCTTGTCCCATCAGGCACGATTACCATGACCCACTCCTCGCGTGCCACGGCTTGCACCGCCAGCTCCTCGCACACCTCGGTGCCTGCACCCGCCCCCACCCCCCACCCCACCCCCACTGCAGGCCGGTGCTGGCCTCTGACTTGACCAGCGCCACCTCCGGCCTGCTGTTGACGGTATGCAGCGCCCCGCTGCACGAACGTGCTCACTACGAAGCACCTCAAATTGTTCGCGTAATGCCCTCTGATTATTGACTAGAGTGACTGTCTCCTGGAGGTGTCTACATCCCTTACCCCCAAAGAGACCAGGACCTGACATAGGTGTCCACAGCAGCCTGTTGTACAGATCCTAAGATGGACACAAATTGTCTAACGCAAATGTGCATCTCGCCCTCTAGTCACTGCCCTAGTCATACACTCCAGAGCCAAGTTAATACCATCCTGGACGGCTCTCTGTACTTTGACAGGGTTTGCTTGGCACGATGCCAACGCTGTTACTACACCCTGTAACAGCTGTGAGACATGCGATCACGCAACGCGGTATTTGCTGAGCGCCGCGCGCTCAAGCACATCACTCCTGTGTCAGAATGGGAGCCTGGCTGCGTGTCCTCGCCAAGCGCTGCACGATCATCAGTGCTCGGCTTTAGCACTGTACCGTATTTCTGGTATTGGCCAGCAACAATACGGCACCGCCTCGCCACCTCGCGCGGGGGGGGGCCTTCGCAAGCTATCCACTATATGTTCTGCTAATGGCAGAGATGGCATGGCGGTAACTACCGGCTTTCCAGCCAACCATGGGCGCTGGTCCCGCTGGCTTGCCGACTGCTCTACACAGAGCTCTGGCCTAACGCTTACCAGCCATTGGCATGCGTCAGACCAGTCCCCCTCTGTGGCCACCTGTGAGTGCTCGACAAGGCGCGGGCCTTCGCCATCCTCTAATGCACTCGCAGGCGTAGACGTGACTGGCGCCGTGGATACTGCTGACTGGCCGTGGAAAGCATACGGACCTGAGAGATCAGGCATGTCTTGCGCCATGGCTAAAAAGCCAGGAGCCGGCCCCATGGAAGCGTGCAAGGTGTAATCAACCACACCATGGCCCGGACCAGCCGCCTTCATATCCTCGGCAAGCTGAGGTATACGGTAACAGTGGCCACCCGCTCCAAACCGGGCCACCATTTGAGCCATGAAAGCTACCCCTGTAGGAGTAGTTCCATGGAAAAAATCGGATGTGCTCCCCGCAAGGGGTGCACGATCGTCTATTTCCATGTCCACGGCTTCAACAGGTGAACCCAGCCGAAAATCCTCTTCCTCCTGCCCATCATAAACTGCCTCTGGGATAGCAAAGAGCGCTAACCCGAGATGGCCAGGGAATGGTCCGTAATAGGTGGTACCTTTCGGGCGCGAACACTAGGCGCGAGTCTGTGTCCAGGGGCCCTGGTCCAAGCTCAACCGATGAGGCAAGCCTCGAGCCGGGATCATATAGACCTGCTTCAGGATCCACTGGCAAGGCGGCGGGCCTTCCAAGATCTACAGAAGCCAACACTGATTCTGGAAAATTTTCGGACCACGGACCACGACGGACACCAGAATCATCTCCACCATCATTTCCAACCTGAAAGTCTCCATTTCCGAAGAAACAGAGGTCTTTCTCTTACCCTTGCCACTTACACTCGTCTTCGTAACCTTCTCCTCCTCCAATGCCTTATCCTTCGCCTGTAAAGACAAGAATTCAGAGAATAAGTCGCCCCACACCCCACTGTTTACAAATATCACATTTTAAAAGTGGACCACAAGGTGAACACTTGACACAGAGGTGATGAGCACACTTTGTCTTGATGGAACGATTACAGCCGACACAAGAAGGCGTCTGAAAAGAGGGACAAGACGACGACAATGAGTTAAAAATTCTTGCATAATTTTAAATAAATCCAAAACCTCATAAAGGAGAAAGTAAACACCTATAGGCCTAAAAAGGATGGTGAAAAAGATGAGCAACCAGCCTCAGAGGATATTAAAAAATAACAATAAGGTTGATTATGATGTCATAATTTTCAAAAAGGATAACAGACGAACAACATCAAGGTGTAAGACGAATTGTATGAATACAAGAGCACACTAAACAGTAATGTGAACACAGTAATAGCTCATGCCTATATAATGATACAAATAAACAGTATGACTGATGAAATATATTGGCAGCAAATAATTACAAATATTTTAATGTGCCATAAAGCACATTAACTAGCGTCCCCGAGTCTTTAGCAAAGGCATATCACCATGTCCAGCTCTTGAAAGCTTCACCAGACAACCACTCTTCATCACCACTCTTATAAATTTATTTATTAAAGAGAACGGTGGGACCAGAGGGCAGAATGACAAGCTCTCTCTTATGGGAGCCTATATCATTCTGGGTATAGTCTTTTTCCTAACATTTATAGGGAAATAGTGGAGACAAACCGCTTTAGATGTGAACAAACTTCCTTACAGAAACCTGTGGATAAAATCATAAAAAGATATTAGCATTTTATGGTGCCAGATAATAAAGTTACCAGTTTTCTGAGCACCTATAATGTCTATACCACGTCACGGAAATAGGTGACACCGCGTAATTAAGACATAATTAAAACAAAATTATACTAGAGATCACCTGATAACTTGGTCCTGGCATGGCCTCAGGTGAATTAAACTTATCAGACATGATTCTAAGCACTCTAGATTAACTTTAGAAAGAATACTGAGCAAAACTCAGCAAGTGGATAACAAAACACACGCATGTGATTATGTCAATAGTCAAGAAAGAGGCAGTGACAGTCTGCGCAGGTGCGAGGTTGGGGCCGGCATCCAGCTGACTGTCACCTGTCTACCTGCCCATTAAGGGCAACTATCTTTTTTAATCTGGGGTTATTGAGTCACGGTCGATATTTAGGAAATATCATAGTGTTAGGGAGGTAAGTATATTTCTTGAAGTGAAATCCTCTTGTACTCTAACAACATTTCTTGTGATAGTTAAAAGTTGGGCAAAATTGGATCAGGCAGGCTGGTGGGCAGGCGGGAGCGCATTTATAAATGTATTCTAATGTTATTGGTCAGAAAAACTATTTTTAATTTTCTCAAAATTTGTCTATTTTTCACCCTACTTTCACAAAATTGTACATGGCGAAAGATATACTATTGGCTGAAATAATTACTTTCTTACACTCAGCATTTCTAAGTGACCATATCCTCCTAGCTGATGCCAGCTAAGGCGGTGACTTCAGTGCTATGGAACAACATGTTTGCTTGCCACTCTCAATTAGAATAAGTTGGCCGCTAATGATCTATATCACAACTACAGTATGGTGGACTCATTTTATAATTTATATAAATGTTGCTAGTAGCTAAAGACATAATGCATAGTTTTGATACAAACACAATATGAAATAGATACACAATCTGCTAACTCATATGCAGCTACTCTCAAACATTGAAGCATTGATAGGCTAATGGATGGACGGCTAGTGTACACATTTATTAGTGTTGTGTTCTTGTCATATGAGTGAGCCTATTATAAATGTTGAGTTGCAGTAACAACCTATATTTCGGCATATTGGAGATTGGTTCCATTTCCGGAGTGCCAAGTCTCATTCGTACCATGATTCGACACACAAAATAGTGATGTATTACACAGGAGATAACTGAATAAGCAAAATCCTTTTCACTTCGGGCCATTATCAAAACAGCTTCAATAAATTTGTTCATCTTTCAGTTTTTTGTTTATCAAGCACTTCAATTTCGGCAATGGTTAATAATGTTACATGAGTTTATTTAAGTCAGAAAGTTAATTTGTAATTCTGGAAAATTGTAATGGCCTCGGTATTCGGAGTGGATGGAGGAATTCATTAAGTTTTCCCTTCATTAAGTTTTTCCCAACCCTAAAATCTGAAGCTTTTGAGATTATGTTGAAGCTATCATTCATCTAGACCCTTGACTGAAAAGACTGTTATGCAATATGTATCAAAATTAATGTCAAAATGTATTTGCACTGGCTTTGTTCTTTAACACGTGTCTCGGAGTGACAAATCTCCCTCCTCCCATTTTTGTTCAAATGCTTATGTTCTGTGTGAATTCCAGTGTTCGAGGTGAGCGATCCATACCCATTGTTTGCAATGGCCATGGTGTAATTAGATATGTCGTGAAATAAGCCCATTGAAGAGAAAGGTAAGTCAATGTGTAATTAGTTACCTGTGCCCTATCTCTGCAACGTCCAGTCAGAGAAAGTTTATTACCGGAAATAGATTTATGTCGATACACAATATAGCCATAGCTCTGGCCATTGTGCGAGTTAATATCCAACATCTCCATAAGGATCATTTTATTGCTGTTTTTTATTGGCTGAAACACAGTTAAAGAAAGCAATAACTACAACAATGATATAGCTGCTGAAATATGTATGGAATCATCACCACCTGGAAACTGGGGCAAATGACCAAGCACTGTCTCATTGATTTTACCTGATTTAACATGCCTTTTGTTGCCAGCTGCAACATGCATCGATGGACCTTTCCACTGTATCTATCCATCATATGACATCATAATCAACTATGTGACGCATAGAATGCCATCACAATCAATGACATCATTATGTCACAAATGCATAGTTGAAGAAGGACTATGTGTTGTTGTACGAATTGTATGTCTACCATTTAATAAATATTCTATGGAATATTTTGAAACTAATTTAACTGGATGCGGTTGATGTCATAGGAAGCAACAACGCCCAGTCAAATTAGTTAGAAAATATTCAACAACTTAACTGTATAGTTTTCAGTAAATTGATAGTCATGGCATTCAGGGATCGATCAATCTCTACACAGTGAAGTGTTGGTCGAGCTTAGCTAGAGATGGGCGGGGCATAGCTAAAACTGGAAAGGGGCATTGTTGGTATTATCTTACAAGTAATCTTAACACTTCCACTACTATAGTACAGGTATGTAAATTACTTTATGATGTAGGAAATATTCATTTGAATATTTTGAAACATTTCCCAGTTAAATTAATGAGTACACATGATGTTGATTGTGGCAGCAATGTAATGATGGTAGTGATGTTGCCAGTAGATCAGTATGTCCATCTAAGCGTTTTGCCATTGAAAGCTATAAGACCACCAATGGTAAGTGTGCAGAATGGGATAGATGCCAAACTATTCCTCTTAACACCTGATATTCAAGCTCAGCGTTGCTCATTCCTTACACATCATATACTAAGGAGAGATATGAACACAAAAATGATTTCGTGACAGTCATTCAGTTTAGATTACATGATAACCGGAAAAGGTATTTTCTTAACTTTATTTTATATATATATATATATATATATATATATATATATATATATATATATATATATATATCTGCCCGTCTTACATGTCTTAACTAATTAATAGTCAAAATTGGTCAATTAAATCAAAAATATTTACTTAGTGAAAGTCCATTCAAGATTATATTTTGAAGATTTACCAGTGGAATGACTAGCTTGAGAAATGACCCCGGACTGCCAATCATTATGTTAAAAAATAATCTTCACTTGGCCTTTCCACAAGACGTGCAAGGCAACTACAGAGGCTGTTATGGGCTGTCTTAACAAATAAATAGTTAAAAGATCGACCATCTTGTTGACCACTAAAGGTAAGAGCTATGGAAATAAGTATGCATTAACCCGTTAATTGTCAAGGAAACAAAATATGGATGCTACAATGATATTGAGAAATGTCTATTTATAGACCAAGAGAAGAATATTTGATAAAACTTACTATAGAATTGATTTGCCTGTTAACTCCAGGTAAGTTTTCAAAAATATTCTCCTTTTGGCTTACAAAGAGATTCTCCATGAAAACATTAACAAGCACCTGCCTTAGCTGACCACATTTTCGTACCAATTAAGCCATCTGCTAAATGAGTAAAAAAAGCATCCGCTTTTGTTTCTACGCGAATTGTTAATACTTACCAGATGTACTATTATGATGTCTATTATCTAGTCTACCTCAAAATACACAATTAAAACTCTGCACTCTCCATGGTCTTGCCCCTACTGTGTCCAGAAATTACCATTAGCCTCCAGGTACCAAGTCAATTCCCCAGAACAGTCAAATTCGTCTGATATTTGTCTTGACAAACGGCCAAAGCAGCTCAGCCTCACCTCAGCGGGGCGGTTAAGATGGTCCATAGTACATCTGGTAAGTATTAATAAGTTCTTGTAGAAACAAAAGATGCTTTTTTGATTCTACATCGAATAATACTTACCAGATGTACTACTATGATGAACTACAGATTTCGACAGCCAGGAATTCGCTCGAAACAGCTCTCATCTACCAGCCAAAGAGAAGGTTGTGAAGAGACTGAGAACCCCAGCACACGCTTGGATTCCGCCATCTGACTCATAGAGTGCCAAACTTCCATGGTCTAGACCGCGCTCACCTGGCCCCCCTCATTTGTCCGCACAAATTATGAGGGTTGTCAAAAGGGAAGCAACACCCACCAGACCTGTGTCAGCCCCACGTCCCGGATAGGGCAGTCTAGGAGAATGCAAACAAGCTACTACAACTTCTAAATTATGAAAAAGCTATCAATAGTCTGATTAGAATTTCAAATTGGAATGAGTCTATTGTCTGTTTACAATGAATAAGTATACTAAACAAGAATTCCGCGGAATTAAATGTCTCGCCTGTGCCATGTTTATCACAGTTACCTTGACCTTTGACCTTCTGCCCTCAATGTTATCATGCTGCTTCCTAACATTATAGGCAACCAGGTTTCCAAGTTGTAATAGCCTTAACCAATGCTGAAATATAAGCGGAAATGTTTTGCTAAATGCAAAAACCTAATGTTGAAAAAGCAGAGTTCTGTATCAAAGTCACAGTGATATTGATCTTTGACCTTCTGAGACCAACATCATCATGCTGCTTCCTAACATTATAGGTAACCATGTATCCAAGGTTAGTTGCAATAGTCTAAACGAAATCTAGGATTTCTTTTTTCACGAGAGAGTTGATACTTACCTCCCTAATACTTTTGATATTGCTAAATATTGGCTTTCACTCAATAAACACTCAGATTTAAAACAGTTAGGTGCCCCTACTGGGCAGGGAGTCAGAGCGTAGTCTGGCGGATGCCAGCCCCACCACCGCGCATGCGCAGACTAGCACTTCCTCTGACTAGATTATTGGCTGACACACATGCAACTATTAAGAGCCTGAAGACCGAGCCTCTGTGGGGTGGAGAGGCCGGGTCCGTATCTAGGGAGGTAAGTATCAACTCTCTCGTGAAAAAAGAAATCCTAGATTTCGTTTATTTCACTTCAAGAGTATACTTACCTCCCTAATACTTTTGATATTGCCAGAATTCGAAAGTGAATCTGGCGGGAGGGAGGCGAGGTCAAAAGACCAGCTCATCCCTATACGCTTTTCTGCGTTTAAGGCACTTAAACTTCTGAAACTGTAAGAAAAAACAGTCAGGATTTGACTAACCATCGGATAACACCACCGATGTATGAGAGATGACCGAATGTCATATGCGCTCCCCCCCCTCCTTCCTGGGAGGAAGAGACGACTGACCTCAATGTCCTATACGCTCTCTACGTACAAGTGCCATGTACTACAGGACAGAGACGAAAAAGCTCCATTTTCGTAACTCTCAACAATGAACCACACAAATACACAAACCATCACCATATTAATAACGGGTAATCGTGACAATACAATCAACAACGGACAACACATGAACAAGACTGACCTTGTTGAAAAGGCTGCTGACATCATCTTCCCATTGGTAAAGACTGATGCAGGCCCAAAAAAGTGGGTGTTTCCATAAATTAATTGTGAAATATATAAGTAATGAGGAAAAACCTCCTCAAAAAATATAAACCGATTTATTTTTTCAAAACCGACAAGGCGAGAGGATTAGAGGTGTCACGGAGATAATGGTCTGTAAAACTTGACTCACAGTGCCACTGAGCCACCGACATAATATCATCCACAGGGACCCCATTAAATAGGGCCGTGGATGTCACTACGCCGCGGACACTGTGAGCCTTGGCCACGTCAACCTGCTTCCCGGTGGCGGATTTATGGCAAAACTGAATGCATTCCACAATCCACCTGGAAATGGTGTCCTTAGAAGCCCTCCCATGGGGTTCAATATATGACAACCATAACGCTGACTGGTCGGTGCGCCATGCCGCCGTACGTTGTTTGTACCGGCGCAGCGCCCGGACGGGACACCATGCTTTAGAATTAGGATCATATCTAGTTAAAGCAGGCAAAACAATAGGTTGACCTGGATATTTCAACGACTGATTTTTAGCCAAGAAATTAATCCTAGGTAGCAGCTTAAGGCCTTCCCCTGAAACCACAAAACGGTCATCCTCGGCTGATAAGGCATGAATTTCACTCCTACGCCTAGCCGAGGCCGCAGCAATTAAAAACACAGTCTTCAGTGTTAATAGTTTCATAGAAATGGAACTAAGTGGTTCAAAAGGCTTATCACCTAGTACTTGAAGCACTAGCGATAAACTCCAAGACGGAATCACAGGTGGATTCCTTGGTCTTAGATTGCCCATGCCTTTAATTAATACATTTAATGTATTTACTTCATCACTTCCCCTCTTAGCCAAGCAAGGAATAACAGACATTAATGCTGACTTATTACCAGCAATAGAGTTAGGCTTGAGGCTATAGGCATCATAGAGGTGACAGAGGAAATCAGCTACTACTTGAATAGATGAATCCATTGGATCAATACATCTTTTTGAGCACCATTCTGCAAATCTGTTGATTTTATAATTATATGCTCTGGAGGTTGACCCCCTCCTGGCTTTGGCCATAAACATGGCTGCTTGCTCAGAAAAGCCCTCCTTAATTCTAGATTCCTTGACAACATCCACGCAGTCAATCTGAACATTGACGGATTGTTGTGAAGGGCCTTGCCCTGGAAGATAATATCGTCCATCAGAGGCAGAGGAACCGGATTGCAGACCAGAAGGTCCAGCAGATCCGTATACCATGATCGGCTTGGCCAATCCGGGGCGATCAGAAGCACTTGGCATTCCTCTTGTCTGATTTTCTGAAGAATTTTTGGAATCAGGATTGCTGGAGGGAATGCGTATGCATACATTCTCCCCCAGCTGATAGCTAACGCATCTGTTGCGAAAGCGCTTGGATCCGGAATCGGAGAGACGTACGTCGTCATCTTCGCATTCTTCTTCGTTGCGAACAAATCGATGTTGGGTTTCCCCCAATGGTCGAACAGACGATCCGCCACACATTGATTTAGTTGCCATTCCGTGGGTAAAACACTCATCCTTCGGCTCAATGAGTCTGCTAGCAGGTTTAACCTTCCCGGAATATGAACTGCTTTCAAGGTAATCTGGTGATCCAGACACCAACAAAGCAGTTTCCATGTCATCATACAGAGACTGGGCGACTTCGTTCCGCCCTGGCGGTTTATGTAAGTCACAACTGTTGAGTTGTCTGAACGAATAAGAACAATCTTGCCCTGAACTTTCTGTAAGAAATGTTCCAGGCCCAGGACTACTGCTCTTAGCTCCAGTAGATTTATATGTTCCTTTGACTGTTCCAGATTCCAAAGCCCTGATATCGTGGATTCTTCCAGGCAAGCTCCCCAGCCCTCCATCGATGCATCTGTATACACAGTCACCTGAGGGTGGGGAGGGGTTAGCAAAACCCCCGGCAAGAGATTCTCTGTATTCAACCACCATTGCAGGTGGTGAATCAGAGGCGCCAACACTGACACATTCGAGTCCAGCGAACCTGTACTCTGGGTCCATTGTGTCATGAGAAACAACTGGATCGGCCGCCTGCGTAAGGCGGCCTGAGGAATGACTGGTTCCAACGAAACCATCAACCCCAGCATTCTCAAGTAAACCCGTGCCAGGACATGACGACTGTCGCACACTGACTGAATCAATGAGATGAGTTTCTGAACTCTCTCCTGAGTAGGATAAACATATCCTGTCTCTAGATCGAAGAACATCCCCAGGTAAACAAACTTCTGGGATGGAGTCAGCTCTGATTTTGGGAAATTGATCATCCAGCCCAAGTCTGTGAGAATTTTCAAAACAATCTCCAGATTGGCGGACAAACTTTCCCGGGTGTGCGCTTTCAACAGCCAGTCGTCTATGTACGTGTGGACTGCTATGCTTCTCCTGCGGAGGTATGCTGTGATCGCAAGAATCACACGGGTGAAAACCCGAGGAGCCGTGGAAATTCCGAAGGGCAACACCCTGAATTCCCACTGTCTGCCCTGGAATGCAAATCTCAGGAAGCGACAGAAACTCCCATGGATGGGGATGTGGAAATAAGCGTCCTTCAAATCTATCGACGCCATCCACATCCCCCTCTCCAACCCCGCCAACACCGAGCGCACCGTTTCCATCTTGAAACTGGGCGTCTCGATGAACTTGTTCAATGGCTTGAGGTTGAGAATCGGTCTCCACCCTCCGGTGCGTTTTGTTACTAAGAACAGGGTTGAATAGAAGCCCGGACACCTTTGTGCCGGCTGAATAGCTCCCTTTTGTATGAGGGAATTTATCTCCTCCTCGATACACAACCTTTGCTCTGGATCTCTCGGAATGGGAGTCCAGACTGGCACCAGAGACAGTCGCGACGGCGGGCCTGTCACCCACTCTGGATGATACCCGACGGAAAGCCATCGCAAGACTAAACGGTCCTGAGTTAACCGTTCCCACTCTTGCATGTGGCCGGCTAGCCGGCCTCCCACCGGCCCACCTAGGGACCGCGGTGGACACGAGGCATGCAAGAGCGGCACTGTCTCCGTCGCCATACACACCGAAGTGGTTCTTACCGCGGTAAGCGTCCTGTCAGGACCGATAACCACGCCCAGATCCTCGCGCGCCCCGCCCCGCCCCGCGCGCACCTCGGTGCGCGGGCGGCTGCCTGGCTGACGGCGCCTGAGGAACCTGCGGCCCCCTCGCTGCTGGCCGAATCGCACGCGGCCGAGGCCGACGCTGCGACGGTGGCTGGCCACTGACCTGGCCAGCACCACCTCGAGCCTGCAGGGGACGATACGCCGGGGCCGCGGCGCGAGCATTAGCACGACGCAGCACATCAAACTGCTCGCGCAGCGCCCTCTGGTTATTCACCAGGGTGACCGTCTCTTGGAGGTGGCGACATCCCTCACCTCCAAAAAGACCAGGGCCCGTCATAGGCGTACGCAGTAGCCTATTGTACAGGTCCTGAGACGGGCACAGATTGTCCAGGGCAAACGTGCGTCTTGCTCTGACACTCCTGGTCACCGCCCGAGTCATACAGTCCAGCGCCAGGTTAATACCATCCTGGATGGTTCGCTGGACAGTGACCGGACTTGGCTGGCGCGATGCGGATGCCGTTACTACCCCCTGTAACAGCTGGGAGACATGGGACAGAGCGGCAATCGAAGCCCTCCCACTCTCCTCCGCATCACGCAACGCGGTATTCGCCGAACGCAACGCGTTCGCGCACAAGACACCCGTGTCAGAACGGGAGCCTGGCCGCGCATCCTCACCCAAAGCCGCGCGGTCATCCACGCTGGGCTTGGGTACCACACCGTACCGCTGGTAATCCAGGGGCACGATGCGACAACGCCTGGCCACCTCGCGAGGGGCCTTCGCGAGACGTCCACTCGACTTAATGGACGACTCCGCCGCCTTGAACATGTCAACGACATGCTCCGCCAGCGGCAGAGAAGGCATAGCGTTAGCAGTCGGTTTCCCAGCTAACCACGGCGTGTGAACACGCTGGCTAGCCGACTGCTCCACGGGCAGATCAGGCCTAACGCTCACCAACCACTGGCAAGCATCATACCAATCCTCCTCCGTGGCTAACTGCGAGCGCTCTACAAGACGGGGTCCTTCGTCTTCCTCCTGAGCGCAAGCAGTAGAGCTTGACGGCGGGTATGCTGATACACCTGGCAAGCCAGGGAAAACACGCGGGCCTGACAGCACCGGCATGAGAATATCACTGGTTTGACCAGGAGCAGGCACCGTGGCAGAGCGCGGGGTATATATAGTCTCACCACGGGCCCGGCCAGCACCAGCAACACCCTCGGCAAGCCGAGGTATGCGGTACCGCTGGCCATCAGCAGCGCCCTGGGCCACCACCTGAGCCGCGGACTTTACTCCAGGGTGAGTAAAACCGTGGATTAAGGCGCCTGTATTCCCCGCGAGGGGTGCACAAATGTCTTCATCCATGTCCACGTCGTCAGACGGCGACCCTAGCAGGTAATCCTCATTACCCTGGTCAGAAAGATTAGACCCCGGGTCAGCAAAGAGAGCTAACCCGGGCTGACCAGGAACGGTGCCATAGGAGGTACTGGCCACCGCGGCGTGCGGATACCCCTGGACTGATAAGCAGCCCGCGGGTTCCAGCGACAACCGTCCACGGTCCCCTATCGGCGCGGCAATAAGCCTGCTGCCAGGGCCGTGGAACGCCCCCTCTAATGGGGCCACCTCTGAATCGTCGAACAACGGAAGCGGACTAAGGAAAATCGATCCAGAGGCGGGGATTACCTGCTCCGAAGCCGATGATGAGGACAGTAAAGGATTTGGTCCAGGAAGCATGCCACGAAGCAACCCTGGAACCAAATCCTTTATTGTCCTCCTCATCTCTCCCAACATCTCGGTCCGGAAGGCCTCCATATCCACCGCGGACGAGACCTTCCCCTTACCCTTCCTACTTACAACCTCCCGCTTCTTCTTCTTCTCCTCCTCTACCACCTTGTCCGTCGCCTGTAAGCAGCACAAGAATTCGGACATTAACTCGCCCCCCCCAGTGCTTACATATGTCACAATTAACCAAGGGACCACAAGGGCTACATTGATAGCACAGATGAGGCCAGAACTTTTCATGAAGAAAACGACCACAGGACGCGCAACCCGGTCCCTGAAACAGGGCAAAGGACAAGGAGTATGAGCAACTAGTTAAGCTTAGAAACTCAATCCAACTCAAAGAGAAGGAAAACGATCATAAAGATCAATATACATCAGAAACCAGCATAGCGCTTGAATTGCTGATAAACACATAGCCAGGCTGATTATGACGTCATTAACCCCGTGACAGGAAAAATTCGATCCCAACAAAACATCCAAGTGCAAGGACGAATTGTATGCTGAATGGATAAGTCGACTACACAACCATCAGATACATATAGATAACTCTTTTCTGGCAAAAATGTTAATTATCTCCCTTTGTTTGTTTACAATAATTAACATCACCACATTATCAATAACTAGATACCTGACACTTTGTATAGACAAACCATCCAACGTGACGAACCGGAGAACTCCACCATCTGCACGCCTCTTAACTCTCTCCACCTCATGGGAAAGGAATTGGATCAAGAGGGCAAAGTGAGAAGACCTTTATACTAGGCCTCCAACTCACTGGACATATTTTTCATTTGGTTAGATAACCTAACAGTGTTAGTAGGAAATGGAACCATGGTGGAGAGAAAACTAACTCTCTGCTACTGTGATGTCACCACCTAGCGTCATACAGACCTGTGGACATAAACAGAAAGAGAAATTAGTCCTAGGTAGCACCGAGTTGACATAAACCAACTAACTAAGGCGCTTATCACGGTAAACGCGAGTCCCGGAAACACAATACACCGGGAAGAAAACTCGCTAATTTTACTAGAAGTCACCTGATTTAAAGGTCCTAAGTCCTCCTGTGGCGAAGTGTTCCCTCCTGCCATACAAATCAGACACTATCACTCCAAAATATACACCAAATAACAGTTTAAGAGCAAGAAAAGCTTATGACTCAAAAAGACATGTGTGTTCTCTTTGCCAATAATCTAGCAAAGAGGTAGTGCTAGTCTGCGCATGCGCGGTGGTGGGGCTGGCATCCGCCAGACTACGCTCTGACTCCCTGCCCAGTAGGGGCACCTAACTGTTTTAAATCTGAGTGTTTATTGAGTGAAAGCCAATATTTAGCAATATCAAAAGTATTAGGGAGGTAAGTATACTCTTGAAGTGAAAAGTGCATGCATCTCATTTCTCATTCTCGCCGATGCTGCTGCAACCAAGAAAACTGACTTAAGAGTTAACAGTTTAATATCTAAGATCTAATTGGTTTAAAGGGACCTTGCCCTAATACCTGTAGAACAAGAGATAGATTCCATTCAGGAATTGGCAACGGCTGTCTAGGTCGCAGATTGCTCATACCTTTAATAACTTCGTTCTCCCCTCCTGCTAAGGCCAGACTGGGAAAAACTGAAGCTAATGCAGACTTATATGCTGCGAGGGTTGAACGTACAGTTTTGTCAACCTCGTATAAATGACAGATAAAATCTGCTACTTGTTGAACAGTTGCAGAATAGGGATTAATATTTATTCCCTTGCACCACACTGTGAACTTGTTGATTCAATAATTATATGTTCTGTGGTTGACCCCCTTCTGGCTGAAGCGACAAATTTTGCTGCTTGCTCAGAAAAGCCACCCTCAATTTCTCGCTGCTTGACAACATCCATGCAGTCAATTTGAACATTTCCGGCTTGTCGTGGTGATACAGACCCCTGTTCTGAGAAATCAAGTCCCTTCTGTCTGGAAGAGGGATCAGATTGCAGATCAGAAGGTCCAGCAGATCCGTAAACCATGATCGGTCCGGCCAGTGAGGAGTGATTAGTAGTACTTGGCATGTGTCCTCTCTTATCATTGCCAGAACTTTTGGGATCAGGATTGTTGGAGGTATGCGTATGCGTACAATCCCTTCCAACTTACTTCCAGTGCATCTACTGCTAAGGCTAACAGGTCTGGGATCGGGGATACGTATGTGGCCATCTTTGTGTTTCCTTTCATCACAAATAGATCCACATTTGGCTTGCCCTAATGATTGAAGAGGACGTCAGCTACCGACTGGTTGAGCTGCCATTCCGTCGGAGGGCAAACCATCCTTCGACTGAGAGCATCTGCTAGTATGTTCAATCTGCACAGAATGTGTGCTACCCGAAGGATTATATTCCTCTCTTGGCACCACAGCAGAAGGTTCCAAATCATCATGCCCAACTCTGGCGACCTTCCCGCGCCTTGCCGATTTAAATAGGACACCACTGTGGAGTTGTCTGTCCTTATTAGGACTATCTTGTCTCTGAATAAGTTCTTGAACTTTCGAAGTGCTAATGCCACCGCTAATAATTTGAGAACATTTATGTATTTTTGCGCATTTGTCCGATCCCATTTCCGTGACACTGACAGATCATCCATTCCTGCTCCCGAACCCATCGCAGATGCGTCCATGAAAATGGACATCTGCGGCTGAGACGGCTGTAGAGGAACAACTCGCAGATTTTGCTCTGATAGCCACCACTGAAAATTCCAGATTGATACAACCTGCCCATGCGACGATTTCCCTTCCATGATGCCAGTAATCAATAGTCCAAATAGTCCCTAGACACGCAAAATTTAACAAAATTTTCAAGCTAAAAAAACCGCAACTGTTTTGCAGAGCAAAATAGACCGAATCTGACTGTTCTGGGGAATTGACTCGGTACCTGGAGGCGTATGGTAATTCCCGGACACAGTATGGGCAGGACGATGGAGAGTGCAGTGTTTTAATTGTTTATTTTGAGCTAGACTAGTTAATAGACATTATCATAATAGTACATCTGGTAAGCATTATTCGATGTAGAAACTGTATTCACATACCTTGATCAGTTCAAGCATGTCATTCCATTTCAGAACAGTATTGATCTTCACTTCACCTGAAGCATACAATCATTTCATATTTTACACTTTTAGGATCCGATCTATGTCATATGTCATATTAAAAATGTGTCACTTGTTAGAAAACATGTTGACCATTTTGAAATTAATTTGATGGGGGGGGTGGGGGGGGGGGAGCATCCATCTATTCAACAGCTGACCTGTATAGTTACAGGGTTCAGTGTTAAAATTGGTTCAAACATGAGTACAAAGCAGGTAGCGTTTAACAAGAAATGGACGAGGTATAGCTGGAAATGAGTTTCTCTAGATTCATTTTATAATGGTTTAACAACAGCCATCAGAAGACGGAATATCCCCCTGTATCCAAGCATTTCAGATAAACATAGATCAAGAAAAATGAAATCCTGACACTGCATCTCGCCTTAAAGAAAGATAGATTTGTAAGTGCAGGTTCAATTCCATTCAACTATTATGCTCGGACAAGAGAATTTTGGTAAATTTTAAGTTTTTCAAGCGAGATAACGCAGTAAAATATGAATGAATTTCTTCAAAATGGAATCATAGTACTGCTTCTTCAAGTAATATACACCTGTGCAAAAGTTAAGCACCACCCTATTTTTACGCACATGCGAGGGTATATTCATGTGCTATGAAGAAAGCAATAGCATAAACATTTATGTACCCATCCATCTTAGTGCAAGACGTAATAATGCAACTAGAGGAATGCTGATTATGATGGTGGGGAAACACTGTATGTTTTTGTTTGAACTTGAAAACGAGGCCTGAATATGGTTACGTTGACACAACTGACAACTATTGCCTTACAGTTGACACACGTGGCTAGATTGTCATTAATGGTGTCTTCCATGATGTTACATTGGTCGTACGCCGTGCGTCTGGACCTCCATACACGAGTTCGACCATCTGTGGCATGAAGCAGGAACCGACTTTCATCGGACCAGTGTACCCGTCTCCAGGATCTCATGTTCCAGTGTCTTCTTTCGTTGCACCACCTCAGACGCTCCTCTTTGTGGTGTGCAGTGAGGAGAGGACGTCTGGCAGGTCTCCTAGCTTTCATGCCAGCAGCATACAGTCTCCTTTTGACGGTAGACATTGACACTCTATTGCGCGTTTCCCATTGCTGGCTGAGCACTCTGCTGTTGGTGAATGGAGATCTCCTAACAAGGCGTACTAGGGCTCGATCATCACGGGCAGTAGTCTTCTTCGGTCTTCCAGATCTAGGCCTGTCCTTCACCTCGTTGGTTTGCCCATGTTTTGCAATCAAACGACTGATTACAGTATGGTTAATGTTCAGCTGTCTGCCAATCTCTCTGCATGACATACCAGTGGTATGCATGCCTATGATTTGCCATTTCACACGATCACTTAACCTTCGTCTTGCCATAGCGGTTCACAATCAAGAGCTAATTCTCTCTGTACAAATAAACCACGGTCATGAACACAAAATTCCTAATCTTGTCGCCTAAATCTGTATGTAATGTTCTACACCTCAAACTGGACTTTTACATAACTGAACACGTGTGCTGTTTCCCGCCACGCACGGACATCAAGCGGCGTGAAGTCATGCATGCATGTGCATTTCGTACTTGGAATTATGTCAGCTAACGCGGGGACAAAAAGTATGGCAGCCTAGTTGTACCATCATGTTTCTACGTTCTATTGTTTTTGCTGGTGCTTAACTTTTGCACAGGTGTATATATTCAGTGACAAAGGAATTGAGAGCATACGTTCAAAATTCTTCAAGATCTAGCACGAACAAGCCAATTTTGATGAATTTTAAGTATTTCAGGGGAGATAACGACCACAGACCCCATTAGGGTTGGTCTGTCATTTTATTAACCACATAAACAGACTTTAGTTCAATCACTACTTGCTAAATAAATCTTACATTTAGCGCCAGAAAGATTTCTAATCTTGCATTTAATGCCTTCTAATGCGAGAACCACAACTCTCTACTCTAGTCCAGGTTTCTGGATAGAGTAGACTCCTTTAATGTCTATCAAACAGACACTTCTGGAATCGTAGCTAAACTGTAGGAGTTGTGTTTACATCTTGAAATGATTGTCAGAGATGGACGGACCAACAGACTGACATACATATATTCTATAGTCATCTGGATGTACAGTCATACTGATAGCACATGCACATCTTCAAGTGGTAATGAGAACCCTTACCAAGTTTCAACAGAATCACAGCTAAATTGTAGGAGTTGTGTTGACAAGAAATGATTGGTACTGCAGTTCATGTATCGGCTTAAAGGTATTTAAAGGGGGATAACTCTGTAATGAATAATTGTATGGCCACGAAAAAAGCACATGCACATCTTCAGATGGTAATGACTAGATTTACCACGTTTCAAAAGAATTGTACCTAAACTGTAGGAGGAGTTGCGTTGACAAGGATGGAACGACAGACGATCATATATTTAGGACAGACGGATGGACATACAGGTATACGGCTAGCACATGCACATCTTCATGTTGTAATGATGACACACAACAAGTTTCAAAAGAATCGCAGCTAAACTATAGGAGTTGCGTTGACAAGAAATGATTAGCAATGCAGTCAATGTATCAGCTTTAAAGGTCTTGTGAGGACTTATGGTCGATAACGAGTTTCAATTAATTTTATGGTCTACTACACTATATAAACACAATAGCATCACTTGGAGTGAAAAGAAATATGTTAGGCAGCCCGAATAACGAGATTAAATGACGCCTCGATCTAAATCATATCCCCACTCCCTGTGATGTCACACCGGGAACGGCGCTGTGAGCTGTGTCAATATTTCACTGTCTGTAGTACAAAGGTGACCTATTTTTAAAACGTTCGTTTAACACGAGAGGCTTCACAACCATAACATAAATTATGTCAGGTTGAAGCTAAGTCTTCAAGAAATAAGAAATCATGATTTAAAAAAAATTCTATCATGATATTTACTCATTTTTAATGGTTTCATGGATAGCCATATTCGCATAATAATAGGCCTATAACAACGGTAAAGCATGGCATCTAAAAAGATATGTATAAGCTCCAGAATGCAGCTACAACTTTTTCTGAAGATTACAAATGTACAATAAGTGTGCGTCTTATGTGAAATTTCTCATGATTAGAATCAATGTAATTGTTTATCTATAAGCTTTTGGCGATGTATTTGAACTGACAGAATATTCAGAGATCGCTGGCGTATCGTCTTTACTTACAGTGCAGCTCATAAATAACTATATGTTTCCAACGCAAAAACACAAGCTTGTTAGTTAGAACCATATGAACACGATACAAGAATCTGGCTGTTGAATATTTTTTAGCATAATTTGGGTTGAAATCCAACCCAAATTATGTTCAAAATATTCAACAGTATGTGTTATTTAAGTTGTACTATATGCGTGCGGACGGCAGTGAAAGCCTCATCGCGCAACTTGATCGATGCCTAAATTGTAAATAAACTGTGTAGGCCTACTCTGGATGACTATGTGCAAGTAGATCAGTTTAGATTTGATTTATATTTTCCCAGCATTTTAGTTAATTTTAAACACATAACTATAGTAACTGCTATTTTGCAATCATAAATTTATTCATAAGTCTGCACAATGGTAAATTGCGATAGTAAATGCACTGAGCTGTGTAGGCCTACTGTCATTTAAAAAGTTGTACATTTGTGTACATACATGTGCCTATCATCTATAATGGAAAATCTCTGCAGTCAATCCACAGGCCTTTGAATTTTCGTCCATCCATATCACTACCACATATCCCCCTACTACATGATGTATATATAGGGGGCCTACTTACTATATATAATATACACTATATATAGTAGGTATATATACATCATGTTGTAGGGGGATATGTGGTAGTGATATGGATGGACGAAAATTCAAAGGCCTGTGGTCAATCCAGAAAGATAAGAGTAAGATATATATACATTTGTAGAATTGTATTCCAAGAAGTGTGTGTGTGTGGGTTTGATTAAATATAGCCTCACATACACGAAATCCGATGTTACTGTCACCTCTAACCGTGACCATGAGAACTATCCTTTAAGTTTAATCAACAAAAATATCATCAACTTTGCTATTACTGAATCTTTGTACACCTTTAACAATGTAGTGTTCCTGTGTGAACAATGAATTGTCAAAGAACAGGTGCTTAGGTTCCTAATATGTGCAGCAGTAGAGTGCCTAGCTATGCTCTCTAGACTATAAGAATTGGTGTCTTCCCGGTGTGAAGTCACAAGTTTAGCGCGATAGCTAAAAACGTTTGGTTGTCAAGGAGGTTGCTATGTGCTTATCTCAGCTTTGGCTGGAGCAATTACAAAAATTTTAAAAGCATTTTGTTCTTCTAGTAAAGGAGAATCTATATTATGATTATCAAGTTAATCAGAGCGATCGGGTATCTAGTCCTCACAACATCTTTAAGATATTTAAAGGGGGATAACTCTGCAATGAACAATGTTTTGGCTGTGAAAAAAGCGCATGCACATCTGCACATGATATTGATAAAGTCGACGAAATTTAAAGTTAATCCATTGTGACCTCTAGGAGTTGCGTTGACAAGAAATGATTGTCAGAGATGGATGGACTGACAGACGGACATACATACATTTTGGACAGACGGATGGATGTACAGGTATATGGGTGTTACATGCACATCTTCACATGGTAATGATAACATTTACCAAGTTTCAAAAGAATCAGAGCTAACCTGCGGGAGGAGTTGCATTGACATGAAATGATTGGCAACGCAGTCTATGTATCAGCTTTAAGATATTTAAAAGGGGATAAAAAAGCACATGCACATGATACTGATAATGTGGACGAAATTTTAAGTTAATCCATTGAGACATCTAGGAGTTGCGTTGAAAAGACGGGGACAGACGGATGGCCGGACATGCTGATTGCTGTATCCACCCCCGTCTTCCAGAATGGGTGGGTGGGGGAATAAAAAGGAATTATCACGACGTTAAAGAGGCAGTGACAATTTGGCCAAGGTATGCCAAGGTATTGTTGCAAATTGTTTTTGTTCTGTAGTTAACCCTTTTACCGACAAATCCCTGAAAAAATATATTCTTTACACTATAAAGCTTATTCTGTTAGATGTTTTGAAATTAATTGACTGGAAGTTGCTACTGCCTAAGGCAGCAATGGCTTCCAGTCAAATTAATATCAAAATATTCAACAGCTGCCTTAAAAAATAAGATACGGGGAATTCATCAGTGATCAGGGATAACGATATTTACATTTAGCTTTACGAGAGGGCATACTTCCTATGCTCAGACTATTTTTAAGTTGTTCAAATGTGTCTTTAACCCTTTAACACCCATATCGGCCAAAAACGGCTTTCACTTTACCACTGGAATGACTGGCTCGATAAACGAGCCAGTCACTTCTCTTGGTCTGCAAATGGCCATTTTCTATGAGAAAATTGAACTTTCTATGAGAAAATTGAATTTTCTATGAGAAAATTAGAAGCTGTAAACACCCTCACACACTCTGGTCCAAGCGCTAACAACGTTACGCAGATCACACTCCCACCCATCGCTAAGATAATCTAGCAGCTCAATAATCTGTAGCCATTTTACTTTCACAAGAATAAATGTGAATACATTTTGAAATTTACTTCTAAAGATTTTACTATGTTGTGACTAAACATATGCAATATAATAAGTAACACAATTCGAAAATGAATTTAGTGGGAGTAGAAAAGCTAGGTAGGCGTGTTAGTCTGTATAGACAATAAAACAGGATCCAAAGCGTAGTACCGTTTAAGACTAAGTTAGTTAATTTTAATGAGCCTTCAAAGCCTCGTCAAAATAAACTACAGTCTTAAAATGTCCTACATTTAAATCTCGTTTTTAGTGGGAGGAGCAGCCCAAAGACATATTGGTAACTACTTACCATAGTTAGCTTTAGGTGAGTTAGGCGGCACAGGTGGAAGCTCAGTTTTACCTGAAAGGTAAAAGGAATAGTCATAATAAATATTGCCAGAAATTTGCTGCTCAATGGTACAGTGGAGGAGAAAGATGAACACTTCAATGACTGAGGAGTAGATTTAACAGCAGAATCAACTTTATTTCACTACGGGCATTAGATTGACATATCTTGGGTACACCTGCTCTTTGTTAGGTATGTCGCTGACTATTTGCGTCTCTAGAGCGTATCAGGGGCAAGTATGATTATGAACAATCACTGTGTAGAGTACAATGCATGTGCATTGATCTTGCAAAATGAACGCCACATGTTTAACTATAGCTAGGTTGTACCAGATCCTCCATTGACTTAACATTGCAGAACATATAAAATCCAGCACTAGTCTACGTTAACCCTTCCACTTTCGTAAAGGAAACTCCAATTTTGACAAGCTATGAAAATAGTCATTATATATACGTACGTATATATATATATATATATATATATATATATATATATATATATATATATATATATATATATATATATATATATTCGAAAAATGTGCGGATAATGTCAGAGAATGGGAACATTGAAATACAGCAGGAAAATATATCATCATCATACTTAGTAAGTGAAATAGTTTCATGTTTATGTACATTCAATAATGTCAAGCGAAGGTTGTATGCCATTTTAAATCTGACATAGATGTTGCAATGACTAAGCTCAAGAGGCTGATGGCCGACAGTTAACTAGCTACTTCATGTTAACAAATAGTTGGCTATAGCTAACTATAACTCGTAATCAAACATAGGGCTGGATTCTAAACATAGCCCTGGATTCCAAACATAGCCCTGGATTCCAAACATAGGGCTGGATTCCAAACATAGGGCTGGATTCCAAACATAGCCCTGGATTCCAAACATAGGGCTGGATTCCAAACATAGAGCTGGATTCCAAACATAGGGCTGGATTCCAAACATAGGGCTGGATTCCAAACATAGGGCTGGATTCCTAACATAGCCCTGGATTCCAAACATAGCCCTGGATTCCAAACATATCCCTGGATTCCAAACATAGGGCTGGATTCCAAACATAGCCCTGGATTCCAAACATAGGGCTGGATTCCAAACATAGCCCTGGATTCCAAACATAGCCCTGGATTCCAAACATAGGGCTGGATTCCAAACATAGGGCTGGATTCCTAACATAGCCCTGGATTCCAAACATAGCCCTGGATTCCAAACATAGCCCTGGATTCCAAACATAGCCCTGGATTCCGAGTGAATTTCTATAATCATATTGACAGGTATGTGATGGTCAATGATTCCAAAGCTCAATATACAAGCAATAATATCAGACAAATGCTGAATATTTTAAAACCTAATTTAACTGTACCCTGTTGTTGATTTTATCAGATTAAAGGCACGATGACATGTACAAAATAATAAAAAACCTATGAGAATAGAAATGTCTATGCTAAATAGTTCTCAGACATAAATCAATATGATGGCAGGTGAGATACCTTCTGGTCTGTGTATAAATGTAAGCAGGATCTCCCTCAACTTTGTGAATTTATCAGTCACATCTCCGGCTTCACTTAGAGGTGCATTATAATCTGGCAAGTAAACAAATTACATGAACATAACAGATACACTTAACCATCTGACTGCTGAGTATTTGCAGATGACATATTCCACGGGCTATATCTCTTGACCTGCTAAATATTTAGAACAAAATTTGGCTGAAAGTTGTTGGTGGCTACCGACAACTTTGAGTCAAACTGTTTTCAAAATATTCAGCAAGTCAAAAGGTTTTCCTCGTTGAAATTATTGTCTCCTGGCTCGTAGCATCCTGTTGGCTCATCATGACAGTATTCGTCAATACTTTAATTGTCAAGACAGGCACAAACAGCCTTTGCAGAAACCCTGAAAAATCTCCATCGTTAGACCAAGAAAATACCAATGAAATGACTGTCTCAGTAAACGAGCCAATCATTTCAATATTAGATTTTCTAAAATATTCTTTATTTGGTCAGCAGATGCACATTTTCTATGAGGAAATTCAAATTTGCATGACCAAGGTAGATTATTAATGGGCTAAAACAAGTGCTCCATGTACCAAGACAACTGACTGGTACTGAGAGGTCACCAGTCTGATTGAACAACTGACTTGTATAAAGAGGTCACCTGTCTGACTGAACAACTGAAGTGTACTGAGAGGTCGCCTGTCTGACTGAACAACTGACTTGTATTGAGGCCACCTGTCTGACTGAACAACTGACTTGTAGTGTATTGAGAGGTCCCCTCTCTGACTCAACAACTGACTCGTATGGAGAGGCCACCTGTCTGACTGAACAACTGACTTGTATTGAGAGGCCACCTGTCTGACTGGACAACTGACTTGTATTGAGAGGCCACCTGTCTGACTGGACAACTGACTTGTATTGAGAGGCCACCTGTCTGACTGAAAAGGTAACCGTTTTTGATACAAATTCTTCCTTAAGACATCGTCCGTAAAGGAAACTCATATTTTATAACCTCTTAACACTTTACTAGCTAAAATCAAAAAAAAATTGCTTATTGAATGTCCATGTGCAGGCCAAGAGAAGACTATTTTTGAAAATTTACCACTGGAATCACTGGCTCGGTTATCAACCCAGTAATTTCAGCTGTACATTTTCAAAAACAGTGTTCTTTTGGCCTGCAAATGGACATTCTTCAAGACCACATCAGTATATGAACAAGGAAATACAAACTTTTTGTATGAAGAATAAAAATATTTCCACATGTCAAAATTTTGACAGGAAGAATGAGCACTTGGGTTATAAATTAAGCAATCTTGCTCCAAACTGCATAAATATGGATACATAAATAAAAGACCTTATCAGACTGAAAAGTATCACATTGCCATACAGCAAGCGCAAAAGCCAATATATCAACACTTCCAGAGTGACAGTTCATCAAGTATCAAGAGCTTGATTTTAATTGGGCAACGGTAAACATGTTTCCTTTCAACACACTTGAATGGCTCGTAATCAAATTTCAGCTCAATCAGTTCAGTGATTCCAGAAATCATTTTTGCAAAAAGCAGATCATTCAATATCTTTACCAGTCAAAACAAAACGGAGCAGTGTCAATATAACATTGGCTTTGCTTGAAGCTAGATTCTGCACTGCAATTCCTGCATACATAATGTAAATATGTTTACATAGATAGCCATGCTATGAGTTTGAATTGCATGTAATCAGTGATTATTTACTTTTTTAAATTATATATTCTCTTATACGATCTATCAATAATATATCAACAAGGACAGTAAGTAAAAATAAAAACAAGAGGCTCAAGGGTCCGATATAGCTCACCTGAAACATATAGACATTTCAAATAGAAATGTCATCGCTTATAACTATAACCCTAAGGTTTGGCAAAAATGCCAACAAGAACAACAAAATTTGGTTAAAATCAGTCTAGTGGTTCTCAGGAAGACATTTTAAATTTCCCATTGCTTTAGTACGGGAGTTTTTGGCAGGAAAATGATCCAAGATGGCCGCCAAATATTTAACCAATAGTTTCAAAATCACCAAATTTGAGATCAGCATACCCAAACAATCTATATAAAAACAATTTTGCCTTCAAAATCCATTAAATAAAAAATCCAATATGGCCACCAAACATACTACATTTTGATTGGCCCATGGCGTCCATGTTTTTTGACACAAACTCCCCGTGAGCAAAGTTTAATGGCCTTTTGTACCTAATCATATATCCCAAATTTGAGCCTGATCCATTCAGCGGTTCTGGAGAAGTCCTTTTCACAAAAACGAGGTCACCCAAGATGGCCACCATAGCATTTGGCCAATCAAGTTCCCTTAAACAAACTTGCTTCAGCTCTTGGCCCTAATGATGTTTCACGAGTTTTGAATCAATCCCCAAAGGATGTCAAGCGGTTTCCGAGAATATTAAGTACATTTCTAAAAATCAACCAAAATCCAAGATGACCAACAGCCAAATTGAAAGATCAGGTTCGTTTGAACAAACCTAGATCTCTATGCCCTAAGGATGCTTCCAGCCAAATATAATTGATAGTCGGCCCAGTGGTTCTTGAGAAATCGTTTAAAGGAAAAGTTGACATATGTCTAATGGCAGACCAAGAGAACTGTTTTTGAAAATTTATCGCTGGAATGACTGGCCTGGTTGATGGGTTAACACTTTATTGCTGAAGGCAGCCAAAACCTGCATTTGCTGTAGTCTTGTGCAATGTCAATTTGTATTTTTGTATTATTGTCCATCGTTTAAAATAATTTTAGAGAATGAACTTCAACATCTTGGCCTATTCTTAATATAACTCCACCCCTTTCTCAGACATGTTGGTTTGGGAATAAATTGAACAAGTTGCCATGATAGAGGCCTATGCTATGGTAGTATATATAGCAATTTCTGAGTTCAGTATAATTATATCTGCAAGCACTCACATGACTCACTCTCAATAGTGTTGATAATGCTTAATTTGATTTAATCTTAGTGAATTTCTAATATTATATGATATATATTATTTCGTGACAGCTATTTTCTGTTTAATTTAGGATTAATTTTGATGTAATAAACGATGTTTATTTAAACACACGCAATGTTTCAGTATTGTCATTTAACACTTTTACTTCCGCGACGATGTTTTGGAGGTATACATTAAACATAATCGTAAGGCGGCAAGAATTTCTACCGGGAAATTGGTTCTAATTTGTGTGTTACTGTCTATCAGCTTTAACCATTTTAGCAAATAGATTTCACCTTTTTCTTGAAATATAAAAGGTAAATGAGATTACCATAGCTTGTGACTGTTGGTAAGTAGTCCCATTGTTTTGTCGTTTCATTCATCCATTCATTAGCTCCGTTCATGAACCCAAAGTTTGTGCCACCATGGAACATATAGAAATTAATTGAGGCTGCAGACTGCAATATTGTTTGCACCTTTGTACCAAAATCTGAAACATATGTCATATTATAAATTAGCATTAGAAGATTTATCAAGATACAGCAGTATTTTTTTAGATCAGAGTTCTTGGATATCTTCACAAAATCCAAGATGGCCACCAAAACAATGGACCTTTCCGGTTTTAGCTATGCCCCGCCCGTCTCTAGCTACGCTCCACCCGCTCCTCGCTCGTGTTGGGATCGATCGATCCCTGAACATCCTGACTATCAATTTCCAAAAAACTACACAGGTAAGCCGTTGAATATTTTGAAACTAATTTGACTGGGTGCTGTTACTGCCTAAGGCAGCAACAGCGCCCAGTCAAACTAGTTTCAAAATATTCAACAGCATGTTTTTTTAATAGCAAAGAATTACAAAGACATACAATTCATACGTGTCGGACCATTTGAGATTTAGTGACGGTCTATATGGAACCCTTTGTGACAATGATTATGACGTCATCATGCACGCGCTGAGCTGATTATGACGTCATATGAGGTCTGATGATGGATGGATACTCTGGAAATGTGAATTGACAATCAGATTCGGACAATGTTTTGAACTCCTAGAGGTTATTGTAAGATGAGAATGCGTCGGTGACATGTTCCTGGGTTCTCACATGCTGTGGCAGATCGTTAGCCATTGCGGGGTTAATAATCTGCTGCGTGGAATAGCCATGGCTGAGAGAGGATTAGCAACAGACCCATGGGCATGTGATGCTATAATACTACATGCCTAAGCGGTGAGGTGGAGAATTTAAATCCTAACCCATCTCAGAACCTGCCACCATCCACCGCTTTAAAACATCCTCCTGTTCTCTGATCCCTATCACACCACATCTAATTTCACAATAGCATTGAGCTGCTCATATCTCTGACTGTATGCCAGCGCAGAGAACCTTTGAGTGATAAAATCTCTCTTGAAAGACTGATTGTAGGCGGAAGAGCACTCGTGTAAAAGTTGCGTAAGCTCGCGAATACGGATATCTCCATCTTGGGTAATGGTAATAATTCATTGCAAACATCCACAGAATAATTAATTTTCCATACACTACATACATACACTATGAAATTCACATCCCGGTATGACTTTAGGAACTACATGAAGAGGAATTTGAGTCCAATCGTTCCTTCTCCTTCAGACAGGGGTTAGGTATCTGATGGTGAAGGTGATCAATGATCTCAACTATGGACGCATCGCAGCAATGCTGTAAATTAGGGAAATGCAACTGTAAGAAGTTGCTTTGGAAGATGTAAATGATCTAAAGCGAGCTTGGAATATATTCAGCTATGCCTTTGTGCTGGTCAGTGATTGTAGGCACGATGTTGGCTGGCCTAGGAATATGAGACTGGTATTCACAACTGAACATCATATACCAACTCAATGTATCTCTATGCAGTGACTTGTTGTACAACGCATATTTTTAAAGAAATTACACTTTAATTCGTGGGAAACATGTAAGACAAGAAGAATTGCTGCATATTTTTTCTATTTTTTAATGCTTACATGTACTTCATTAATTATAATTGTATTTAGCTATTATATGTACGGCGGCCATTTTGAAATTGGTCAGCATATTGAATAAGCTGAATATATTTATGGTCACATATTATGCAAGTCTCTTATATTTTATTCGTAATTCACCTTTCCTGAGTATTCATCGATGATCTGACGTCATGCGTCATACTCAGCTAAGCGGTGTGTAGGATGACATCATAATCATTACGTCATATATGATTCTATTAGGCCCGTCTTTAACTCTTAATTGTCCGATACATTGTAAGAATTGTATGTCTCTACTATTTAATAAACATACTGTTGAATATTTTAAAACTAAATTGACCAATAGTGTTTTAAATGAGTTCACACCATTTTTCGGAAAATTCAAGATGGCCACCAGAGAAAGTGATCAATAAAAATTCTGTGAATTCGGAAGAGCAAGGTCTTTTGTGTTTTATGCGCGAGCATCTGAAGTTGCGAATAAAACGACCAGGAATATCCGGACATCGGATAACACAACCGATGTTTGAAATTAATGACCGGTAAAAGACATGCACTTCACCCTCCACCAACCCACCTCCTTTGGTGCATCCCCAAAAGTGGGTGTGAACATTACTTAAGTAATGTATTAAAATAGTGAGCCTTATATACATATTTACATTAGTTATTTCTCTAAAACGATAAGGCGAGAAGGTTGTCCGTGTCACGGAGATAATGGTTGGTAAAACTCGACTCGCAGTGCCACATGGCTACCGACATAATGTCATTCACCGGTACTCCAATGAAGAGGGCCGTGGAAGCCACTATGACATGGACACTGTCAGCCTTCGCCATGTCAACTTGTGGCGGCCCTGTGACTGATGTTAACGACACGGGCCTACAATTTGAAGCTGTTGTTCTGTCATCATTCTTATATATCAGTGTAATGTTGGCTGTCTTTCAGTCTGTTGGTATAGTCGAATCACTCATGGTTGGAAGAGGGTGGCAAGGATTGATGTCGGGAAGATTAAAATGTTCTGCGACTGGTGTGTCTTTCTTATGTTTTATATCACATATATGTTCTTTAATACAAATTTGAAACTCACGTTTTGTTTCACCAATGTATTGTTTTGAACAAATGTTACATGTGATTAAATAGACCACATTTGTTGCGTGACAAAACGTTTTTGTTTTGATGTGATAATTAAGCCCTGTGTGAGAGCAGTGGAATGTGTGTTTGGTCCATTTTTTTGCAGAAAATACAGTTTTGTTTGAAGCAGGGAATAACTGAGTTTGTAATGCTTCTGCACTGGATGCCATATGTTTTGGCATCTGAAGATTGGGCTGATACTAGTGTGTCTTTGAAGGAGGATTCCTTCTGGAGACTGGATCCCACTTGGTCGATTACTGCATTGTTCATTACATCTACTATGGTTTCAGTAGACTCAATGGAGATGCCAGACGATGTGTTGGTTGGTGCATCCATTTTGAAATTCTTTTCAGTTGAAATCACGCTTTATCAAGAAAAACGCATTTTGATCTGAAAAACTTGTGAGCTGCTTTTGTCCTGACGCTAACGGTTAGTGTCCGTTGAGTCTGGATGTCAGTGCACTGTTTGCGCGCTCCTTTTATACTCTTTGGGCTACACTGAGTGTACGAGATTGTACCCGATCTTATGGGTTTGTACCTGGTTTTGGTAGAAAAAATCCATTGTTCTAGACAGTTTGTACCAGATTGCCTGTGTACATGTACCCGATATTGTGTACCTGCCCCTCAACCAACCGGGTACATCTACACCACACCTCGGGTACATAAACTAAAAAAGTACACACAATATCGGGTACATGTACACAGGTAATCGGGTACAAACTGTCTAGAACAATGGATTTTTTCAACCAAAACCGGGTACAAACTCATAAGATCGAGTACAATTGGGTACACTCAGTGTAGCCCAGAGTATAAAAGGAGCGTGCAAACAGTGCACTGACATTCAGACTCAAAGGACACTAACCGTTAGCGTCAGGACAAAAGCAGCTCACAATTTTTTCATATCAAAATGTGTTTTTCAATATTGTTGGTGGTGTATTGTTTGGACCCGATGCTTTTGATGGGCTAAGGCACTGTAGAGCTTTCTCTACACCAAGTGATGTTATGTTTATGTTGTGAATGGTGTTAAATGGTGATGGTGGTAAGGGTGGCATCAAGCTGATATTTTCTTCAGTGAATACTGAGATGAATTGTTCGTTCAGTCCTCTAGCCTTTCGTTCTGGGTCAGCGAATTTCGCTTCTACGCTTGGTTGAGGCTGCAGCAATTAGAAATACTGTTTTAAGGGTCAATAATTTCATTGAAATGGCACTTAGTGGTTCAAAAGGTTTATCAGCTAACACCTGGAGCACTAGGGATAAACTCCAACATGGAATCGTTGGAGGATTCCTTGGTCTTAGATTACGACTACATACTTCATCACTTCCCCTATTAGCTTCCATGTCATCATACAGAGACTGGGCAACCTCGTTCCGCCCTGACGGTTTATGTAAGTCATTACTGTTGAGTTGTCTGATCGACCCAGACTATCTTGCCCTGAACTTTCTCCACAAAATTTTCCAAGGCTAAGTCTACTGCTCACATTTTCAGTACATTGATGTGTTCTTGTGACTGTTTCAGATTTCAACGTCCTGATACTGTGGCTTCTTTCACGCAAGCTCCCCATCCATCCATCGATGCATCCATATACATCATTACTTGAGGGTAGTGAGGGAACATTATTACCCCGGCTAGATTTTCTCTTTTCATCCACCATTGGAGATGGTAAGTAAGAGGTTCCAACACTGATACCTCTGAGTCCAGGGATCCTGTAATCTGGGTCCACTGTGTCATGAGAAATAACTGAATCAGCCGCCTGCATAAGGCGGCTTGAGGAATGACTGGTTCTAGAGAAACCATAAATCCCAGCATTCTCAAGTAAACCCATGCCAGGACACGATGACTGGTGCACACCAACTGTATTACTTGGATGAGTATTTCTGCCCTCTCCTGAGATGGATATACAAATCCTATGTGTCTCCTGCTGGGGAATGTTGTGATAGCAAGGACCACTTTGGTGAAGACCCGAGGAGCCGTTGCAATTCCAAATGGAAGTACTTTGAACTCCCACTGGCGACCCTGAAATGCGAATCTCATGAACCGATGGAAACTCCTCGCAATGGGATTATGTAAGTAACCATCCTTCAAGTCTATGGACGCTGTCCACATTCCCTTCTCCAAACCTGCTAACACTGTTCTTACCGTTTCCATTTTGAAACTTGGTAGTGTCTATAAATTTGTGTAGCGATTTGAAGTTGAGAATTGGTCTTCACCCTACATTGCTTTTTGTCACTAGGAAAACGGTTGAATACAAGCACAGACATTTTTGTGCTGGTTGAATTGTTCCTTTTTGCACAAGAGATTTTATTTCTTCCTCGATGCACAACCGTTGATTTGGAGCTCTTGGTTCTTGAGTCCAGATCGGGACCAGAGACAGCTGCGATGGTGGACTAGAAATCCAGTCAGGATGGTATCGGACTGAAAGCATCGCAAGACTAAGCGGTCTTGGGTTAACCGCTCCCACTCTTGCTTGTGGAAGGCCAGCCGGCCTCGCACTGGACCATCTTGGTTGCGAGGTAGATCAGTAGATTAAAGATTGATTGCAAAAGTGGGACTGTCTTTGGTTGCTATAGCAACACTGGAGTGGTCCTTGTGGGAGCCGGCCCTTCAAGCCCGACACCCATGACCAGATCCTCGCACACCTCTGCCAGCACCACGCGCACTTCGGTACGCTGGTTTCTGCCTAGCAGGTTGCGCTGGAGGAGCCTGCTCGCCCACAAACCTCCACCCCCCACAACCCCACCCCCTTCTAGCCCTCGCTGGTGTGGCCGTGACCTATGCTGCTAGGCTGGCTGGCCTCTGACTTTGCCAATGCCACCACGGGCCTGCTGTGTGGAATGCAGGGGGTGCAGCGCGAACACGCTCTGTATGTTGAACCTTAAACTGCTCCTGTAGTGCCCTTTGGTTATTCACCAGAATTAACCTCTCCTGGAAGTGCTTGCAACCTTCACTACTGAAGAGACCAGGACCTGCCATAGGCATCTGGAGAAGCGTATTATAAGGTCCTGATACAGGCACAGATTGTCTACTGCAAACATGCGCCTTGCCCGGAAATTCCTGATGACTGATCTCATCATACAGTCCAGAGCCAGATTTATTTCATCCTGGATGGCTCTCTGGACTGAGACGGGACTGGTCTGAAGTGATGAGGATGCTGGTACAAACCCATGCAGCAGCTGGGAGACATGCGAAAGGACTGAAATGGCTGCTCTCGATGACTCCTCAGTATCACGCAAACCGGTGTTGGCACTGTGAATGCTTTAGAAGATGATGAGGGCCCTAGGCTTGTCAAGCATTCTCAGGTGGGCACCAAAGAGAACTGGCTAGGCGCCTGCCAATGGCTGGTAGGTGTCAAGCCAGAACGAGGTAGAACCATCATCTACCCAACGGGACCAGTGCCCATGGCTAATGGGAAAGCTGATGTTGAGCACTGTGTCATCTCTGTCGTACGCGGCCAGGGTCCGAGGAATGCAGTACGGTTGGCCATCGGCTCCAATCTGGCCTACCATTGAGCCATGAAATTTACTCGCACAGAAGTAATCCCATGGAAAAGGGCATCCACTTGCTCACCGACTGAACGGGCGACCATAGAAGAATGTCCTCATCCTCCTGGTCAGAAAGGTTAGATGCCAGGTTAGCAAACAACAGTAATACAGCCTGGTCAGGATAGGAGTCGAAAAAGGGGGCTACTCCCTGAGTGAACAGCGGCTCTGGAGCACCCGCTAAGCGGGCACTCGAGGCTAACACTCTTACCTCGAGCGCACAGCCGAGGCAAGCCTCTTACCTCAACCCCTAAGTAAGTTCAATCCAGAGGCGGGAACATTCTGACCTGGAGCAAAAGAAGACAACGAAGCACCTGGCCCGGGAAGTATGGTGCGAAGCAGCTTGGTTACCAGGTCCTTGAACATTTTCCTCATTTCTCCCATCATTTCCACACGGAATGCCTCCATGTCGGAGGACACAGAGGCCTTCCGCTTCTTACCCACACCATTGTTACCCTCATTGCCTACATCACATTTAAGTAACGGACCACAGGTGTTTCACCTAGTGCAGTCATGGGGTGGGGGAGGAATCTAGGCCTTATAAAGCGATGACACATTGGATAATCAACGATTTTCTGAAAGACATGAGACGGAGACAATTAGTTTTTAGTCATTAATGAACTAAACAAACTAAAAAGGGAAGCAACTATCCTAGTCTAACCTCATAGGAAGATGCTTAAGAACAAACAGCCAGGTCATAATGAGTTGATAATAAAAAAACAGGGCTGATTATGATGTCATATCTCCTAACTCGCAATGATAACAAAAGGAGATAATCAGTATTTGAAATTCATACATGCGAGAACAATTCAACACTCGATGATAATAAACATAAGTAAATGTAACAATGTAATAACCTATGCATAACCATCAGAGAAAACAGAATAAATTATCAAATTTATTTGGTAGACAATTTTTGGCAAAAGTTTCAAAAATACTAGTGTCAGTCTATATAACTCTAAGATAGCTGAACCTCTTAGCATAGGCATACCGCCATCTTGAGTGAGGACCATTTCACCACCAGATCTCTACACCAGCAATACCAAGGACCAAGGGGGAAGAGTGGGAAACTACTCAAAAGTTAGCTTCCTACTGTAAGATTCTAATAAACACAACACGGGGAGCTGTTGGAGAGAACAAAACACACTTGAGCACAAAACACACTTGAGCATACTATCCTCAAGGCAGGTAGGTAGGTACCTGTGAACACAAAGAAGTGTGATTAGATATTCAAGGCATCGGATAGCATTTAGAGCAATTACACAGATGCCTATCATGTCTAACGCGAGTCCCAGAAATACATAACAATCCAGTACCACACTGTATCGAGACTAAATTATACTAGAAGTCACCTTATGTCTAGGCCTCGGGCAATTTCAGCTGCTCAGACATGATAACCATGAAGAAACACCCCAACAAAAGTTCTAGAAATCGAATTGGAAAACAACAAAAAAGTTTAGAATTGAAACAGGCTTGTTGCAGTCGGCCAATAATTCAAGAAGAGGAAGTGACAGCTGGCGCATGCGTGGTGGTGGGGCACACATCCGACGAGCTGCCCATTAGGGGTAGTTTCTGTTTAAAGCTGGGTTTTAATGAAGCAAGGTCGATATTTAAGAAATATCAAAAAGTATTAGGGAGGTAGGTAGGTATACTCATGGAGTGAAAAGTGACCAATCAAAATTCTGTATACAAGTTCTGAAACCTACCTACCAAGTCTGGTTGAAATTGCCTGAGCAGCTAATGAGGTGTAGCATTTTAAACGATTTCCTGCCATCTTTTGGAAAATTTAATATGGCCGTCGAAAAGATAGACCAATCAAAATTCAGTATACATGTTCTGAAGCATGCCACTCTAGGGTCCTCCAAACTGTGCTTGCTTGAAATCGGTCAAGTGGTTAATGAGGAGTAGGCCGTTGACTCATTTCCAGAAATTTTCAGAAAATCCAACATGGCCGCCAGAAATATTGACAAATCAGAATTCTTGTTAGAAGTGTTGAAGCCTACCAGCATAGAATTAGCCCACTGAAGTTTCATTGAAGTTGGGTCATTTATATTGGTGAGTAGCTTTTTAAATGATTTCTGGAAATTTTTTGGAAAACCCAACATGATCGCCAGAAAGATTGGCCGATCAAAATTCTGAATAGAGTTCTGGAGCCTATCACCATAGGATCATTCCAGCCAAATTTGGTTGAAATCAGTTGAAGCATAAATGAGATGTAATTTGATGGACGAACGGATGACGGAGCTCACCTGGCCCGAAGCTCCCAATGAAAATTTAACCTTAAATGTCTATGCTGAATGTTACTAAGAAATATATACTCTCATTTTGAATTTACTAGCCATTTTGACTTTGGCAGCCATTTCTAATGAGCTAATTATAAGGGATATTATGTAAACGCTATATGCGAATATCCTCAGTAAATTATAGCAGTATTTGAAGCACAAATAAACGTAGATTGTGTGATACTTGAATGGCTATGGAATATTTGTGGTGTCTTGGAGGCGATCTTGAATTTGGTGGATTTGAGCAGGAAGGCTTATTCTGACAACATCCTTCCCTATTTTTTGGAATCAGCAGGTCTTAGAGCCCATATATAACAATGTTCATGCTTTCTGACAGAAGGGAACATCTTTTCACATATCCGCCTCACAATTCCTGGCTGGTCAGAATCGAACTGTGCTTAATAAAGAATCTATTAAAGAATCTATTAGGTCGGTAGAAACTCGGTAGCTGCAGGTGAAGCATGAAATTAAGTCATATGGGTTACAATGACCTACTTTTATTACACATACCATAAGCCTACAACACATGCATACAAGTTTGATTACTGTACATGAAAAATCTTGAAACTAGTCCAGAATAACCTTTTCCGACAGACTGACAAATGAACGAATGAACAAACAAACTAGGGAACATCGAGGTTTATTACGCTGCAAAACAATCGACCCCCTGTCTAACATGACAACTCACTGTGCTTTGTGCGTAAATAAGCCGAAATGTGTTCTAGTGCATGCTTCAGGCACATAGTTTTCAAAATAATAATTTTTAGTCTGGTCGCCGTGGTCTTGACCTTTCAACACCAAATTTTTCACACCTCTTCATGATCACACGGGTAATCTTTCACCAAAGTTTGACTAAACTATACATGAAACTTTTGTGACTGACTGACTGGTGGACTAACTAAGAGACAAGGCATTTTATTGAGCTGCTACCCGCAGCTAAAAAGATGATGGATGGTTGATGGATGAGACACACAGAAAGACACACAATGGATAGATGGATGGTCACTGTGGTAAAAGCTCATTTGGTTGATGGATGAGACACACAGAAAGACACACAATGGATAGATGGATGGTCACTGTAGTAAAAGCTCATTTGGCACCTTTGGCCAGGTGAGCTAATAATATTTAAAAACATACCTTCAATTGTCATACCAAGATGGTATTTCTGTCCCCAATGATCAAACCAGCCTGGCCAGAATTCCATTGTCATCAGAGGGCTCTCAGAATTTGCGTCATGAATTTTTTTAAACAACTTCACACCCTGTGTAAGGTTCTTAAAGTTGACTGTTATTAAGGCTAGAAATCACAAAGACATGGTATTAATTCATTAACTATAAGCCCTATGGAGGAATCCCATTTTAGCTATGACCTGCACATCTCTAGCTAAGCTCCACCCACGCTTTGGCTGTGTTGGGATCGATCGGGATCCCATCGATCCCTGCACTCTCAGAATCTCAATTTTCAGAAAACTGTACAGGTAAACTGTTGAATATTTTGAAACTAATTTGACTGGGTGTTGTGTTGCTGCCTATGGCAGCAACAGCGGTCAGTCAAATTAGTTTCAAAATATTCAGCAGAATATTTATTAAATAGTAAAGACATACAATTCATACAACAACACTTAGTCCGTCATCAATTAAGCATTCGTGACAAACTTAGATACATCATTCATGATGTAATTGATTATTACGTCAGCCTCCACGTCACATAGTTGATTATGATGTCATATGATTGACTGAGAAACTGGATTCATTCATTGTCATAGTTTAACAGATCTACATGATATACAATCAATTATGTGCATGTATTATAATTACCATTGCATATACAGCCAAACCTCTTAAGTGACGACTCAAGGGAGCCACCAATAGTGGCTTAATCACTTAATACAGTTCTTCTCTTAATCCAGATGTCTCAATGGAGTAACCCTTTTACACGCAAGGCGGCCAATAACGACTTCTGTAGTGGTCTTGATAATGTCCACTTGCAGACTAACAGAATTTTTGAACACTTATGAATGGAAATACTGGCTCGATTATTTAAGTGCTAAATTTTCGAAAATAATCTCTTGGTCTGCAAATGGACATTTTCTATGAGAAAATTTAAATTTTCTTGCACAAATTTGAGGGTTAAAGGGTTAAACAGAAATTCTAGGGAATTAAATGTCCTGCCTCTCTGTCAATAAACCTCAGGGGCCGTATTCACGAAGGGGGCTTACGCCCTAGAAAAGGCGTAACTAGGGCGTAAGCCCCCAAAGTGGCATAAGTCGGTATTCATGAAAAGGGCATAGCTTACGCCCATCCATAAAATCAGGCGTAACTTATGCCCTCCAACTACAAGGCATAAGTCATTATCTACAGCGTTTATGACCTGGTCTCAAATTTTAGTCGAATATCGGATATTCCAAATTTTATAATTGGAGTTTAATGATTAATACTCATTAAACATGATTAACAGATGCACACATTGCATGGCTACTGGCATATTTCATACGGCCAATTCCTCTTTAATAACATAAAATAAATAGTAGCTAGTACATGCTTCTGTGTACTAGTCAATCAGGTCTCATGCTGACTAAGGACCAGGTTAGTTGAAGAGTAAGCTCCCCTGATGGTGTAAGTATCATAGCATCAGTCATACACTTTTGGAATTCTGGGTGTGCAAGCCGCATACCAATAAGATGATGTCAAGCAACAGTCTTCTCGCCTTATTAGGATGCATGAAGGTACATAGTGACCAGCCTACTACTTCTGCAGAATCGCATGATTATTTCAGCCAATCAAGTTAGATTATACCATAATTGGTCCAAGAATGTAACCATGTAAGTTGATAGCGGAATCACCCAGTTCATTCCGTTCTGGATGCCAGTCTGTGAACAGCTAATTTTGCCACCACCGCCCCGCCATCTGACCTATTAATATGGCGAAGAACATAAAAGAAGTATTGTGCAGTATCGTGAAGGCAGTATTGACCAGTTAACTTGTGCAGAGATCATTTATGATTGGCATTGAAACAATTTCACTAATAAGTTATTCCATCACAATTTAGTTTGTCATGTTGCAGCTTGAGTGGATAATGTTAAACAGAATCCCTTAGCGTACGCCTCAATTGCAGGTCGTAGTTTTGGGCAGTATCCTCCAAAAGTTGACAGTATAATTGAGTACAAATATGAATTAGTGACTTTAGCATAGAATAGAAAGTACATAATGCAGTATCAATACTCTGATCTATTGCATATGTTTATTTTTAAATTTTGCTAACCAATCATTACCATGGCTTAATGCAGTGTACACACAGGGTAACCATTAGTTACCTGGGGTCAAACCAAGTGCCATGTACACACTGAGTAACCGTTAGTTACCTGGGGTCAAATCAAGTGCCATGTACACACTGAGTAACCGTTTGTTACCGTGCTTAAATGCAGAGCATACATTAATACAGAAGACTGTATTAAGTGTATTTATACATAAGTGGTAATCGCGTGTTACCAGACGGCAAATGCAACGCAAACACATGGTAATCGCTAGTTACCATGTATCAAATCAATGAAATGCACACTTAAGTTCTTAGTCACTCAAGTATCAAGGATGCCTAACAATGTTAGGTAACCAGGACATAGGATTGTTAACCAAGACATAGGATATAAGTGCAGGAGCTTCACTCCTATGTGCTTTTATGCCCAAATAAATATGCAATTCATATCCATGTGTTGTGTTATCTGTGCATGTGTTAAATTGAATTTGTAATTTAGCTGACTTTTTGTAAATATTAAGTGTTGTTTAATGTGAAGCCAAACCAGCCATTTTTTTAATATTTGATCTGAATATTTTTCCTATTTCTGTATTCAAAGTACCTGCGGTGCGCTAAATGTGAAGCTGAAACAATATGGTAAACAAGAAGATCAGTACTGATCACATGTCCCCCGACGGGTGTTGTCAGTAAAACAAATTTTTGAGATTCCTGCCTTTACAAAATTGCGTGTGTGTATATGCATGTGAATCTATGGTGGCTACAACACTACATACATAATGAGATGAGGCAGTGCAATTATTGAAATTTGCTTAGGCAAGAGAAATTTGCTCAGAAGTTAGAAATTTACTTAGATTAAGCCTACCCCGGTAAGTGGATTTCACAAAAACATTTGCTTACGTTTCATGTTAGAAAATTGCTTAGAAAACTTTCCTAAACATGCTCTTAGATCGCTTAACTCTTATCGTCGTGCAGTTCGTACTATTAACACTATATTAAATAACAATTCCCTAAAATATGTCTGAAAAATGTTAGCCGCACAATGTTCACATCAAAATTATACTTTTACGCCTCCCGTTTTGTGTACAGGATCCCTGACTAGAGTCTGGCTTGAACCAATCAGAACGCGTCCTACATTTATACAAGCCGCTTACGGCATAAATGATATTTGCTCAGCTGAGCATAAACAAAAATCCTTTATGAAATCTGTTAACTATATAGTCAGAATATTTCTTCAGTGAGATGTTTGCCTAAGCAAATATCAGCTAAGCAGATATCTAAGCTTAGATATCTTTATGAAATCCACCCCAATGCTTTTGTATATAGATGTTTAAAAACATTGTACACTATGAATGTAAATATGAATAAAATCTTATTTGTCGAGCTGTTTGGGAGGCAGGTCTGGGGTGCCATCTACAAAAGCAGTACAAGAAGCAATTGAAGCAAACAGCAGAGATCATCATGCTAATGAGAAGCAGTATCACATACAACATATGTAAAGGTTGAGTGTTTGATAAATTACACACGCAGGCACATGTAGGTAAAGTTATCAAGCGGAAACCAAGTTTTTCTGACAAATTTGGTCATTATTTAAGGGGGACAACTCTGTTGCGCCTAGACGCATGTCTCTGAAATGCAATCCCCACCGAGGACTAGCGACACGGAATGAGTATACCAAATCTGAAATAAATCCATGCAGACTATGTAAAGTTATTGAGCAGAAACCAAATTTTCCTTGAATTCTATTCATTCAAGGGGGATAACTCCATTACATCTTGACGCACATAGCTGAAACGCAATCCCCATCGAGGCCTCGTCATAAGGAATCACTATACCAAATTTGAAATAAATCCATGCAGACTAGCTAAAGGTATTGAACGGAAACCAAATTTTCCTTGAATTCTATGTCATTCAAGGGGCATAACTCCATCACATCTGGACGCGCGTCGCTGAAACGCAATCCCCACTGAGGCCTCGTCATAAGGAATCACTATACCAAATTTGAATTAAATCCATGGAGGCTAGCTAAAGGTATTGAACGGAAACCAAATTTTCCTTGAATTCTATGTTGTTCAAGGGGGGATAACTCCATCACATCTGGACGCGCGTCGCTGAAACGCAATCCCCACCGAGGCCTCGTCATAAGGAATCACTATATCAAATTGAAATAAATCCATGCAGGCTAACTAAAGCTATCGAGTGGAAACCTAAAGTGTGACGGACGGATGGACACACACGCCGCCTATTACTAGTGTACCCGTCGATGGCCGTTGGGGGACTATAAATACGGTAGAGCGATACGTCATTGCCTGGCAACAAGCGCGCGTGAACAGCCTGAATGACACGCTGCGCTTAAGTCAAGTTTTCCCAAAAAGGCTTCAGAATGCTAGAGAAAAATTTTAAGAATATAATAATTACATGTTTTCGCAGCACTTAGTTCTTGTAATGACAAGCATTTTACTAATGAATGGTTATATGCTAGGTTAGTCAGACTCGATAGAACGTCCGAATGAATACTATTTATTTATTTATTTGTCAGCATTAAGCGTACATAATAAATTTTGAGTCGATGGTAGCGAAGGCCTCACATTTTGACAGCGGTTGACGCATACGGTACTACATCAATAAGAGGCCTATATGTGACCAACAAATTCTGGCCTACATGCATTACAGTAACGTATTTCTTTACGCCCCTCTTCGTGAATACAGCGTAACTATGAGGCGTAACTCCAGGGTGTAAGTTATGCCAGGCGTAAGTTATGCCCTCATCGTGAATACGGGCCCATGCACTCAGGTCAATTTCATTAGTAAATAGGATGTTTAGTTTGGTAAACAGTATAACAAGATGCTAATCATATATAAACTGGGTGAAATAGCGGTTTAAACCCTGTAACCTGGTAAGAGAACATTTAAAATAAACGAACTCACGGATTTTTTCACGAGTGAGTAGTTACTTACCTCCCTAATACTTATTATTATTTCTTAAATATTGACCTTGCTTCAATAAAACCCAGAATTAAACAGAAACTGCCACTAATGGGATCTGGATCTCGTGGCTCTTGAGTCCAGATCGGGACCAGAGACAGTTGTGATTGTGGATTTGAAATCCAGTCAGGATGGTATCCAACTGAAAGCCATCGCAAGACTAAGCATTCCTGAGTTAACCGCTCCCACTCCTGCTTGTAGAATGTCAACCGGCCGCCAGTGCCGGCCTCCTACTGGAACACCTTGGTTGCGAGGTAGATCCAAGTTTGATAGCAAAAGTGGGACTGTCTCTGGTCGCTCTAGATAGCGCGCCACTAGAGTGGTTCTTGTGGGAACCGGCACTTCAGGCCCGATTCCCACGACCACCTCGCGCACCCCTGCCAGCACCACGCACACCTTAATGCACAGGTTTCTGTCAGGCAGGCTGCGCTTGAGGAGCCTGTTTCCCACAGATAACAGGGGGTGCAGCGTGAATGCGCTCTCTACATAGAACCTCAAATTGTTGTCGTAGCGCCCTCTGGTTATCCACCAGGGTCACCGTCTATTGGAGGTGCTTGCAGCATTCACCTCCGAAGAGACCAGGAACAGCCATAGGCATCCCGAGCAGCATATTATATAGGTCCTGTAATGGGCACAGATTATCTAAAGCAAACGTGGGCCTCGCCCGGAAACTCCTGTGACCTATCTTGTCATACAGTCCAAAGCCATGTTTTATTCCATCCTGGATGGCTCTCTGAACTTAGACGGGACTAGTCTGGCATGATGCAGATGCTGCTACAATCACCTGTAGCAGGTGGGAGACATGCGAAAGGGCTGATATCACTCAATGCAGTATTGGCACTGCGCAGAGCAGCAGTGCACAAGGGTCCCCTGTCAGACCGGGACCCTGGTTGTGTATCTTCACATAAGGCTGCATGGTCATCCACACATGGCTTAGGCAGTAAGCCAAACCTCGGGAACGGTCCAGCAGGAATTCGGGAGCACCGTGCCATCTCACCGGGGCCTTCGCGAGTCATCTGTTTAGATTAATGGATGCCTCTGCTGATGAGAACATATCTACTATATGCTCTGCATACGGCAGAGATGGCACGGAGCTCAACGTCGGCTTTCCCATGAGACATGGGCGCTGGTCATGATGGGTAGCTGACAGTTCCACCTCTAGTTCTGGCCTGACGCCTACCAGCCACTTGCAGGCATCAAGCCAGTCCTCTTCGGTGGCCACCTGCAAATGCTCAACGAGCCTCGAGCCCTAGTCATCCTCTAAAGCATTCACAGATGGAACAGTAGATGGAGCCGTTGATACTCCTGGAAAGCCAGGCAAACCATATGGACCGACGAGGGCCGACATGGCTTGCGCCATGGCTAACCCATGAGCCTGAGCCCTGGCAGCAAACCGAGGAATGCCATATGGCCAGTCATTGGCTCCAATCCAGCCTACCCATTGGGCCATGAAATTTACTCACGAGGGCATGCGGGTGTCTGTCTCCATGGCCAACGGTTCAATGAACCCCAACAGAATGTCCTCTTCCTCCTGGCCAGAAAGGTTAGATGCCAGGTTAGCAAAGAACGCTAACCCAGCCTGGCTAGGATAGGAGTCGAAAGAGGGGATGACTCCCCGAGAGGTTAGCTGCTCTGGAGCAACCGATGGGCGGGTACTCGAGGCCACAACTCTTAACACCGGGTCTATGGCCGAGGCAATCCTCAAGGCGGGACCAGTGGCACCTCTGGGTTTAGATCGAAAACTGGTAAAACCCTAAGTAAATTCGATCCAGAGGCAGGAACATTCTGTACCGGAGCAAATGAGGAAGACGACGAAGCACCTGACCAAGGAGGCATGCCACGAAGCATCTCCAGTACCAGGTCCTTGATCGTCTTCCTCATTTCTCCCATCATTTCCACGCGGAAGGCCTCTATGCCCGACGACATGGAGGCTTTCAGCTTCTTGCTCCAGCCTCTTTTTCTCGTCCACGGCACGATCCTTGGACTGGAACTCAAGAAAATTGTTAAACTTATCAGACCCTCTGGATTGTATACATCACACTTAAGAATTGGCCCACAAGTGCTGCACGTAGTGTAGTCGTGAGGGGCAAACTTAGACTTAATAAAGCGATGACAGATAGAACAGTTCACAATTTTCTGAAAGCCACGAGATGAAGACAATTAGTTTTTAGCCATTAGTGAACTGAACAAACTAAAAAGGGAAAGCAACTAGCCTAGTCTAACCTCATAGGAAGATGCTTAGAATAAATGGCCAGGTCAGAATGAATTGTTAATAAAACCAGGGCTGATTATGACATCATATCTCATTACTCATTAACAAGGGTGATAATCAGTATTTGAACTTCCTACAAGTAAGAACGAATTGTATTCAACACTCAAGACGATAATAAAGCATAAGTGATGAACATTGTAATAACCTATGCATAACCATAGAGAAACAGAATAAATTATGAAAATAATTGGCAGACAATTTTTTGCAAATGTTTCAAAAACATTAGAGTGCCAGTCTGTATCACTCTAAGATACCTGAACCTCTTAGCATAGGCATTCCACCATTTTGAGTGAGGACCATTTCTCCCGCCTGTTCTCTCCACCAGCAAACACCAGGGACCAAGGGGGAAGAGTGAGAAACTACTAACAAGAGCTCCGCAAACGGCGCATAAAACCCCGCCATGATGACAAACCAATGAATGAGAGACATCAGAAAATATTTATTTCTTCCTCAGCCCCATCAGACCAGTCATCCTTATGAATTGTCAAAGCAATCCGTTAAACAGTCAAGGAGGTATTGTCCGGAAACCAATTTTCAAGATGGCTGCCGCTGACTTGCGGCCATATTAGGTTTTGGATTATCGTAAATTTTGTTAAGTTTCTTCACCAGACATATTCCAATGACCGTAGGAAGTGGTCCAATAAATGAAATCCAGAAACCAACTTTCAAGATGGCAGCCCATGGCTGGCGGCTATCTTGGAGTTCAGATCATCGTCAATTTTGATAGGTTTCTTCTCCACACCTTGTCCAACCACCCTATGAAGTTTCAAAGGGATCCGATAAACGGTAACGGAGTTATCATTTGGAAATCAATTTTCAAGATGGCCACCAGTGGCTGGCAGCCATCTTGGATTTGGGATCATTGTCGATTTCGATAGGTTTCTTCCTCAGACCTAGTCCAACCACTCTATGAAGGTTCAAAGCGTTCCGATAAACGGTAGCGGAGTTATCATATGGAAACCAATTTTCAAGATGGTCACCGGTGGTTGGCGACCATCTTGGATTTCAGATCATTGTCAATCTCGATAGGTTTCTTCCCCAGAGGTAGTCCAACCACCCTATGAAGGTTCATAGCGATCCGATAAACGGTAACAGAGTTTCAAGATGGCCGCTGATGGCCATCTTGGATTTCGGATCATCATTGAGTTTGATAGGTTTCTTCTGCAGGCCTAGTCCAACCACTCTCTAAGTTTCAAAGCGATACGATACACGGTAACGGAGTTATCATCCGGAAACCAATTTTCAAGATGGCTACCGGTAGCTGGCAGCCATCTTGGATTTTAGATCATTGTCAATTTCGATAGGTTTCTTCCCCAGACCTAGTCCAACCACTCTATGAAATTTCAAAGCGATCCGATAAACGGTAACGGAGTTATCATCCGGAAACCAATTTTCAAGATAGCTGCCTGTGGCTGGTGGCCATCTTGGATTTCGGATCATCATCGATTTCGATAGGTTTCTTCCGCAGACCTAGTCCAACCACTCTATGAAGTTTCAAAGCGATCCGATAAACAGTATCATTCAGAAACCAATTTTCAAGATGGCTACCGGTGGCTGGTGGCCATTTTGGATTTCGGATCATTGTCAATTTCGATAGGTTTCTTCCCCAGTCCTAGTTCAACCACTCAATAAGTTTCAAAGCGATCCGATAAACGGTAACAGAGTTATCATCCGGAAACCAATTTTCAAGATGGCCGCCGGTGGCTGGCGGCCATCTTGGATTTTGGATCATCGTCGATTTCGAGTGGTTTCTTCCCCAGGCTTAATCTGAAGTTTCAATGCGATCCGACAAACGGCAACAGAGTTATCATCCGGAAACCACCCTGCTGCCCGCAAGCCCGCCCGCCCGGACGGATGGCGGCATCACATAATAAACTGCCAAATTTTTTGGCGGGGTATAAAAAGTTACTTCCTAAACACTCTCACATACTAAACAAGATGGCCGCCAAACCATTTATCCGACAGTTTCGAAAATGGCAAATTTGAGCTCAGAATACACAAAAAATATATATAAAACCAATTTCGGCCTCAAAATCCCTCAAATAAAAAAATCCAATATGGCTGCCAAACACGCTACATTTTGATTGGCCCATGGCAGCCATGTTTTTTCACGGATCAACTTCCTTTGAACAAACTTTAATGGCCTTGAGTACCTAATTATATCTCCTAAAGTTTTGAATTGATGCCCTACGCAGTTTCGGAGAAGATTTTCAAAGACGTTTCCTAAAATCGGCCGAAATCCAAGATGGCCCCCGGTCAAATTGCCCGATCGGCTTCATTTGAATCCCCATGCCCTAAGGATGCTTCCTGTCAAATATAATTGAAATCGGCCTCGAAGTTCTCGAGAAGACACTTGAAATTTCCCATTGCTTTAGTATGGTCACCTTTGGCAGGAAAATAATCGAAGATGGCCACCAACCGTTTATCCGACAGTTTCGAAAATGGCAAATTTGAGTTCAGAATACCCAAAAACATATATAGAACCAATTTTGGCCTCAAAATTCATCAAATAAAACAATCCAATTGAGCCGTCAAACAAGCTACATTTTGACAGGCCCACAGCGGCCATGTTTTTAACGGATCAACTTCCCTTGCGTAAACTTTAATGACCCTTAGTCCCTAATCATATCTTCCAAATTTCAGCCCGATCCCTTCAGCAGTTCTGGAGTTGTTTTTGCAAAAACTAGGGCATCAAAGATGGCCGCCGAACCATTTAGTCAATCCAGTCTTCTTGAACAAACTTGGGTTACCTCTTTCTCTAGATGATGTTTCATGAGTTTTAAATCGATTCCCCATGCGGTTTCGGAGATTTTTAAAGACTGGCTTCATTTGAACAAACTTGGATCCCTATGGCCTAAGGATGCTTCCTGCCAAATACAATTGAAATCGGCTCAGTGGTTCTTGAGAAGTCACTTAAAGGAAAAGTTGACGGACACCGGACGAGAGGCAACGGATGACGGACGTACACACAATGGATGGTCGCCACGGCATAAGCACACTTGGCCTTTCAGCCCAGGTGAGCTAAAGACACAACATGGGGAGCAGGTGGAGAGAACTAAGAACACAAAGACAAAAGGTGATTAAATATTCAAGGCATCGGATAGCATTTTGAACACTTACACAGACGCCTACCACGAGTCCCGGAAACATATTATGTTTCGGAACCACGCGGTAAAAAGACTAAATTATACTAGAACTTCTAGAAGTCACCTGATGGCTAGGCCCAGGAATAGGCTATGGCGACTTAAGCTGTTCAGACATACTGAAAACAAACTAGCAGCTCAACAAAAACTTCCAAACTCAATTGGAAAATGCAAAAAGCTTTGATAAAGAAACAGGCGTTTTGCATAGGCAGTCAACATGCAAGAAGAGGAAGTGACACCCGGCGCATGCACGGTGGTGGGGCACACATCAGCTGAGCTGTCATCTTTCCTACCTGCACATTAGTGGCAGTTTTCTGTTTAAATCTGGGTTTTATTGAACCAAGGTCAATATTTAAGAAATATCAAAAAGTATTAGGGAGGTAAGTATACTCATGAGTGAAGTGTTATTGTTCTTAAGTCTAATATTTAAGTTAAATTGAGAAATTTAAAAATCTATTTTTCAAATATGATTTTCAAAACGCAAACAATTAATAATAAACTGCAGATGTCAAATAAGAAATTAAAAATGGCATTGACCTTTAACCTTCTGACCTCACTGTCAGTGCACTACTTCACTTTGGCATAATTAACCATGTATCAAAGTTAAGTTGCTGTACAATTCAGCAATCCAGAAATATAAGCTTAGAGAATTTGCCAAACACAAAAACTTAACATTGGACATGACAAAGGACATATATCAAGGTTATGATGATACTGACCTTTGTCCTAGTGATGTCACTACAAGCTAGTTTAGTTCCGGTAGTATTAAGCAATTCTGGTCAAATTACATGTTCTAGAAGGGGGGGGGGGGGGAGAGGAGGGCACCCTATAATCGAGCACATTCTTTGAGCACACTGTTTGTTCTAAAAATTATACCATGGAAATTGAACTAAATTTTGCGCTAGTAAATTCTCGCCGCCTGACAACTATGTTTAATGTACACTCCAAAAACATCACACGGAAGTGAAATTATTAAATTGGGGTGCCCAAATATTGCTTATTCTTTAATAAATATCACTTATTACATCAAAATTAATCCAGAATTTGACATAAAATGGCGTCGGGAAAAGACATAAATCACATGATTCGCCTCCAATCAAAAAGATCTTTATTTAGAGCGAGTACTCGGATATAAATATTCTGGACTGGGAGCTCGGAAATTGCTATATATTATCATAGTGCGATAGGAACTGAATGTTCCCATAACCATTTGATAATAAACTCCCGTTAGCGCATAAGATCACACAGCGCCTCCAATCACAAGAGCCAGCGGCTCGCCAACATAAGCAGCGGTCTATCTCATTTTAATTCTCGGACCTTCAAGCAATTTTTGTCGTACATGATTCTGTTTTGGATCATTTGATGTTGGTCGGCATTACAACTGGTGACCATCTTATCACATTCCTAATGTCACATGATTTCTATATTTTCGAGGTAACATTTTATTTGATGTAATAAACGATCTTTATTGAAGATACGCGATATTTAGACAGTCCTATTTAATAATTTCTCTTTCACCATGATATTTTTAGGCATACATTAAACATAATGCTGAGTGATGGTAATTTTTTATACCAATTTTCGATTTTTTAAAGGTACATTTTTCTAAATTTCACACCATCTTATACTTGAATACAAGAGCTTTTTGGGAGGATTTTGGTCAAATTTGGGCCTGTGACCTATGTTTGATGGTGCCTTTAGTCAAGAAGCTACGGTATTCAAAACCTTAACATTGAAAAAGCAGAGGTTAAATAGCAAGGTCAGAATGACTTTTGATCTAGTCATCTCATTATCATCATGCTGCCTCCTTATGCTAAAGGCAACAATATGTCCATGCTTGGTTCCAGTAAGCTTAAGCAATCCTAATGTACAGGCAAATAAGATAATTTGCTAAATGCAGAAACTTAATGTTGACACTATTGTCATCAGAAAAGTGATTCCTATGTCGCTCTTCTGCTTCACAGACGAGACAAAACCTGTGGAGTCTAAGTTGTGTGTAGTATTATCAAAACAACATAAGATAAGAACAACTATGTTGAGCTAATTGCAAATCGGCCGAGCCACTGAACAGTGATTTAAACGATTAACCAGAAATATGTTTGCAATGCGGCCATGAAGGTCGACTTTAAGACTTTACAATGAACTATGAAGCTTGACTTCAAACAAAAAATAAATATTTTTAAAAGGACCAAGCACCTGCAATGCTAACCTGGACCATTCGCATTTGAACCAGTTGCATTTAAAAACCGAAAAACATGATGGATAATTTTCAAAAAATCCAAGATGGCCACCAAAGAAATTGATGAATCAAAATTCCCCTTTGTTATGTTGAAGCCTACTGCCAGACGATCCACTCAAGTAAGGAGTAGCCTTTTAACCAGTTCTTGAAAATACTTTTAAAATCCACTATAGAATTCATGGATTTGGATAAAATCCACCAAGCGGTTATGGAGATGTTTTTTGACAATTTCTGGTACATTTTCAAATTTTTGATTTTCAGCAAAAAAAATCAGACCATAAAAATTCTGAATAAGTGTTCTGAAGCCTACCGCGATAGGGGCTGTCCAGCCAAATAGGGTTGAAATCTGTCAAGCAGTTAATGAGGAATAGCGTTTTGACAATTTCCGCTAAATTTTTCATGAAAACGAAGATTTTGATCCCAAAAAATAGACCAATCAAAATTCTGTATAAGCGTTCTGAGGCCCATCCCCATAAGGTCCTTCCAGCCACATTAGGTTGAAATCGGCCAAGCGGTTAATGAGTAGTGTTTTTAAACAAAAGTTGACGGATGGACCATGGACGCCATGCGTCAGTGATGTTGACCTTTGACCTTTTGGGGTCAACATCATTGTGTGATCCCGTGTCATTATAAGGAGGCATGTGTTCAAGTTTGGGTTCAGTATGATTAACAAAACATGAGATATAAACAGAAAAGTTGAGCTAAACGGGTGTTAAAGTCGTAAAGGTTTTTACCAAGGTCACAGTGACCTTGACCTTTGACCGTGTGACAACAGGATCATTGTGTGATGCCATGTCATTATAAGGAAACATGTTCCCAAGTTTGGGTCCAGTATGATTAACCAAACATGAGATATAAACAGAAAAGTTGAGCTAAAAACAAATTGGCTGCTGCCGCTGCCGCCACCACTGCCGCCACCGCACGAGCACGACGTGCAGGGTATCACAATAGCTCATTTTGCTCTATAAAGTCGAGCTAAAAATGGAAATTGTGCATAATTCAAAGATGGCCACAGACACACTTCACCAATTATATTAGAATAATACTGTATCTAAGATCAGACACAGTTCTGGTATCTTCTCGCAAAGAATTGCTCAAATCATCTCAACACATACACCACTCATTGCTCAAAAGCTGTAGAGTTGCTGTACCAGACATATAAATATGTTGCCACAACACGATCATTTTAGCCAGTCTTCTATTTACCTCCTGGTATATGTGCATTTTCAAATCCTCGTAATCCATCAGATCGCACCAGCATCTCTTTAATGCCATTTCTCTTTAATTCCTGAATAAAATACTTCATTATTACCATCATCATAATAACTATCATTATTCTAAGTCTTATCATTATCACCAGTACTATCGTTTTCACTAATATCACCGTCTTCATCATAATTTTCATAATCATCAAAAATTCTTATCACACTGATGCCAAATGATTAATTGTTAAAGAGTCACAGATTTCTTTTTTCACGAGAGAGTTGATACTTACCACTCTGATGCTCTATGATATTTTCCAAATATCGACCTAGCTTCAGTAAAACTCAGAATTAAAAAGAAACCGCCCCCCCCCCCCCCGCTGGGCAGGTTACTCAACTGACAGTCAAGCGGATGTGCGGCCCAAACTCACTCATGCACGGGGCCGTCTCTTTCTATTCCAAATTATTGTCTGACAAATTGCAACATAAACCGCCGATAGACAGAGCCTCTGTGGGGCGGAGAGACCAGGATCGTATCAGGGTTCTAATTATCAACTCACGTGAAAAAAGAAATCCATGATTTCGTTTATTTGACATCAAGAGTATACTTACCACCCTGATACTCTTTGATATAGCCAGAATTTGTAAATGAATTTGGCAGGAGGGACGCAAATGTCAGAAGACCGGCTCGTCCCAGGAAGAGCAAGCTCTTTTGCTTTTGGAGCACATAAAACATCTGAAATTGTGAATGTAAAGACAATCAGGAAATGACTTTGACATCGGCTAACACAACCGATGTTGAGAGTAATGACCGTTTAATATGCGCTCCCCACCCCACCCTCTTTTATAAAGAGGGAGCGATGACCTCAATGTCCTATACGCTCTCTATGTGCTCATGCTAAAGTACTATAAGACATCGGACGAAAGCTTCATTTCATATATTCTCAGATGGAACCACAAAGAACACAAACAATCACCATTTTAGTAAGTAATAACAACAGGCCCAAGGGGCCTGTATCGCTCACCTGGACAATAGGCATTTCAACCAGAATGCTCTTTATCAACAAGATGGCCAGCAAACCGTTTATCCGACAGTTTCGAAAATTGCAAATTTGAGATCAGAATACCCAAAAACACATATAAAACCAATTTCGGCCTCAAAATCCATCAAATAAAAAAATCCAATATGGCCACCAAACATGCTATATTTTGATTGGCCCACGGTGGCCATGTTTTTTGATGGATTAACCTCTCTTGAACAAAATGTAATGGCCCTTAGGCCCTAATCATATCTGCCAAATTTTGGCCCGATCCCTTCAGCGCTCCTGGAGAATAAGTAATTTTTGCTACAACTAGGTTAACCAAGATGGACAACAAACCATTTGACCAATCAAGTTCCCTTGCCATAAATCATATTTCATGAGGTTTGCATCAATCCCCCAAGCCGTTTCGGAGAAGAAAATTTTTAAAGACGTTTCCTAAAATCGGCCTAATTCCAAGATGGCCGATCGGGTTCATTTGAACAAACTTAGATCTTTATATGCCCTATGCATGCTTCCTCCCAAATATAATTGAAATCGCCCAGTGGTTCTTGAGAAGAAGTCGTTTAAAGAATTCCCCATTGCTTTACTATGGGCCCATTGCTTTACTATGGGAGCCTATGGCGGGAAAACAAACCAAGATGGCAGCCAAACCGTTTATCCGATAGTCCCGAAAGTGACATATTTGAACTCGCCAAACTGATAAGCATATATAAAGCAATTTTCGCCATCAGAATACATCAAATACGAAAAAGCCAATATGACCAACAGACGCAAAATTTTGATTGGTTGATGGCGGCCATGTTTTTTAACGTACAAACTTCCCTTGAACAAACTTGAATGGACCTTGGTCCCTAAGCATATTTACCACATTTCAGACCTATCCCTTCAGCGGTTCGGGAGAAGTCATTTTCGCGAAACTAGGTCATCCAAGATGGCCACCAGGCAAATAGGCCCATCAGGTTGCCGTGAACAAACTTGGGTCTACCCTTGCAATAGATGATGTGCTATGAGTTTTGAATCAATTCCTCCAGCGGTTTCGGAGAAGATTGTTTCTAAAAATTACTATTTTGGCCGCCGGCCATCTTGGATTTTGGCCGATCGGCTTCATTTGAACAAACTTGAATCTCTATGCCCTAGGGATGCTTCCTGCCAAATATAATTGAAATCGACCCAGTGGTTCTTGAGAAGAAGTCATTTTAAAGGAAAAGTTGGCGGATGGACGACGGACGGTCGCCACGACATAAGCTCACTTGGCCTTTCAGGCCAGGTGAGCTAAAAAACGTAACAAAAAATAACCATCACCAAATATAGGATATACATGTATATATATATATATTTTGACGTTATTTCCTTTAATCCCTGCTGGCGATGATAGGTACAGTACCGAAAAGCGGGGATTCCCCCACTATATTGCACTATGTCTGAGTCAATGACCGTACGAACAATATTTACAAATATACACAGTTTAAAGTTTATGTAAAATCGATAGGGCAAGCGGATTTGATGTGACACGGAGGTAATGATCTATAAAACTACTCACAATGCCATTGTGCTACTGACATAATGTCATCCACCGGCACTCCATTAAACAGAGCCGTGGATGTCACTACGCCACGGACACTGTGAGCCTTGACCATGTCAACTTGTTTTCCTGTGGCGGCTTTGTGGATGCATTCCACAATCCACCTAGAAATGGTATCTTTAGAAGCTCTCCCATGGCGTTCAATATAAGATAGCCGGCCATAAAGCACTAGGGTCCGTCCGCCATTCCTGTATATAGTGTTTATAACGTGTTAATGCACGGACAGGACACCAAGCTTTTGAGTTCGGATCAAACCTAGTCAAAGTGATTAAAACTATAGGCTAACCAGGATATTTTAAAGACTGGTTTTTCACCATAAAGTTAACTCTAGGTAGAAGCCCGAGGCCTTCCCCTGTAACCACAAAACGGTCTGGTTCTGCTGACAAAGCATGTATTTCACTTCTTCGTCTGGCTGAAGCTGCAGCAATCAGAAAAATTGTTTTAAGCGTAAACATTTTCATGGAATTGGAACTTAGTGGTTCAAAGGGTTTATCCGCTAATACTTTAAGTACTAACGATAAACTCCAAGATGGAATCACTGGAGGATTCCTTGGTCTTAGATTACCCATGCCTTTGACTAAAGTATTTAGATTACATACTTCATCACTTCCCCTATAAGCCAAGAAAGGGATAACTGACATTAAAGCTGACTTGTAGCCAGCAATAGAGTTAGGCTTGAGGCTATAGGCATCAAAAAGGTGACAGAGGAAATCGGCTACGATCTGAATAGATGCATCCATTGAGAACCATTCAGCAAATCTGTTGATTTTATAATTATATGCTCTGGAGGTTGACCACCCCCCCACCCCACCCACCCTTCTAGCTCTTGGCATAAACATGGCTGCTTGCTCAGAAAAGCCCTCCTTAACTGCTGATTCCTTGACAACATCCACGCAGTCCATTGGAATACTGATGGGTTGTTGTGCAAGGCCTTGTCCTGGAAGATTATGTCGTCCATCAGAGGCAGAGAAACAGGATTGCAGACCAGCAGGTCCACCAGATCCGAATACCATGATCGCCTTGGCCAATTTGGGCCAATCAGAAGCATTTGGCATTCCTGCTGCCTGATTTTCTGGAGAACCTTTGGAATCAGGATTGCTGGCGGGAATGCGTATGCATACATTCCCTCCCAGCTGATAGCTAGCGCATCTACTACGATAGCGCTCGGATCTGGAATCGGAGAGACATACGTCGTCATCTTCGTATTCTTGTTCGTTGCGAATAAATCTATGTTAGGCTTTCCCCAGTGGTTGAACAGACGGTCTGCTACACATTGATTTAGTTGCCATTCCATGGGAAGAATGCTCATTCTTCGGCTCAATGAGTCCGCTAATAGATTTAGCCTTCTGGAATATGAACTGCTTTCAGGGAAATCCCATGATCTAGGCACCAGCAAAGCAGTTTCCATGTCATCCTACAGACACTGGGCGACTTCGTTCCGCCCTGGCGGTTTATGTAAGTCACTACCGTTGTTGTAGTCTGATCGAACCAGAAAAATCTTGCCCTTGACCTTCTCTAGGAAGCGTTCCATGGCTAAGACTACTGCTTGCATTTCTAGCAGATTGATATGTTCTTTTGACTGATCCAGATTCCAAAGCCCTGATACTTTGTCTTCTTCCAGGCAAGCTCCCCATCCCTCCATTGATGCATCTGTATACATCGTTAATTGAGGGTGGGGAGGTGACAACATCACTCGCGCCAGGAGATTCTCTCTTTTCATCCACCATTGAAGGTGGTGAATATGAGGTTCCAACACTGACACCTTTGAGTCCAGGAATCCCGTATTCTGGGTCCACTGTGTTATGAGAAATAACTGGATAGGCTGCCGGTGTAAGGCTACCTATGGAATGACTGGTTCCAAAGAAACCATCAACCCCAGCATTCTCAAGTAGACCCGTGCCAGGACATGACGACTGTTGCAAACTGGCTGAATGACTGAGATGAGTGCTTCTACTCTCTCCTGAGTAGGATAAACATACCCTATCTCTAGATCGAAGAACATGCCCAGGTAAACAAACTTCTGGGATGGTGTCAGCTCTGATTTTTGAAAGGTGATTATCCAGCCTAGATCTGTAAGAGTTTTCAAAACTATCTCCAGATTTGATGATAGACTTTCTTGATTGTGTGCTTTTAACAGCCAGTCGTCTATGTACATGTGGACTGCTATGTGTCTCCTGCAGAGGTACGACGTCACAGCTTGGACCACTCAAGTGAAGACCCAAATAGCTGTCAATATACCAAATGGGAGAACCCTGAATTCCCATTGGCAGCCCTGAAATGCAAATCTCATGAATCGACGAAAGCTCTTCGCAATGGGAATGTGGAAATAAGCATCTTTTAGATCTATTGATGCTGTCCACATTCCCTTCCTCAATCCTGCTAACACCGTTCTTAGTTTCCATTTTGAAACTTGGTGTGAAGATAAACCTGTTGAGAGGTTTGAGGCTGAGAATTGGTCTCCACCCTCCAGTGCTTTTTGTCACTAGGAATAGGAACCCGGACATGGTTGAATAGGAACCCGGACATTTTTGTGCGGGTTGAATTGCATGTTTTTGTATGAGGGATTGAATTTCCTCCTCTATACACAACTGTTGATCCGGATCTCGTGGATTTTGAGCCCAGATCGGAACCAGACAGGTGCGATGGCTGGTTTGATATCCAGTTGGGATGGTAACTGACTGAAAGCCATCGTAAGACTGAGCGGTCCTGAGTAACCGGCTCCCACTCTTGCATGTGGAAGGCCAGATGGCCTCCCACGGGTGCACCTAAGGATTGAGGTGAACTCGAGAAGTACAAGAGTTGCCCTGTCTCTGGTGGCTGTCCTAGCAGCACTGGTGTGACCGTTGTGGGTGCCAACTCATCAGGCTTGGCTCCCACAACCAGAACCCAACGCTCCTCTGCCAGCGTCACGTGCACCTCGGTACGCGGGCTGCCTGACGGGTTGCGCTGGAGGAGCCTGTGCTCCCCCACCCCCTAGCTGGCTTACACTGGCGTTGCTGTGGCCGACACTGCGCAGGTGGGTGGCCTCTGACAAGGCCAGCACCACCTCTAGCCTGCTGAGGATGGAAGGCAGGGGGCGCTGCTTGAACACACTCCATGCAGAGCACTTCAAACCGCTCACGCAGCGCCCTCTGGTTATTCACCAGGTTTACGGTTTGTTGGAGGTGCAGGCATCCTTCACCTCCAAACAACCCTGGACCTGACATCGATGTCCGAAGAAGCCGAGTGGACAGGTCCTGCACGGGGCACAAATTGCCTCGCCCATAAACTCCTGGTTACGGATCTCGTCATGCAATCCAGAGCCAGGTAATGCCATCCTGGATGGCTCTCTGGACTGTAAGAGATGCTTGGCGGGCCACGGATGCTGCTACTACCCCCTGTAGCAGCTGGGAAACGTGCGAGAGCTGAGATGGCTCCTAATACTTTCCTCCATGTCCTGCGACGCGGAATTTGCGTTGCACAAAGCACTAATGCACAAGAGTCCCGTGTCAGACCAGGACCCTGGCCGTGTGTCATCGCCCAAAGCCGCAAGGTCATCCATGCAAGGCTTTGGGACGATGCCATACTTCTGATAAAGATCAGAACTGATACGGCAGCACCGTGCCACCTCGCGAGGGGCCTTCGCAAAGCATTCATTCGGCTGAATGGATGTCTCTGCCGCACCGAACATATTCACAATATGCTCCGCATATGAAACAGATGGCATAGTGCTCGTCACCAGCTTCCCTCCCAACCACGGGCGCTGGTCCTGCTGGGAAGCCGGTGGATCCACCTGGAGTTCCGGCTTGATGTTCACTAGCCATTGGCAAGCACCCAGCCAGTCCTCCTCGGTGGTCACCTGTGAATGCTCGACGAGCCTAGGGTGTTCGTCATCCACAACAACATTCACTGGTGCTGGAGATACTCCTGGATAGCCAGGGAAGCCATACGGACCCGCAAGGGCGGGCATGGCTTACGCCGTGGCTATTCCAGGAGCCAGATCTACGGCGTCATTGGGGGGGGGGGGGCTACATGCATGACGTTATAGTTCAGGCCTTCCTCACGGTAACTCTCGGCAAGCCGAGGGATACAGTATTGACGGCCATCCGCTCCTAGCCGGCATAGCCGTGAAACCTACTCCAGAAGAAGTAGCTCCCTGGAAAAGATCACCCATGTGCGCCCTGGGGGCAGATGGATTTCCATTTCCGTGGCCATCGGCAGGCCATAACAGTGTCCAGAAAGATTAGACGCCAAGCTTGAAAAAGGATCAAACTCGGCCTGGGCAGGAGGGGTATTTCATGAGACGCTAATACCTTTAGCCTTAGGCTGCTCTAGAACATTCGTTAAGCGAACGGCCGAGGCCATGGCTTTCGGTGCCGGGTCCACGGCCGAGGCAAGCCTCAGCGCCGGACCAGCAGGAGCCATCTCTGGGTCTTTTACATCGAAAACTGGCATCTTAAGAGAACCAGACCCAGAGACGGGAACACTCTGTCCTGGAGCAAATGAGGAAGACAATGACGAATATGAACCAGGAAGCAAGCTGCGAAGCAACTCCGGGACAAGATCCGTGATTGTCTTCTTCATTTCTCCCATCATCTCCAGACGGAAGGCCTCCATGTCTGGCATGGATATGCCTTCCTCTTCTTACCGCACGACTCCATGTCAAGTCGCCTCTTTTCATCCGCCTCCCGGTCCTGTACCTTCTGATTTATGAAATCAGTAAAAACCTCCACCGGCCATGACTCACACACATGGCAATTTAGCAAAGGCCTGTATGTACTGCACCTAGTGTAGTCATGAGGGAAATAGCGTGCCTTCATGAATCGGTGGCAGGAAGGGCATTTGTTTTCAGTAATCCTGAAAGACACAAACGGAAACAATTAGTTTTTAGTTATGATGAACCAAAAAACCAATTGCAGAAGGCTAATAAATTCCGTAAGCAAAACTTAGACCCCTAGATGAAAAAGATAAGCCAGGCCCATAAAAAAAGGTAAACAAATCCTAAAAATTTCTTATTCTTCATGAAGACAAGGGAGACAATTAGAATTTGAACATAAATACTTGAGAGGCTAATGCTAGACTCCACACTCAAACAAAGACTCATTAGTATAAGCAAAACGAATTAAAGGAATCACCAGTTCGCATGATTGATCCTCACGGGATCTAGTATGTGTAGTTGGTGTATCCAGTACTTCTCTTGTTCTTTACGTATATGTGTTTTCTCTGGGTCCTCTGGGTCATGAGGAAGAAGATGTATAATTTTAAAGGACATATCTTGTCCTGTGTGTGTGGGCAAATTAAAATGATGCGCTACAGGGGAATCCTTGTGTTTTTTTAAATCCCTGAGATGTTCCTTGATTCGTATGTGAAACTCCCGCTTTGTTTCTCCCACATACTGTTGTTTGCATCGTGTGCAGGTAAGTAAGTAGACAACATTGCATTTGTCGCAATAGGTTTTGACCTTACACCTGTATATAAGGTGTATTGATGAAGTAGCACGTATTGTCCATTTTGTGACAAAAAAAGCATTTTTTTCTGGTGCATGGATCAATAGGGTTTAGAAGTTTTTCCCTGTATGCCTGCTTTGGCGGGAAATTAAAATCTGGCTTTTACTAGAGTATCCTTAATTGTGGGATTACGTCTGTAACCAAACATAGGTTTTGTAGTGAAAGTGTTTTGACATTTCTGGCTGCTAGTTAGTAGATTCCAGTGTTTGTTGATGATATTTCGTGCTTTCTGCCTTTGTTGGTGAAAGTCCGTAATGCACGGGATTCTCATGTTTGTTTCGTCTTTTGGTGGGTTAGGTGTTAAAAGTTCATGCCTTTCTTTTTTGCATGCTTTTTGATAGCATTTGAGGAGGAGGTCTGAAGGATAGTTTCCTTTTTGGTAATATCCAATGAGATCGTGGCCATGATTGTGGAAGTCAATGTCCTTGCTGCAGATTCTGCGAAGGCGGAGGAATTGGCCATATGGGTTGGAGTTTTTAGTGGACTGCGGGTGTGCACCGTCGTAATATAGGTAGCCGTGTGTATCTGTTGGTTTGGAGTATAAGTCAAAACCCAACATGTGGTTTTGATTGATGTATACATAAGTGTCCAAAAAGTTAATTTTCTCTGTTGAGTGTTCAGCGGTGAATTTGATGCTCGGGTGTGAGTTATTCATATGGGTGATAAATTCATCTAATTTTTGTTTCCCTGTGCTTCAGATCATGAAAATGTCATCGATGTATATGAGGTAGGGAGCAGGTTTGTGTGGTGCTGTTGCAAGGAGTTGCTTTTCTAGCTGTGACATGAAAATAATAGCATATGTTGGTGCAACTTCTGTCCCCATGGCGGTTCCACACCCCCCCCCCCCCACCCCCGATTTGGAGGTAGTGTTCGCCATTAAATTCAAAGTTATTGCATTTAAGGACTATGGAAAGTAGATTTAGAAGAGATCTCGGTTCTAAGCTTCCCGGTATGCCATGTTGGCATATGTGTTGGGCAGTGGCTTTTAGGCCTTCAGAATGTGGTATATTCGTATATAGTGAGGCGACATCCATTGTGACTAGAAATGCATGTTCTGGTACGTTTCCAAATGCTTCTAGTTTGTTAATGAAATCTGTGGTGTCTAACGTATGACAGGATGTCATGGAGGTGTATTTTTTAAGTGTTCATCAATAAAACTGCTAATGTGTTCAGTCGGACAGCCATTGCCACTGATGATCAGTCTGCCCATGGTGGGCGTGGTTTGTTTGTGTATTTTGGGTAATAGGTAGAATCTGGTGGTGTGTGGATTGTCTATTCTAAGCCCATTGGCTATGTCTGTGGTGATTTGCCCACTAAGGACTAGATCGGTGATACACGTTTCTATTTTTTCTGCATGTAGACTTGTTAAGATTCATATTTTGATACACATTGTATCTGCGTCAGAACAAAACCTGAACAAACGTGAGTTGACCAGACCAGTTGAATTGAAAGATTTATTAGTAGTTGAACTTTATGAACCTATGCAAACCATCAAGAGAGATAAATAACACAACACTCAGTCATAACATTTCCAAAAATCTTTAGAAATAAAATGACTGAAAACTTACTCTCCATACTAAAACCTCAGAAGAATAAACTCCTGAAGAATGAGTGAAGTCTGCTGAACAACAGCAGGAATACCTGATCCAGAATCCAAACCCTGTGGTGGGGGGGGGAGAATCCGGCAACTTGGCAGTGTCAGACATTCTTATAAAATTCAAAGCAAGTTGCAAAACAACTGAGCTTCAAAATCATCAAAAGCAAAAGCAATTCTAAGAGGTAAATCAAAGTGTGTTGCAATGGCAGGTCAATAATTTGAGAAGAGAAAGAGACAGTACCCCGCATGCGCGAGTTTGGGCAGCACATCCGCTGGACTGTCAGTTGAGTAACCTGCCCAGTGGGGGCGGTTTCTTTTTAATTCAGAGTCTTATTGAAGCTAGGTTGACATTTGGGAAATATCACAGAGTATCAGGGTGGTAAGTATACTCTTGATGTGAAATAATATTACTAAAAGATGATGCTATCTGCTGTCTTTGACAGCAACAGCTTACAACAACATTATTTCTCAGAGGAAATACCAGTGAGAATTTGAAGGGAATTTAATGTTCTAGGGGGGGTCAAACATGAATAGCATCTCGGTAACTATTTAATTTCAGAATAGATCCTCCTCATCATCATTTGAACAAATTTCAGCATACAGCAAACATTTATATACAGGTAGGTGCCCCTCAGAATACAGGTAAACAAACATAATAGTCTAGTGTTAAAGAAAAAAACCCACTCAGGCATTTTCCATTGTACTACTCAGATAGACGATGAGTATAGACAAACTAAAAATGCAAAATGCCCAATCTTTCTCTGGAAGTTTCCAAGTTATTTGATGACAGAAATTGTTTATGTCAATCGTAACCCCAGATGTTTCAATAGAAACAGATGTATCTCTTCAGCACTTCAGTGAAAACAGACAAGAGGGGTAAATTTCTCTTGATTGGAAATTTACATAGCTATTGGATGGTAGTTAAAAAGAATGGCAGTTTATATATTTGATCAAGGATAGTCCCTTGTCTGAAACGCAGAATAACCTCTGCAATTGTCCTCAATGCGATTTTGCATTATATCTCTAACGGCTGTTCATTTTCATTTATATGTTTCTGACGGATTTTGTCATTGTCACTTGAGCGATGGTAGCGTACCTTCTGCATAATTATCATGCTAAATTCTAGATTCATTTTGAATTTACCATTTTATTGTTTGTTCGTTAATTTTCCTCTTTTACTCTTTCCGAGTCATAAATTGGCAACAGACATGAGTTTTGGAAAGACAGATGTATCATCGTGATATGTTATTGAGAAAAAACACTATTCTGAGTGCTAGCACACCTGCTTTTTTGGAACATCAATGATGAATTACAGAAACAGAATTATTTATACATAACGTAAATGGAAATAACAAAATAACTGTATTTTCACGGCAACCCCCATATGTAATTTAAGTTAATAAATAACCTTCGCCATAATCCACTAATTTATTGCTAACATCTATCTGGTGAGCTGCATGTCATTTTACAAACGCACCAACCTTCTGGAGGGGCACATATCTGTAGATAATATTTTAATAAGAATCTTACTTCTTTGATAGCATTCATATGTTCTTTTTCATCGCTGTAGCTTCCGAATTCATTTTCCACCTGAACCATTATTATGGGACCTCCCTGAGAAAACTGTCACATAAAGAGAAAGATGTGTCAAATTAGAGTGGAAGCATATGCTAGACATAAGGGCCTGCACGATGTATTCATATACTTGTCTCCATTTTATCTTTGAAGATTTACCACTATAAATGACTGGCTCAAAAACTGAGCCAGTCATTCTAGAGATAATTTAAAAAAAATAATCTCTTGGTTTGTAAATAGATATTTTCAACGAGAAAATATGAGACATATTCTTAAACAAATTTGAGTCTTAAAGGCTTAACAGTACAAAAGTTCTTTAAAAACAGGCCACTAGACACACTAAAAGAATAGGCTCATGAGCACATGGCAGACGCTGCAATATATCCATGACCATGTGGCAGACACCACAATAGGCCCATGATGAGGAACTGTAAACATGTTTAGATTAAGTAATGCACAACAAGCATTGCTCAATCAGGCAACAATTAACTGTTGCCATAGACAGATGGCAATGCTACTTATCATTATTGACCAATGCGCCATTCATCCGTACCAGCATGGGAAAGATAACAATGTACAAGCATGGGAAAGATAACAATGTACCAGCATGGGAAAGATAACAATGTACCAGCATGGGAAAGATAACAATGTACAAGCGTGGGAAAGATAACAAAGTACCAGCATGGGAAATATAACAATGTACCAGCATGGGAAAGATAACAATGTACCAGCATGGGAAAGATAACAATGTACAAGCGTGGGAAAGATAACAATGTACAAGCGTGGGAAAGATAACAATGTACAAGCGTGGGAAAGATAACAATGTACCAGCGTGGGAAAGATAACAATGTACAAGCGTGGGAAAGATAACAATGTACCAGCGTGGGAAAGATAACAATGTACAAGCGTGGGAAAGATAACAATGTACCAGCGTGGGAAAGATAACAATGTACCAGCATGGGAAAGATAACAATGTACCAGCATGGGAAAGATAACAATGTACCAGCATGGGAAAGATAACAATGTACCAGCATGGGAAAGATAACAATGTACAAGCATGGGAAAGATAACAATGTACCAACATGGGAAAGATAACAATGTACAAGCATGGGAAAGATAACAATGTACAAGCGTGGGAAAGATAACAATGTACCAGCATGGGAAAGATAACAATGTACCAGCATGGGAAAGATAACAATGTACCAGCATGGGAAAGATAACAATGTACAAGCATGGGAAAGATAACAATGTACCAGCATGGGAAAGATAACAATGTACAAGCATGGGAAAGATAACAATGTACCAGCATGGGAAAGATAACAATGTACCAGCATGGGAAAGATAACAATGTACAAGCGTGGGAAAGATAACAATGTACCAGCGTGGGAAAGATAACAATGTACCAGCGTGGGAAAGATAACAATGTACAAGCGTGGGAAAGATAACAATGTACCAGCGTGGGAAAGATAACAATGTACCAGCATGGGAAAGATAACAATGTACCAGCATGGGAAAGATAACAATGTACCAGCATGGGAAAGATAACAATGTACCAGCATCGGAAAGATAACAATGTACCAGCATGGGAAAGATAACAATGTACCAGCATGGGAAAGATAACAATGTACCAGCATGGGAAAGATAACAATGTACAAGCATGGGAAAGATAACAATGTACCAACATGGGAAAGATAACAATGTACAAGCATGGGAAAGATAACAATGTACCAGCGTGGGAAAGATAACAATGTACCAGCGTGGGAAAGATAACAATGTACCAGCATGGGAAAGATAACAATGTACCAGCGTGGGAAAGATAACAATGTACCAGCGTGGGAAAGATAACAATGTACCAGCGTGGGAAAGATAACAATGTACCTACCAGCGTGGGAAAGATAACAATGTACCAGCATGGGAAAGATAACAATGTACCAGCGTGGGAAAGATAACAATGTACCAGCGTGGGAAAGATAACAAAGTACCAGCATGGGAAAGATAACAATGTACCAGCGTGGGAAAGATAACAATGTACCAGCGTGGGAAAGATAACAATGTACCAGCATGGGAAAGATAACAATGTACAAGCATGGGAAAGATAACAATGTACCAGCGTGGGAAAGATAACAATGTACAAGCATGGGAAAGATAACAATGTATAAGCCTGGGAAAGATAACAATGTACATGCACGGGAAAGATAACAATGTACAAGCACGGGAAAGATAACAATGTACAAGCGTGGGAAAGATAACAATGTACCAGCGTGGGAAAGATAACAATGTACCAGTATGGGAAAGATAACAATGTACATGCATGGGAAAGATAACAATGTACTAGCATGGGAAAGATAACAATGTACCAGCATCGGAAAGATAACAATGTACCAGCATGGGAAAGATAACAATGTACAAGCGTGGGAAAGATAACAATGTACAAGCATGGGAAAGATAACAATGTACAAGCATGGGAAAGATAACAATGTACAAGCGTGGGAAAGATAACAATGTACAAGCGTGGGAAAGATAACAATGTACATGCACGGGAAAGATAACAATGTACAAGCACGGGAAAGATAACAATGTACAAGCGTGGGAAAGATAACAATGTACCAGCGTGGGAAAGATAACAATGTACCAGTATGGGAAAGATAACAATGTACATGCATGGGAAAGATAACAATGTACTAGCATGGGAAAGATAACAATGTACCAGCATCGGAAAGATAACAATGTACCAGCATGGGAAAGATAACAATGTACAAGCGTGGGAAAGATAACAATGTACAAGCATGGGAAAGATAACAATGTACCAACATGGGAAAGATAACAATGTACAAGCATGGGAAAGATAACAATGTACAAGCATGGGAAAGATAACAATGTACCAGCATGGGAAAGATAACAATGTACCAGCATGGGAAAGATAACAATGTACAAGCATGGGAAAGATAACAATGTTGTTATACTTACCTCCCTAACACTCTATGATATTTCCTAAATATCTACCTTGACTCAATAACCCCAGATTAAACAAGATAGGTGCCCTTAATGGGCAGGTAGACAGGTGACAGTCAGCTGGATGCCGGCCCCAACCTCGTGCATGCGCAGACTGTCACTGCCTCAGTTTGACTATTGGCCGACACCTGCAACTTAAAAGCCTGAAGACTGAGCCTCTGTGGGGCGGAGAGGCCGGGTCCATGTTAGGGAGGTAAGTATAACAACTCTCGTGAAAAAAAGAAATCCATGATATCGTTTATTTCACTTCAACAGATATACGTACCTCCCTAACACTATGATATTGCCAGAATTCATAAGAGAATTTGGCAGGAGGGAGGCGAGGTCAAAAGACCAGCTCATCCCTTGCACGTTTTGTGCATGAAGCACTAACATCTGAAATTGTGTGACACACACAATCAGCCAATGATTTGAACATCGGATAATACAACCGATGATGAGAGTAATGACCGTATGTCAAATGCACTCACCCTCCTTTTGGGAAAGTAGAAGCTATGACCTCAATGTCCCATATGCTCTCTAAGTACTGGTGCTAAGTACTACAGGACAAGAGACGAAAGGCTTCATTTCGTATACTCTCAACAAATAAACCACATAATACACAGGTACGATTACATTATTGTTAAATAAGGGTAATACATCGTGACAATAAATTATGTAACAACAAAAGGCAGTACTGAACTTATGCATGAAAGCTGTATCCATCCAGTCCACATAAGTGAAGGGAATATGATACACGAATATGCGGTTGCTTCCACAATTAAAATGTGCTATCTGAAGACAGCAAGTGCAACTTCTCTACAATATATATACACCTGATCATCTTTTGAATATCGATACGGCAAGAGGATTAGTGGTGTCATGGAGGTAATGGTCGGTAAAACTTGACTCACAGTGCCACTGAGCTACTGACATAATGTCATCCACCGGCACCCCATTAAACAGGGCGGTGGACACCACTACGTCATGGACATGGTGAGCCTTGGCTAAGTCAACTTGTTTACCGGTTGACCTCCTTCTGGCTTTTGCCATAAACATGGCTGCTTGCTCAGAAAAGCCCTCCTTAACTAGATTCCTTGACAACATCCACGCAGTCAATTGGAACATTGACGGGTTGTTGTGAAGGGACTTTCCCTGGAAAATAACCAGAAGGTCCAGCAGATCTGTATACCATGATCGGCTTGGCCGATCTGGGGTGATCAGAAGCACTTGGCACTCCTCCTGCCTCATTTTCTGAAGGACTTTTGGAATCAAGATTGCTGGTGGGAATGCGTATGCATACATTCTCTCCCAGCTGATAGCTAACACATCTGTTGCGTAAGCGCTTAGATCTGGTATCGGAGAGACGTACGTCATCTTCACATTCTTGTTCGTTGCGAACAAATCTATGTAACCAATCTATGTTGGGTTTCCCTCAGTGGTCGAACAGACGATCCCCCACACATTGATTTAGTTGCCATTCCGTAGGCAAAACACTTATCCTTCGGCTCAATGAGTCTGCTAACAGATTTAGCCTTCCCGGAATGTGAACTGCCTTCAAGGTGATCATATGATCTAGACACCAGCAAAGCAGTTTCCAAGTCATCATACAGATCTTGGGCGACTTCATTCCACCCTGGCGGTTTATTAAGTCACTACTGTTGAGTTGTCTGATCGAACTAGAACAATCTTGCCCTGAACTTTCTTTAAGAAATGTTCCAGGCCCAGAACTACTGCTCATAATTCCAGTAGATTTATATGTTCCCGTGACTGATCCAGATTCCAAAGCCCTGATATTGTGGCTTCTTCCAGGCAAGGGCCCCCCCCCCCCAAATCCCTCCATTGATGCATCTGTGTACATCGTTATTTGAGGGTGAGGTGGGGTGAGTATCACACCTGCCAGGAAATTCTTTCTCTTCATCCACCTGTCCTCTGGGTCCACTGTGTCATGAGAAATAATTGGACAGGCCGCCTGCGCAAGGCCACCTGTGGAATGACTGGTTCCAGAGAAACCATCAACTCCAGCATTCTCAAGTAAACCCGTGCCAGTACATGACGACTGTGGCACACTGACTATTACTGAGATGAGTATTTCTACTCTCTCTTGAGTAGGATAAACATACCCTATCTCTAGATCGAAGAACATTCCCATGTAAACAAACTTCTGTGATGGAGTCAGCCCTGATTTCTGAAAGTTTATTATCCAGCCTAAGTCTGTGAGAGTTTTCAAAACTATCTCCAGATTTGGTGTAAGACTTTCCGGATTGTGTGCTTTTAACAGCCAATCGTCTATGTACGTCTGGACTGCTATGCTTCTCCTGCGGAGGTATGCTGTTATTGCAAGAACCACCTTGTTGAAGACCTGAGGAGCCGTGAAATTCCGAATGGTAAAACTTGAATTCCCACTGTTCCCCCCTGGAATGCAAATCTCAGGTACTTGCGAAAACTCTTCGCAATTGGAGTGTGGAAATAAGCATCCTTCAGATCTATGGACGCCGTCCACATTCCCATCTCCAACACCACCAAACACCGCTTTGACTGTTTCCATTTTGAAACTCTGTGTGTCTATGAACTTGTTCAATGGCTTGAGGTTGAGAATTGGTCTCCACCCTTCAGTGCTCGTTGTCACTAGAAACACGGTTGAATAGAAGCCCGGGCAATTTTGCGCTGGTTGAATTGCTCCTTTTGTATGAGGGAATTTATCTCTTCCTCTATACACAACTCTTGATCTGGATCTCTTGGAATTTGAGTCCAGACCGGAACCAGAGACAGGTGCGATGGTGGGTCTAGGTTTAATGGATGTCTCTGCCGCTGTAAACATATCAACTATGTTCTGCGAATGGCAGAGATGGCATGGCGGTAACTGCCAGATTTCTAGCCAACCACGGACGCTGGTCCTGCTGGCTTGCTGACTGTTCTACACAGAGCTCTGGCCTAACGCTTACCAGCCATTGGCACGCGTCAGACCAGTCCTCCTGTGGCCACCTGTGAGTGCTCGACAAGGTGCGGGCCTTCGTCATCCTCTACTGCACTCGCAGATGTAAATATGGCTGGAGCGGTGGATACTGCTGGGTCGGCCGTGGAAAACATGGGGGCCTGAGAGAGCAGGCATGTTTTGAGCCATGGCTGAAAAGCCAGGAGCTGGCGCCATGGAAATGTGTGGGGTGTAATCCACAACACCACGACCTGGACCAGCCGCCATCAATATCCTCGGCAAGCCGAGGTATACGGAAACGCCGGTCATCCGCTCCAACCTGGGCCACCCTTTGAGCCATGAAAGCTAACCCTGCAGGAGTAGTTCCATGGAAAAAATTGGTCGTGCTCCCCGCGAGAGGTGCACGATCGTTCATTTCCATGTCCACGGCTTCAACGGGTGAACCCAACAGAAAATCCTCTGCCTCCTGGCCATCATACACTGCCTCTGGGCTAGCAAAGAGCGTTAACCCCGGCCTGGCCAGGGAAGGTACCATAAGAGGTGGCGGTAACTTTCGGGCGCAGACACTCTAGGCACGAGCCTGTGTCCAGCGGCCCTGGTCCAAGATCTAACGGCGCGGCAAGCCTGCTGCCATGATCATATAGACCTGTTTCAGGATCCGTTGGCAAGGCAGTGGGCCTTCCGAGATCTACTGAAGCCACCACTGATTCTGAAACATTTTCGGACCACGACGGACACCAGAATCAGCGGTGGGGAGTTTCTGCTCGGGAGCAGACGAAGAAGACAATAAATTACTCAGCCCAGGGAGCATGCTGCGAAGAAACTCTGGTACCAAATCTTTTATTGTCTTTTTCATCGCCCCCATCACTTCCAACCTGAAAGTCTCCATTTCCAAAGAAACAGAGGCCTTTCTCTTACCCTTGCCACTTACACTCTTCTTCGCACACTTCTCCTCCGACGCCTTATCCTTTGCCTGCAATGACAAGCATTCAGAGAATAAATCGCCCCCCCCCCCCCCACCCCTACTGTTTACAGACATCACATTTTAATAGAAGTCCGCAAGGTGAACATTTTACACAGAGGTGAGGAGCAAACTTTGATTTGATAGATCGGTTACAGCTGACACAAGAAGGCTTCTGAAAAAGGGACAAGATGACGACAATGAGTTAAAGCTTCTTTAATAATTTTAAATAAATTAAATAACTCATAAAGGAGAAAGAAATCACCTATAGGCCTACAAAGGACGGTGACAAGACGAACAACCAGCCTCAAAGAGGATATTAAAAACAAGAGGCCAAAGGGGCCTATATCGCTCACCTGGACCATAGGTATCTCAACTAGAATGGTCATTTACAAAAAGTAGAACTCTAATATTAGAGTTGAGCAGAATTGTAACAAGAAAACAGAGGCCTTGTTTCTTTATGTATCAACTGCTCTTGAACAAGCTTTAATGGCCCTTAGTCATCAATATCATATCTCCCAAATTTCCATTCAGAGGCTCTGGAGACGAAGTTGCTTTCATGGCCACCCATTTGGCAAATCAAATTCCCTTGAACAAAGTTGGTTCAGCTCATGCCCTAAATGATATTTTATGAGTTTTGAATCAATCGCTAAAACGGTTTCAGAGATTTTTAGACATTTCTAAAACTCGACCAAAATCCAAGATGGTCGCCGGCCCAATTTGTCGATCGGCTTCATTTGAACAAACTTGGCTCCCTATGCCCTAAGGATGCTTCTTGCCAAATATAATTGAAATCAGCCCAGTAGCCCTCGAGAAGACATTTTAAAGTTTCCATTGCTTTAGTAATTGGCGCCTTTGGCTGGAAAGTAATCTAGGATGGCCGCCAAACCGTTTATCAGACAGATTAAAATGGCAAATTTGAGCTCAGAATACCCAAAAACATATACAGAATCAATTTCGGCCTCAAAATCCATCAAATAAAAAATGCCAATATGGCCAATAAAACATGCTCCATTTTTATTGGCCCACGGCAGCCATGTTTTTTGACGGATCCACTTACATTTGAACAAACTTTAATGGCCCTTAGTCCCTAATCATATCTCCCAAATTTCGGCCTGATCCCTTCAGCAGTTCTGGAGAAGTCATTTTTGGGAAAACTAGGTGATCCAAGATGGCCACCGAACCATTTGGTCAATGAAGTCCTCTTGAACAAACTTGGCTTACCTCTTTCCCCTAGATGATGTTTCATGAGTTTTGAATCGATTCCCCAAGTGGTTTCGGAGAAGATTTTTAGACATTTCCTAAAATCGGCCAAAATCCAAGATGGCCGCGGGCCAAATTGGCCGATCGGCTTCCTTTGAACAAACTCGGATCCCTATGCCCTAAGGATGCTTCCTGACAAATATAATTGAAATCGGCCCAGTGGTTGTTGTTTAAAGGAAAAGTTGACGGCCGATAGCCAGTCGCCATGGCATAAGCTTACTTGGCCCTTCAGGCCAGGTGAATTAAAAACTGCCTTTAAAGTTAAAAGTTTTACGCTAATGCCTAATGGATCCAATACGCTCAAAATACCTGCCCGCTAAAACTTAAAGAAGTAATGCCAAATTCTAGGAAGGCAAGGGCTTAGCCACTGGAGGACGAATATTACCCAGGCCTCGAATAAAATCATTTAAAATCTTAGTATCCTTAACATCAACATTTAAAAGGCATGGAAGAGAAGAAGTCAAGGCAAACCTATATCCTCTAACGGTGTTAGCTGATAATTGTAGTGAATCAAAAAGATAAGAAAGAAAATCCAACACCCGGGATATAGAAACAGAATCGGGCAAGAACCCATTATTGGAACACCAATCTAAACATGTCTAGTCGACTCTCTCCTAGAAGAATCGAGTTTCCCGAGATCTTGAAGAAAATTGAATTGAGGGGCCGGACGCTTGAGATTTTCCACACGCACTGGCCTAAAACTTCTGGATTGGGATGAAGACAATTGCCCCTGACTTGGGAGAGAAGGTCTGAGGACACTGGAAGAAGACAAGGAAAGTCCACCAGAAGATCTAGAAGGTCTAGGAACCAGATGCTCTTCAGCCAGAATGGGGCTATTAACCATTTAATGGTCAAATTTGGTCAACAAATTTAAATATCTACCTATTGAATGTCTATTTACAAGCCAAGAGAATAGAATTTTTGAAAATGTATCACTGGAATGACTGGCTCGGTTATTGAGCCAATCATTCCAGAGGTAGATTTTCAAAATTCTATTCTCTTAGCCTATAAATGGACATTTAACAAGACCATAACAGAGGCCGGTTTGCATAAGCTGCATAAGTTCTTTAACTGCCACTCAGTATGAGCAAACTTGCTTGGTCTTGGCAGCTGATCCGCAAGAAAATTAAACATGCCTGGGAGTACATGGCTTGCCATAAGAAAAATCTGATTCTTGCGGCACCACAGAAGATTCCATGTCTCCATGCAAAGAACAGAAGACTGTTCCTCCCTGCCTATTGATCTAGGAGACTACCGTAGAGTTGCCTGAATGAATCGAGATCTTGAGGCCGTTCACCCAATTCGACCAAAGGAAGAGAGCCTTCTTGAATGGCCACAACTCCAGGACATTGATGTGAGCTGCCGACTTCCAGAGATCAATGACCGGACACTGACAGGAAACCCCAGACCGCTCCCCACCCCTCCTGGAATCGTTTGTGAAAATAATCACATGGGTAGGAGTCCTCTTCAAAGGAACGCCTTTTAAAAAGCATCGAACAATCCATCCAAAAATCCAGATGAGCGATCAGATGCTCTCTGATGGGAATATGACAATTGATAGAATTTACTGACTGTTTCCACAGGGACATGAGATACAATCAGAAAAACACCTTCTCATCAGCGCCGCTAAAGAAATGACATTCTCCACACTGACCATCAAGCCCTGCACTCTGAGGAAGAATCTGGCTCTGACGAAGAAAGTTGATGACAGAATGTTCATTGCAAACAAGATTGCTTCTACACAGGCCTCGGAATGAAAATTCTGACAAGCACACAAATAAACTCCATCTACATTAAGTCCGTCGAACAGCAAATAATATCATTTCACAAAAATGACCGGGAAATAAACTGAAGAGGAATATCCCTCCTATGTAAGGAGCACAGCAACTGAATAATGAATATTGGTTCAAACTCACAGTTCAACCCTGATCAAAGATTTGAGATTAAAGGTGAGCTATTAATTGCTCTCCTTGAATGAAAGTTAGACAAGCTGCGAGAGCGAGAGTGATAGCTCGCCTAAACTAGAATGCACGTTATCAACAAAATGGTCACCAAAACCGTTTATCCAACAGTTTCGAAAATTGCACATTTGAGATCAGAATAGCCAAAAACACATAAAACCAATTTCAGCCTCAAAATCCATCAAATAAAAAATCTAATATCGACGCCAAACATGCCATATTTTGATTGGCCCGTGGTGTCCAGGTATTTGAACGGATCAACTTCTCTTGAACAAACTTAATGGCCCTTGATCCCTAATCATATCTGCAAAATTTCGGCCCGATCCCTTCAGCAGCTCTGGAGAAGTCGTTTTCGATACAGCTAGGTCAACCAAGATGGCCGCCAAACCATTTGACAAATCTCGTTCCCTTGAACAAACTTGGTTCAGCTCTTGCCCCAAAATCCTATTTCATCATGTTTGCATCAATCCCATAAGCGGTTTCGGAGAAGATTTTTAGACGTTTTTAAAAATCAGCCAAAATCCAAGATGGCCACCAGCCCAATTGGCCGATCAGCTCCGTTCGAACAAACTTGAATCTCTACACCCTAAGGATGCTTCCTGCCAAATTTAATTGAAACCAGCCAAGTATGGGAGCTTTTGGCAGGAAAATAATCCAAGATGGCTGCCAAACAGTTTATCCGACAGTTTCAAAAATTGCAAATCTGAGCTCAGAATATTCTAAAACACATACAAAACCAATTTCGGCCTAAAAACCCATCAAATAAAAAAATCCAATATGGCCGCCAAACATGCTATATTTTGAATGGCCCACGGCGGCCATGTTTTTCGACGGGTCAACTTCTCTTGAACAAACTTTAATGACCCTTAGGCACTAATCATATCTGCCAAATTTTGGCGCGATCCCTTCAGCGGTTCTGGAGAAGTGATTTTCGCTACAACTAGGTCAACCAAGATGGCCACCAAACCATTTTCCCCTTGAACAAACTTGGTTCAGCACTTGCCCTCAATCATATTTAATGAGGTTTGCATCAATCCCCCCAAGCGGCTTCGGAGAAGATTTTTAAAGACATTTCTAAAAATCGGCCAAAATCCAAGATGGCCCAATTGGACGATCGGCTTCATTTGAAGAAACTTGAATCTCATGCCCTAAGGATGCTTCCTGCGAAACATAATTGAAATCGGCCCAGCAGTTCTCGAGAAAACATTTTAAATTTCCTATTGCTTTAGTATGGGAGCTTTTGGTGGGAAAATGATCCAAGACGGCTGCAAAACCATTTATCCGAGTTTTGAAAATTGCAAATTTGTGGTCAGAATACCGCAAAACACGCTGGATTTTGATTGGGCCACAGTGGATGGATCAACTTCCCCTGAACAAACTTTAATGGTCCCTAGGCCCTAATCATATCTGCTAAATTTTGGCCCGATCCCGTCAGCGGTTCTGGAGAAGAAGTCATTTATGCTACAATTAGGTCAACTAATATGGCTGCCCAACCATTTGACCAATCAAGTTCCCTTGAACAAACTTGGTTCAGCTCTTGCCGTAGATCATATTTCATGAGATTTGCATCAGTCCCTAAGTGGTTTCAGAGATTTTTAGACGTTTCCTAAAATCGGCCTAAATCCAAGATGGCCACCGGCCAAATTGGCCATCGGGTTCCTTTGAACAAATTTGGATCCCTATGCCCCAAGGATGTTTCCTGCCAAATATAATTGAAATCGGCCCAGTGGTTCTTGAGAAGAAGTCGTTTAAAGGAAAAGTTGACGGACGATGGACGGACGGATGGTCGCCACAGCATAAGCTCACTTGGCCTTTCAGGCCAGGAGAGCTAATAATAATACGGTTGAGTATGACATTAGAATTTCCAAAAAAGAAAACAGACGAACAACATCCAGGTGTAAGACGAATTGTATGAATACAAGAGCACACTAAACAGTAATGTGAACACAGTATTAGCTCATTCTTTTATAATGATACAGATAAACAGTATGACTAAAAAAATATTGGCAGCAAATAATTACAAATATTTTCAAATATTTTCCGCGTGCCATAAAGCATAACTAGAGTCTTTAAGCAAAGGCATACCACCATGTTCAGCTCTTGGAAGCTCCACCAGACACCTGATCTTCATCACCACTCACTTATTTATTGAAAGGTAAGGGTGGGACCAGAGGGCAGAACGACAAGCTCTCTTTTATGGGAGCCTATATCATTCTGGGCATAGTCTTTTTTCCTAACATTTATAGGGAAATGGTGGACACAAACCTCTTTAGATGTGAACAAAACCTAATTACAGAAACCTGTGGACACAATCATAGAGATATTACCATTTTATGGCGCCAGATAATAAAGTTACCAGTTTTCTGAGCGCCTATAACATCTATACCATGTCACAGAAATAGGTGACACCGCGTAATTAAGACGTAATTAAAACATAATTGTACTACAGTTCACCTGATAACTCGGTCCTGATGTGGACTCAGGTGAATTAAACTTATCAGACATGATTTCTAGCACTCTAAAACAACTTCAGAAATGAAAATTGAACAAAACTTAGCAAGTGGATATAAAAACACAAGCATGTGATTCAGGCCAATAGTCAGGAAAGAGGCAGTGACAGTCTACGCATGCGCGAGGTTGGGGCCAGCATCCAGCTGACTTTCACCTGTCTACCTGCCCATTAAGGGCACCTATCTTGTTTAATCTGGGGTTATTGAGTGAAGGTCGATATTTAGGAAATATCATAGTGTTAGGGAGGTAAGTATATCCCTTGAAGTGAAGAGCTCCGCAAAGGTTGCATAATACCACGAAATGATGACAAATCAATGAATGAGAGCTATCAGACGTAGACCAATCATCCTATGAAGTTTCAATGCGATCTGCTAAACAATCATGGAGTTATCATCTGGAAATCAATTATCAAGATGGACGCTGGTGGCTGGCGGCCAAATTCGATTTCGGATCATCTATAATTTCAATAGATTTTCTCCTTAGACCTAGTCCTTTCATCCCATGATGTTTCGAAGCAATCCGCTAAAGAGAAATGGAGAAAACAATTTTTAAGATGGCCACCAGTGGATAGGGGCCATCTTGAATTTAGGATCATCGTCGACTTCCATAGTTTCTTTCTCCAGAGCTAGTCCAACCACCCTATGAAGTTTCAAAGCAATCCAATAAATGGTAATGGAGTTGTCATCCGGAAACCAATTTTCAAGATGGACACCCTTTGCTGGCAGCCATCTTGGATTTGGGGTTATCGTCGATTTCTATGAGTTTGTTTTCCAGAGCTAGTCCAACCACAATATACCAGTGGCTGGCGACCATCTTGGAATTCAGATCATTGTCAATTTTGAAAGATTTTTTCTACAGTCCTAGTCCAACCACCCTATGAAGTTTCAAATTGATCCGATAAAGGGGAACAGAGTTATCATCCGGAAACCACTGTACCACCTGTCCGGATGGCGCCACCACATAATATCCTGCCAATATATTCGTGTCCTTGACACTATTGACCAATGAAAAGTACCATTGGCCAATGGGACAGCCATCCTTGACATTATTGACCAAGCAGATGGATGACATTTACCAACTGAACGATGGTCACACTAAAAAGATTGGATGAGGAAATGCAAGAATATTGGTGTCATTGACATTATTGACAAATGACAAAGGTACCATTGATCAATGGAGCAGCCATCCCTGAGATTACTGACCCAGCAGATGACATTTTCCAATGGGGACAATGGTCACAGTAAAAAAATTGGATGAGGAAATGCAAGAATATCGGTGTCATTGACATTATTGACTAATGGTAACGGTACAATTGATCAATGGGCCAGACATCCCTGACATAATTGACCCAGCAGATGACATTTACCAATGGGACAATGGTCACAGTAAACAAATTGGATGAGGAAATACAAGAATATTGGTGTCTGATTGACATTATAGACCAATGGGAAAGGTACGATTGATCAATGGGGCAGCCATTCCTGACATTATTGACCCAGCAGATGGCATTTACCAATGGGTCAATGGTACAGTAAAAAATGTGGATGAAGAAAAGCAGGAGTATTAGTGTCATTGATGTTATTTAATGACGGGAAAAGTACCATTGATCAATGGGGCATCACTGACACTATTGACCAATAATTCAATTGTCACAATACTGACATTTACCAACGGGGAAATGCAAGAATATTGGCATGATTGACCAACAGGAAGAGTACCATTAATCAATGGGGCAACCATCCCTGACACTATTGCCATTTGATTGAAATGTACTAAAGGAACATTTCTGAAAATTCTTGTTTTAGTCCATTACCAATTTACGAAATGCATAGGATTCATTACTTAAAATGCTTGAAAGATCCAGAGTTATGGCCCTTATTTCAAGTCGTGGCACTTCATATTCATAGGGCGAATAGATATTGCCTGAAGGAACATATCTGCTAAATTCGTTTCAATCCATCAACAATTGACAAAACAAATGTATTTTAACCATAGGGTTCAATAGTTTCAAGTCTTAATGAACTAAAATTTATCAAATTTCTTTTTCATGAGTGAGATGACACACTTACCTCCCTAACACTCTTGATATACTAGTGTATCGGCTCTAAATTCAATAATATTCAGAATTATAATAAGTTAGGTGCCCCTACTGGGCAGGGGGATGTACACATGCGCATACTGGTACTTCCGTTACCAAATATTGGCTGACATAGAAGCAACTATTCAAAACACCAAAGGACCAGGCCTCTGTGGGGTGGAGAGGCCGGGATCCTGTTAGGGAGGTAAGTATGTCATCTCACTCGTGAAAAAGAAATTTGATAAATTTTCTTATTTCACATCATGAGAACATACTTACCTCCTAACACGCTAGATAAAAGGCAGAATTTGAAAGTAAATTTGGCGGGAGGGAGGCAAGGTCTTAAAACCAGTTTACCCTCGAAGAGACTAGCTCTTTGAATTTTCAAGAGATTTAAAACATCTAAAATTGTGTCTGAAAACACAACCAGGATAGAACTTTGCATCAGATAATCGACCGATGAAGAGAGATTAATCTAAAGGCAAATGCACCCCCTCTCCTCCCCTGCCAACCCATCCCCCCCTCTTTCTGAGAAAGGTTAGGGAAAAAAACCTGCTGCTCTAAATGACTAGCACGTTCTCTAATACTTGATGAAAGTATTACTAGACATTGGAAAAAGAAGAATTGCTTCATTTTACAAAAACTCTGAAAGAACCATAATTAAGAGGCATTAACCATGACCATATTAAATAATAACATAATACAACCAACAAGATAAAAACCAAAATGGTCACATATACTGACCTGTGATGTCTTGGGCACGGAAATCACCTCTTCCCCCACCGGATGAAAAGAATGACACCGGAAATAGTAGGGATCCGTACTAACAAATGACATGTTTGTAAATAGCAGAGGAGGAAAACTAATAACAAATAAAAACCTCTACATTATTTTCTGAGGACTGAGACGGCGAGTGGGTTGGAAGTGTCATGGAGGTAATGGTCGGTAAAACTTGATTCACAGTGCCACTGGGTTACTGACATAATGTCTTCAATAGAAACACCATTAAATAATACCGTGGAAGTTACCACACTACGGACACTATGAGCCTTGGCTCTATCTACTTGATTTCCAGTGGCTGTCTTATGACAGAATTGAATGCATTCTATTTTCCATCTGGAAATAGTGTCTCTTGACGCCCTACCATGGGGTTCAATATATGACAACCATAGGGAGCATGGGTCTGTCCGCCAAACCTGAGTTCTTCTTTTGTACTTATTTAATGCACGGACATATCTGGTTACGGCAGGTAAAATAATAGATTGACCCAGATATTTTAAAGATTGATTCTTAACCAAGAAATTCAATCTCGGTAGAAGCTTAAGGCCTTCATCTGTAACTATATAACGGTCAGGCTCAGCAGACAAGGCATGAGTTTCACTTCTGTGTCTGGCTGATGCTGCCGCAACTAAAAATACAGCTTTAAGTGTCAATAATTTTATAGAAATAGCACTAAGTGGTTCAAAAGGTTTATCACTCCAAACTTGAAGAACCAGAGAAAGACTTTATGATGGTGTCAGTGGAAGATTTCTAGGTCCGAGATGCCCATACCTTTGATAAGAGTATTTAGAACACATATTTCATCACTTCCACTCCTTGCCAAGCAAGGGATAACAGTCATTAATGCCGATTTATATCCAGCAATAGAATTAGGCTTAAGACTATAGGCATCATACAGGTGACAGAGAAAATCAGCTACTACCTGAATAGATGCATCCATTGGATTGATACATCTCTTTGAGTACCATTCTGCAAATCTGTTGATTTTATAATTATATGCTCTGGAGGTTGACCGCCTTCTGGCTCTGGCCATGAAATTGGCTGCTTGCTCATAAAAGCCCTCCTTATTTGCGGATTTTTTGACAACATCCATGCAGCCAATTGAAACATTGATGGATTGTTGTGAAGGGTCTTGCGCACGAAGATAATATTGTCCATCAGAGGCAGAGGAACCAGATTGCGGACCAGAAGTTCCAGCAAATCCGTAAACCATGATCAGCTGGGCCAATTCGGGGTGATCAGAAGCACTTGGCATTCATCCTGCTTGATTTTCTGAAGAATCCTTGGAATCAGGATTGTTGGAGGGTATGCGTATGCATACATTCCCTACCAACTGAAAGCTATTGTATCTATTGCGATAGCGCTTAGATCTGGAATCGGAGAAGCGTACGTTGTCATCTTCGCATTCTTCTTCATTGATTGAACAGATGATCCGCACCAGCAAAGCAGTTTCCATGTCATCATACAGACTGGGCGACTTCATTCCGCCCTGGCGGTTTATGTAACTCACTACTGTCGAGTTGTCTGAACATATCAACACAAACTTTCCCTCCACTTATTTTAAGAAGTGTTCCAGGCCTAGAATTACAGCCCGTAATTCTAGCATGTTGATATGCTCCTCTGACTGATCCAGATTCCAAAGCCCTGATATTGTGGCTTCTTCCAGGCAAGCTCCCCATCCCTCCATCGATGCATCCGTAAACATCGTTACTTGAGGATGGGGAGGGGTCAGCCAGATTCTCTCTCTCCATCCACCAATGAAGGTGATGACTGAGAGGATCCAGCACTTAAATGCGCGAGTCCAGTGATCCTGAACTCTACATCCACTGAGTCATGAGAAACAGCTGAATCGGCGGCTTGTGCAAAACCACCTGAGGAATGATGGGTTCCATTGAAACCATCTTCTTCTTTTTTCTTCTTTTCGTTCGCTGATCACACCGCCAGTTCTAAGTGACTATCGACATGATCATAAGCGTTAAGTGTGTGGAAACCATCACACCTAGCAGTCTCAGATAGACTCCTGCTAGAATATAACGACTGCTGCAAACCAATTGAATGCAAGAGAGGAGATTCTCCACTCTCCCCTGGAATGCATAAACATATCCTATCTCCAGATCGAAGAACATACCCAGGTAAACAAACTTCTGGGATGGAGTCAGCTCTGATTTTTGAAAGTTGATTATCCAGCCTAAATCTGTGAGGGTTTTCAAAACTATCTCCAGATTTGCTGTCAAGCTTTCTGGGTAGTGTGCTTTTAGCAACCAGTCATCTATGTAAGTGTGGACTGCTATATTTCTCCACCGGAGGTATGCTGTGATAGCAAGGACCACTCGAGTGAAGACCCTTGGAGCTGTCGAGATACCGAATGGGAGAACTTTGAATTCCCATTGGCATCCCTGAAAAGCAATCTCAGGAACCGACGAAAATTCCTTGCAATGAGAATGTGGAAATAAGCGTCTTTCAGATCTATCGATGCTGTCCACATCCCCTTCTCTAACCCCAACAACACCGATTTTATTGTTTCCACTTTGAAATTTGGTGTGTCTATAAACTTGTTTAGAGGTTTGAGGTTGAGAATTGGTCTCCACACCCCGGTGTTCCTTGTCACAAGAAACACGGTTGAATAGAAGCCCGGGCAATATTGCACCGGTTAAATTGCTTCTTTTAGAATTAGAGATTCGATTTCCTCTTCTATGCACAACTGCTTGTCTGGATCTCTTGGAATTTGAGTCCAGACTGGTACCAGAGACAGATGCAATGGCGGACCTATTATCCACTCTGGACTGTATCCGTGCGAAAGCCATTGCAAGACTAAGTGGTCCTGAATTAACCGCTCCCACTCCTGAATGCGGAAAGTCAAACGACTGCCCACTGGTGCACCTAGGCTTAGCGGGGTGCACATAAATTTTAGAAGTGGGTGTGTCTCTGGTACGTGTGACAACACCAGAGTGGTACCTGTGGTAACCGAAAATTCTTTTAGGCCATCAGGCCCGGTTACCACGCTGCTCCGCGCGTGCCATGCCCAGCGCCACATGCACCTCTGTGTGCGGGCTGCTGCCTGGCTGGTTGCGCTTCAGGCGCTGGCTGACATACAGCAGCACGCTGCTGCTGGTGCAGCCAGCGCGGTCTCTGAACCCGGCCGGCCTGCTGGTCTCTGACACTGCCAGCACCGCCACGAGTGTACTGCTGTCGAACAGCCAAGGGCTAAACATGCACATGTTCGCTGTGCAACCCTTCAAATTCTGCGCGAAGCACCCTCTGATTGTAGACCAAATTCACTGTCTCTTGGAGGTGCCGACAACCTTCACCTCAAAAAAAGACCAGGGCCCGCCATCGGCGCTTGCAATAAGCGTGACTTGAGATCCTGGGATGGGCACAAATTGTCCAAAGCAAATGTGCGCCTCGTCCTCAGTGAGTTGGTCACTGACCTAGTCAAACAATCCAATGTCAGGTTGAGCCCATCCTGGATGGCTCGTTGCACTGCCACTGGACTAGGCTGCTGGTGAACCGAGGCTGCCACTACCACTGATAGCAGCTGAGAGACGTGAGACAGCTCACTGATCGCTGCTCACGGACTCTCCTCGGTATCACGCAGAGCTGCGTTAGCTGGACTCATAGCACCCGAGCACAGCGCTCCCGTGTCAGCACGAGAGCCTGGCCACGTTTCTTCCCACAGAGCGGCGCGGTCGTGCGCGCTCGATCTGAGCGCTAGACCATACCGAGTGTACTGACTAGCAGTAACTCGGCAGCGTTTAGCAACCTCGCGGGGGGGGGGGGGGGGGGGGGGCCCATTCGGTCTAATCGACTCCTCTGCTCAGCATATGGTAGAGACTGAGCCGAGGTGGCCTACGGCTTAGCCTGTAACCACGCCCACAGGTTACATGATGGACATGATGATTTCTGAAAGGTAGGCATACGAAGAGAATGAGTATTTTAGTTTGTTAATTTGTTATTTCTTTTAGTAAATACAAAAACAAACTCGAGAGAGAGAAGACACCCACTTTTATTACTGACACCCCTGAAGGGCCACATGTCTTCTCTTGATTTTTAAAGAATAAAAAACACAGCCAGGGATAACAAAGAATGTTAGAAAAGATGAGAGAGACTGATTATGACTATCCAGATATCTCTCCACATTCATAACATAGGATGATAATGACATTAATTGTTTCTCTAAACTAAGATTATGACATCAAGGAAAAGGGAAAAACCTCTGGCTGATTATGACATCAAACCTTAATGCAAAAGCCCCTTCAAGGGGAGGAGACATCAGAATATGAATGCAAGAAATACCTAGGACTACATACAATCATCACTCAAGAATAATATAATATTACATTATATATCGGAGAACCCATGCACAACCACAAGAGAGAATACAGTGCAATAAAGATGGCAGCAATTGATAAAAATTTTCAAATAATTAGGTGCCATAAATAATAAACTCCCTTATCCTGGACACAGGCAAACCATCCTCTTGTGCAGAAGAACATGTCCATCCATCCGCCGAATCTGTAGAGTCTTAATGGGGAGATGGGATAAAAGGAGGGAGATATTTTTCGTCTTATATCTCCGACCCGTAGACATATCATAATGATAAGTCAGAAAAAAGAGACGTGATCAACCTCCGAGTGAAGAACAGGAGCCCTACCATCATAAGATGAGCCTGTGGACACAAAGACACAAGGGATTAGTAGACCTAGGTGTTAGGATAGTTTAATAAGGATTCCCAGCGCCTAAAAACGCGCTAACGCCAAGTCGGTCATGAACGAAAACCAGTAACGTATAAAAGTTACAAGTCTTAATTAATATATAGAACAATATCACCTTAATGGGTGATGAAGAGGACTCTTCTGGCGTCTTAGACTCAGCCATTATAGATATGGATGATAAAATAAGTATGAAAATTCTCTAAAAAGAGCTTGAATAAATTTTCCATTTGCATGGAAGCCAATATATTAGAAAACGGAAGTACTAGTATGCGCATGCGCAGTAGGTGGGGTCTGTCATATGCATGACTGTGTACATCCCCTTGCCCAGTAGGGGGCACCTAACTTTTTATAATTCTGAATATTATTGAATTTAGAGCCGATATACTAGTATATCAAGTGTTAGGGAGGTAAGTATGTTCTCATGATGTGAAACAGAGTTATGGCCCTTGTTTAAAGGTGCTGCTTCTTTATATTCATAGTCCAAATAGATATTTGACTGAAGAACCATAGCTGCTAAATTTGATTTTAATCCATCAACGATTGACGAAACAAATGGATTTTCACCATAGGGTTCAATAGTTTAATAGTTTAAGACTCAATGAACCAGATTTATGGCTCTTGCTTAAAGATGCATACTCTTTATAGCAATAGTTCAAATAGATATTTGACTGAAAGAACATATCTGCTAAATTTGATTTTAATTTATCAACATTTGGTGAAAACATGTATTTTCCACATATAGTCCAGGAGCCAGGACCAGCAAAAAATATTTTAGTGCAACACCCACTACATATTTGCTTTGTCACGTTAGGCTGTTTGGGGGGGGGGGGGTCTCTGGATCATTTCTAGCCCTGATGTACAGTTGATTTCTGGCAGCAACAATCTATGACAGTCAATTTTCTATTACGGGGAATGGCCACTGGGGAGCAAATCTGGAAAAATTTGATGATTTCATTTCTGCGCTCCTCAACTCAAGATCCTCAAAACATATGTTCTTAACATGTTCATATACGACAAGTCTTTGTATAGCTGCTTCAATAGCTTAGGTTTCCGACTACAGAATGCGAATTTCATAAAGAAAATACAAAAGATTCCATGAAAATTGCCATGATTGTTTTTATTTTCGGCTGTAATCCTTCAAATCGTGTATTTCAATGAACTGTTAGTTGACCGATGCACTTAGTCTGTTTGTTCCATCTAGTTACGTTATAGAAATACAAACAATTTTGACATTCCTTGATTTAAGCAAGCGATATAAGCATTTTCCTACCACTACCCCCAAAATCATTACAGACTTAATAAACATTTCCTGAACCGGTTTGCCAAATTACAAATAATTTTTCACTCCATAACACCATCCATGATGTGACATGCGTCTTAGGCATATGACTATGCATTCACAAAATGTTTGTGTGTTGAAACAGACTTTATTTTAGCACATATTCTTGTTTTAACATTCCACGCCAGAGGAGAGCAAACTTGAGGCATGGTTCAGGCAGGAGCAGTGCGCCATATAGACAGGGATTATCAGGGCACACTACAGAGAGCGATGATCAACTGTGTAATGCTATAATATGGTCAATATACAGTGAAAATTACTATTTTAATAATATGCTACAGTGCAGTCTGAACACATCGTTGACAGTGAAAAGCAACCACTCTTTATTACGCTACTGTATGCCATTGTGACAATCTTGATAGTGATAAGCAGCTGTATTCTGCTTTCGTGTCGTGGTATCACAATATAGACAGTTTTTTAATGATTCCCATGTATTCTGCTATAGTGTCGTGGTATCACAATATATACAGCATTTAACGACTATCATATATTCTTACAACCCATGCAAAGCTCAGTACACAAGCAAATCAAACCTCAAGTACAGTGCATTCAAGGAAGAGAAGCTAATAGAAGATGACTATTCAGATGCCTTTGCACGACCTGAGGCTGACCACCCTCTTTGTCAGCACCACCAGACTGGAAGTCTAAACACAGACATGGAATGCAGAAAAAGAAGAAGATACCTTTGCAGACCTCATTTGCTCAGTTGAGGTGGGCATTCAGCGAGGAAAAGCTTATGAGCTTGAGTGCCTTCTGACAAAGTACCAGACCATTTTAATGGACAGGGGTATCTCTACAGCAGCAAGTTATACAAGTCAGCGTCTGAAACTAAGGCTCCAGTCATTTCAAGGACATGGTTGTTTTTCATCAACATCATGATCAAAGCAAATCTCAACTGATGTACTCCAGCAAAATCTCACTGCAGGATGTTATGAATGCTGCCTATATGAGAAAGAAAGAAACCGCAACTACTGGCACCCCGAGGGGATACAGACGTCGGACAAATGCACACCCTGTATCATGCTGCTCAGATCATCAGGTCGGATTTGCAGGAGTATGTCGGTATTGACATTCAGCCATTGAGCCTTCATGACCTTAATTTGAGCAGATCAAAGGATCTACTACTTGAAAGCCTATACAACTTCCTGCGTTCTCTGTAAGGCATCAGGCCCAACTCTGCACACAAATGACACCCAAAATGCAGCAGATGAACGACATATAATCATGCTTGGCCAAGACATTGTGCTTCACATGGACAGGTGTATTCATACAAGCAGTAGCAGACAACAATGACATCAATGAGAAAACATTAGATGGCAAGCACACCACACATGCAACAACTCTTGTATTGTATCAGCAGGGACAGTTTGGTCCACATCCACTGAAGAAGACATATGCAGATCACTCAAGAAAACGGCGCACATTGGATACTCCAGCAGCATGCCAAGACATACTGGAATGCAGTACCTACGGAAAGAAACCAGCAGTCACACAGTTCCTCAATACAGTCACACAAGAGTGGCACAACAGTGACAGTTCACTTGACAAAGTGACAGCAGAATGATCATGACATGGACACGTGTCCATATGTTGCCAACCAAGCTGTTCGAAATTGAGCTCTGCCCTTTGGACACTGATCAGCAAACAGTCCCAAGCTGGAGTGGGTTTCAATACAATGGTATCCTGTGTGTCACCATCCATCATTGAAGTTGGTTACTGTCCAATAATCAATGGTTCACCGACTGAGACTAGTACCGTGTACACAGTGATGAAGCAGGTACAGAAAATGATGTCAAGCCTTGGACAACAAAATAGTTTCGACTTGGCAATCTACATGAAGGCTAAGGAAATAGTGGTGCCTCCCCAAGGAATTTGATGACATGGTGATCAGAATGAGTGGGTTCAATATCGCCCTCAACTACCTGGCAGTGATTGGCAAAATGTTTGAAGAGTCAGGACTGTCAGATCAACACTGCAGCAAAACTACTGAAAGGGAAATCCTACAACTGTGGAGTCAGAGGTCATAAGCTGGTCATCGAAGCCTTGTTGGGCTTAGAATGGAAGGAACACTGCAACTGGTTATCATGAAGACATGAAGATACTGGTGTGGATGAAGAGACTATCACTGCACATATCCATGCTAGCAAAGATGCAGTAAATCAGAAAGCAGATGACCTGCACACGTGTTACCAGACTGTCTGTGATGACATGGAAGATGTCCAGAACTTGATGTCACGCTTCAGGACCACAGGGAAGACAGCATCACAGCTCTTCTTCTTGGATACCTACATTGAGATGGCACAGTTGTTGCTCGAGTTCATTCGTGGGCGAGAGAGATGGGTGCTGGAAGTTACACATAGCCACTGTAGACAGGATGGCTCCATACTTTTATGCCATGGACCGCTTAAATTACATGTGGTGGCTTCCTGTATACCTTTGTTACATGCATCAACTACCCGAGAAGTTCCCTGAAGTGTACGAAGAGTTCATGAAAGGTAACCATGCTGACTGTCGATTACATCAACCATAGTCATGTCTGGACAGACATGGCACTAGAGCAATCAATAAACCTAGATTGCAAAAAGAGAGGAGGATCATGGGTATCATGCAAAAGCAAGAGGCTTTAGACAGATGGTTCCTGACAAGCCATGAGCGAGCAGCAATTACCTCTTCTACAAAGAACATGTGTGCTGTACAACACAATGAACATGTCGGAACACACAATGATACCGATGCAGCGAGGCAAGAGAGATGAAGGTGATGTCCAGAGGGTGATATCACCATTCAGTTCAGGTGTTGCAAAAAATAGACATTGATACCCTCCAAGAGGAGTGCCAGCCCCTTATCAACATTGTATCTGGTGCGATGCTGCCACAACCTGTTGCAGCACACCTCATGGAAGCAAAAGAAACTGGTCAGGAACAAATGAATGAGCTTGTTATGAAACGCCTCTACAGCAATGAAACGCCTCTACAGCAATGAGAAATCTTTCTGGGAAACCTTGCCACACATGAGTATTAAGACGTTTGCCTCAATGGTAAGGAAGAAGACGCTGAAAGCAGCCAAAGATAAGTTTGTTATTAGTGCTGATAGATATTTTTAGCACATTACTGATTGGTGCTCGATCCAGAGATGTAAATAAGAAGAAAGTTCTTGCACATGAGCTATCACCTGTGCGTTGTGCACTAGCGCATTCTGATGGTAGTTTGCGTAAGAATGTGAAGAGCGATCTGCTAGCGGAGTTGGAAAAAGATGTCCAAGTATTGTCAAACCTACCCATTAGTGAAAAGCCACTGCAAATATCATAGATGCAATGGCGATGGTCCACAATATCAGATCTGGCGGCGCCAAGACATTTGTACAACTGGCGGAAAAGTATTATGATATTATATTGGCACCACTTGGTGAGAATGGCTGCAACTGAACTGATGTGATTTTTTATCGCTATGACCAACCATAAAGGCAGGAGAATGCATGCGAAGGGGGTTATCTACAGCATTAGAAATTAAGATCTTGGGACCCACTACACGCGCGCTCAAACAATGGGACAAGTACATCAAGAATCCCAACAACAAAGCGAATCTCTCTGCCTTCCTTTCTGAATGATGGTGTCAAACTGCACCAGATAAACTGGCTCTCGGTGACCAGATCGTTCTCGGTGGAGGTTTCAAGGATGGAAAGGAATGCAGGTTGATAATACACTCATCACTGTAGTCTGACCATGAAAAGGCTGCTACAAGGCTTATATTGCATGCACACAATGCTTCATATGATCACCCACAGGTTATTGTGCAGTCACCAGACACAGACGTCGCTGTCATATGCATACACCTGTACAACGTAATGATGTGCCAGAAACCTTGCTTTCGTACAGGAGTGAAGCAAAGGCATCTCAATTCACAAAATAGTTTCGGTAATTGGTACAGGTATATGTAAAGCCCTTCTACCCTTGCATGCACTCATAGGATGACTCGGCGAGTTCTTTCTGTGGCATTGGGGAGATGACAGCTGTAAGACATCTCTGCAGAGATGAAGTGGCAAAAGCAAGTGTCGCAGCTGGGAGATATCATTCCGCCAACAGATGACACTTCGCGTATGCGAACGGTTTGTGTGTTCACTGTACACAACAGATCGGACAGCTGGTGATTCAGCAGATGAAGTCAGATATTGGATGTTCTGTCAGAAAAGGCAGAAGAGTGAATGCCTCCAAATTCTGACAGCGTCCAGCTACATATCTATCCAGCTAACTATCAGTCATTTATCTGGAAGAAGTCACTGCTCATCAAACAAGCTTTACCAAAGCCAGATGGTATTGGCTGGAACACTGAGGATGGATCTCTCCAACCCACCCTAATGTCCAAGGACCCAGACCCAGTTGGACTTATTGAGCTGACTGTGTGCAGGTGTAAGGCATCTGCAAGTCAAAGCAGTAACGTGTGTGCCTGTCAGCACAATGGGATGTCAAGCACGGAATCCTGTACTTGCATGGCAGCTGAATAGCGTAAAGATCAAAATAATGTTTTCACATGTGACACGGATGACGATGATGATAATGGAGAAGATTAAAGACACAATGATGACTTTGTAATATTTTGATTTGAACTGACCAATTATCTTGAAGGTCAGCAAAAACTTGTTTTAGTATTGATTTTTAATCTAGACATTGTAAAACATTGAAAACAGTAACTTGTGATGCTAATATCGAGTTCATGAGTATAATTGTAATATACAGGCAGATATGGCCATCTAGGCTACTTTTCTTGTGATTATGTTTTTTAGTAATTTGGGGGTAGGGGAAGGGTAATGCCAATAATTTACCGATTATTTCAACGGATGTCAACACTTTTTTGTTTTTCTGAACAGTAGACATATGGAATTAACAGATTTATCAGCTTTGACACACTGATTGTTCTTTCGGATTGACTACTGAAGAATTATATTAGAAAATTAAAATATAATGATAATTTTCATGGAATTTTGTCTGTTTTTTAACAATACACGTCATTATTTTCTGGAAAACGTGAACTATTGAAGTAAGAATACTAACACAAATCTCATATCAATATGCTAGGAACATTTATTTGAGGAATTTAAGCTTTAGAAGAGCTAGAAAAATACTGATTTTTTCCCAGATTTATGCATCAGCCGCCGCCCCCCTGATAGAATATTGGCTGCCATATATTGTTGCTGCCAGAATTTAACTGTACATTAGGGCTAGAATTGTTCCTGAGACGCCCGCCCCACCCCCCCCCCCCCCCCCAACAGCCTAAAGGTGTTGCACGAAACCGATTTTGTAGGCCTCTTTTGAAAATTGGCTCCCGGACTAATATGGCTCAATACTTAAAAACACCTCAATGAACAAGAGTTATGACCCTTGTTTAAGGGCATGGTAACCTCATATTCATAGCTCCAATAGATGTTGCTTAAAAGAACATATTTACTAAATTTAGTTGTAATCTATCAATAAATGACGAAACATTCCACAAACATATTTTTCCCATAGGCTTCAATATTTTGAAAATATAGAAAGGGCCATAACTCTGCTATTTGTGGGCGGGCCACTTCATCTTCACATCCCCAACAGATATTGCCTAAAGGAAAATATTTGCCAAATTTGGTTTGAATTTGTTGATAAATGGCGAAATGTGCCACAAACCTATTTTCATCATAGGCTTCAATACTTTGAAATTATAGCAAGGGCCATAAATCTGCTATTTGTTGGCGTGGCCTCTTCATCTACATAGCCCACATAGATATTTCCAAAAGGAACATATCAGTCAAATTCAGTTTTAATGCATCGACAAATGGTGAAACGCGCCACAATTGTTGACAGACGACAGACATATCGCGATTGCATCACCTGCCCACAACACTAGCGTCTTTAAGGCAAGCTTTGTTGTGATCGGACAAGCTGTTAATGAGGAATCTCTTAAAAGACTGACAGAAGAATTTTTTTAATGCAAGATGGCGGCAAAAATAGTTTATCAATCAAATCTCTGTATAACTTTTGAAGCCTACCACCATATGGTACTTCAGCCTTTGGCCAAAGTGATTAATGAGCAGTAGTCATTTAAATGATTCCCTGAACCCTTTTGGAAATGCAAAACTGCCACCAAAACAAGAGGCCCAAGGGGCCTGTATACCTCACCTGGACCATAGGTATCTCAACTAGAATGGTCATTAACAACAAATAGAACTCTAATGAGTTGAGCAGACTTGTAACAAGAAAACAGAGGCCATGTTTCTTAATGTATCAACTTCTCTTGAACAAACTTTAATAACCCTTAATCATCAATATCATATCTCCAAAATTTTGGCCCAATCCATTCAGTGGCTCTGGAGACGAAGTTGCTTTCTTGAAAACCAGGCCATCCAAGATGGCCGCCCAACCATTTGGCAAATCAAGTTCCCTTGAACAAACTTGGTTCCAAGATGATAGTCAAATGATTTAATCACTTAAATTTCTGTACAGAGCTTTTAAACCCTATCAGACTAGTGGCATTCCAACTAAGCCTTGTTGGAATTGGTCCATCAATAAATGACTAGGCAATTACGTAATTTTTTGGACATTTTCAGAGTCCAAGATAGATGCCACAAAGATTGACCAATCAAAGTTCTGTATAGAAGTTCAGAACTCTACCAAGCTATGGTCATTCTAAAAGTTTTGTTGAAGTCAGGGATGGGATGCCTGGATTGGATGATCGGTCGGCCATATAACCGACCAATGAGCAGACAAATGGACAGGCAGATGGATATATAAATAAATAATTAGATGAATAGACAGATGGATGGAGGGATGGACAGACAGATAAACAGCCTGACCTATGCAGTACCTGAAGATCAATGATCTGGGGAATAAGCGCCTTGAAGTATCGTCGCACAGCTGCCATATAGCGCTCACTGTTTGTACGCACTTTCATATCAGAGAATCGGAGCAACCAACTATAAAAGCAAACACAATGATTCAGTTTATGACAGACAAACAAACAAGATTTCAGGTCATATCGCTTATTTTCCATATTTTCCGGAATTTTTAGGATCACTCCTAAAGTTTTGGCATCTTGGTGTACGGTCACACCATTTCCCGTATTAAAGTTTATGCCAAATCGGACCAGCCGTTTCCGAGATATCCACAGATCCAAACTCTTTTATCCAAATCACGGCCCAACAGCTGGAAATCCTCTTGTACGGCAAGTTCCTTCGTTGTGCTAAGATTTGGGTGAGAATGAATTAAGTCTTTGAGATACAGTAAAGAATAAGCTTTTGTGACTGACTAACTGACAAAGGGACATGGCGGCACTGTTTCTCATGGCATCTCCATTTTGCCCCATACCCCGAGAACTGGGTGTTACCACCTGAAATCTGGGGGTCCCAAACTGAAATCATGTGTTCCCGAGCAGTAGTTCTCATCCATGCTAAAGTTATAGACCACCCGAGCAGTAGTTCTAATCCATGCTAAAGTTATAGACCACCATGGATGCACAATTACGAATTACGGTGCTTCCATGCTCGATTCTGTAGCTATTTTTGTGCAAAGAACTATAAAGCTATTTAGTATTACACAATCATACAAGATTGTCTGGGGTTCTAAGGGACCCCCTGCCATTGCTTTTGGGGGTCCCAAGCTGCATTTTGGGGGTATATACACTCAAAAGGACCCTTATGAGAATCACTGGATAGCGGTTTATTGAGCCGCTACATGCAGCTAAATATAACATATATTACACAAGTTACAGCATTGGGTTTATGGGATATCTATGCTTTGATTGTTTATGCGTCTGGTAGCTGCAATTAGCTCTTCAAACCTTCTTTTTTATTTTTACTACTGGTAGTCTTAGATGATGTATTTAGGTCTGATCATATGATGGCATTAGATTGACATATTAGATCCATGATTGTACAATTGTACCTGGGTAGACCACCGAATTCCCACTCTGCGCAGATATATGGCCCAGGCCTTAATATCACATATAAGCCTGCTTCTTGAGCCAGACTGACATACTCTCTGCAATGAAACAAAACACTCATTAATTACACAACTGTACGCAATACCTAGCTTTAGCGATGATTCAATATTCCATGGCAATGTGTAACTAAGCAAACCCAAGCAAGTTATATATTTAAGCGGACACAATGAAGGGATTCAATCTGTTAAGTATCTGATGTCATAATTAAAATATGTCAGTTGTCAGCTGGCGTCACAATACAATGAGGTAGGTCTGACACAAAATGGTCAAAGTTTTGACAGTGACCATCCGAATTGCATGGCTGGTAAATTTACAATTTAATAAACATTCTGCTGAATATTTTGAAACTAATTTGACTGGAAGCTCTCGCTGTGCTTCCATAAGCAGCTAGAGCTTCAAGGCAAATCAGTTTCAAAATATTCAACACATAGTTACCTTGAAATTGAGATTCTGGGAATTTAATATTCAGTGTTAAATTTGATTCAAACTCCCTTACAAAGTGGATGCCTGAGCTTTGGGGTATGACAAAGGTAGAAATGGATATCTATATTGATATTTGATCTTGAGGTTGGAGAGACTAAATGTGATGCTTAGCACAGCGTATATCATTGATAGTTAATTTTCTCCATGTTGACACAAAGCATTTTCTAGATACAAATCTGAGATGACAAAGTACTGACATCAGCCAGCTTAACCATTAAACATGCTCTTGGACAATGAGCTGGTGATGATGAAGCTTACAAAAGTGTACCAGGTTTACCTCAAATAGCTGACATGGTCTTTATGGCATGCATTTGATAGATGGAAGAAGTGAAGAATGACTTATTTACTCTTCACGCTTCCTCTGAAAGGTGGGGGAGAACAACAGTAAACAAGACAAACATGTGAGTAATATTTTCATATAAATACATGTCCTTTCGTACAAAATTTGATGTTCTTGTCATTATTCTTCTTCTTCTTTTCGTTCGCTGATCATACCGCCAGTCCTGTAAGTGACTATCGACATGATCATAAGCGTTAAGTGCGTGGATCCATGGTTTATTAGAGTGCGCCGTGCGGCCTGGAACCTCCGTCTTCAGCACTCGAGGTTTCTGTCAGGGTTACCTCACCCCCTTTAGTCGCCTCTTACGACACGCAGAGGATACGGAAGGTGTATTCTAAGCCCCACCTACAGGGCAAGTTCTTGTCATTATTATGAATTGTTGAGCTGTATATATATATAATGTGGCTTACCGGATATTGTAATTGTCCTTAAAGTCATAATATCCACTCATCGGTTCATGCACATTCCATGCCACGTATCTGGGAGTGAATAACATGCAGCTAATCATATACAGAAATATAATAATGGTAGCTGCTTGTAAGTTATTTTTTTCCTAAAGTACCAATACTTTTGAAAGGCTATAACATTGCGCTTGATGTCAATGCCACAAACTACATCTATATGAAACATGACCGCCTGATATTAGTCTCGTCCCAATGGATTTAAACAAAAGCCAGACCAACATGTGTTTTCCAATACCCCTCATACAGTAAAAGTTATATACGTACCAAAATTTTATGGTGGTCTTCTCCCAAAATCAGACATGCATGACAAATGCAAAAAAAATTTAAATTAGGTACATGTTTGGATGGTGTACAATCATCTTGTCAAATTTCATGCAATTCCCTCTCCAACTGTTGCATGTATTTTGCCTGAATTCCATGTTTTGGTGCGCGCACGCACACACACACCTTCCCCCAAACCCACCCCCACCCTCCACCCAAAATAGAAAAAGCAAAGGCGTTATTCCTGATTAACTCTATAGTGAGAACTCATCCTAAGTAATTACATGTATAGCCATCCAAAAGGTTTTTACTACAATTTTTTTACCCCAAACCTTTGAATCCAAACATTTTTAAAACATTCTAAATTCAAAACCATAGAAAACACAGAACAGATTCTAAAAGTTAATACTATGAATGACGTAGATGGCATTGAGTAGTCATAGTAGAACACCTTTGATTGAAATCTGTGGCTCATGTTTTTAAACAAGAAGCTCAAGGGCCTGTAGCACTCACCTGGAAACTAAGCCTACCACACTCTGGCCCTTTCTAGCGAAATTTAGTTGAAATCTTTAAAATCCAAGATAGCTGCAGGACAAATCAGCCAAATTTCTGCAAACAAGTTTTGACGTCTACCACCATAGGGTCATTCAAGACAAGTTGGTTAAAATCGTCTAATTAGATAATGAGCATAACTCGGCTTACCGATTTCACAGACATTTTTGGAAAATCCAAGATGGCCAACGAAAGAAGTTACACATCAAATTTCTCACTAGAAATGTTCAATCAAAGTTTATTGAAATAAGGCCACTGGTTAAAGAAGAGTTGCATTTAAAAAAGATTTCTGGAAACAGATTTTCAAATCCAAGATGGGCACTAGAAAAACTGGCCAACCAAATCTCTGTTTATATTTTTGAAAGTCAACATCCAATGGTTAATGAGTAGTCTATTAACTGATTTTCCGAAATTTCTTGGAAAATCCAAGATGGCCACCGGAAAAATTAACCAATCAAATTTCTGTGTACAAGTTTGGAAGTGCACCACCATGGGATTGATACAGCAAAGTTTTGACAGAAACCGGCCCCGCGATTAATGAAGACTAGGCTTTTTTACCAATTTCATGGACATTTGTAGAAAATCCAAGATGGACTTTACCAATCAAATCTCTCGTTTGAGATGTTGAAATTTACCGCCATGTTCCATCCAACATCTCCAAGTTTTGTTGAAATCGGGATATTGGTTAAGAAATAAAAGTCCAAGATGGCCGCCAGAAGAATTGACCAATCAAATTTCTCTATATAGAAGTTTAGAGGTCTATCATTATTCCAGAAAAGTTTAGTTGAAATCAGCGCAGATGTTAATGAGTAGGGCTTTTTTTAAAGTAATAGTTGACAGTTGCCAGGTGAGCTAATAATAAGGCCAATGAACAACTTAACGCCTCATGTGTCAAGTTAACCTTTTAATTGTCAAGCTGGCCAAAAGGCCTATGATGTGTGTTGAGAAACATACATTTGTAGGCCAAGAGTGTCCTATGTTTGAAGATTTACCACTGGAATGACTGCGGTTACCGAGCCAGTCACTGAGACAGTCATTCCAGTGGTAAATTTTCAAAAATAGGACACTTCACCTACATATGGGCACTGGCTAGGCTGAATCTTCTATTTTTTTATTATTAATCCATGAATCATCTGGCCTGCCAAAAAACGGCAGCTGTAGACGCCATGAGGAATGTCACTTTGTAGTTATAATTTTCTTGGAAACGATCTTGACCATTAAATGGTTAATTTCTATGGTTAGCATTTTGAGCGCTTTAACGCGCTGTTGACACAAGAGGGATTAAACTAAAACTTTAGCCACAAATATTCTAAATAATTCACAAAGGCGTCGCCGTGAATGACGTAGATTGAATCCCCTCATAGAGAGCACCTCTGTTAAGTTTTAGTGAAATCCGATGAGGCATTGCTGAGTAATACGGCAAATCAAAAACATTAAAGCAATTGATACCATCCCACTGCAGAATATGCCGGAAGAGGTGTAACCTTATACTCTCACCTCCCAGATGAGGTGAGAAAGAAAGGCACACATCTATTACATGCATGTTTCACTACAAACCAGATACAACAAAATTCTCATTAATGCAAGAAACATTCCGTTAAACATTTTGGAAACAGCTTGGCAAGAACTAATTGCCATTATATAGGAAATAGTTTCCAGTCAAATCCATTTCATAGTATTTACCGTGTTTCCTATACAATTGCATTAACATATGCATACAGAGACAGGAGATCAGATAAATGAGCACATCATTCTTTGTTGCCTGTTAGATCTACAAAACATACCATAGCTACATTCATGTTGATTAGTCTGAGAACAGACTGAAAGACATTAATGCTTCATTGATATTCAACTACATTATTTTTAACACGCACGTCTCTAATGTATTCAAGCCGCAAGCCTTCATCTTCATCATGCGATCTTTCCAGTACATACGGGGCACACGAAAATAATGCATTGCACCACTCAATATTGTCAATGGTTTATGCTGCAGAATAAACTCGCCATTCTTGAACTGAAATTTTGAAATAATCATGTATACTAACATACATCCATGGAAATTAAGGGGGAAGTTTAAATTATTCAAGTTTGTTGTATTTTTTGAAAATAATCTGTCTGGGAGCAGTTCACATTAGGTGAGCTCATAATTATTATTTGAACAGGGCCTGCTCCAACAGCCAATCAGATTTTTTAATATAAGATATTACGCAATATTAAGTTGCTGCCTATGTTTATGCATGTTTATTAAATATATATTAAAATGGTATCCATCAAAATGCCTGTCATAGCAGGGGATCATGGGATTTTATTTACTACAATGTAGTTATTTACAGATTAAGGGATTTGTCTCCATGTTCTACGAGTAACCCTTTAACCCTCGAATTTGTTTAAGAAAATTTCAATTTTCACATAGACGGTCTTGAGAAATGTCCATTTGCAGACCAAGAGAAGAGTATTTTTGAAAATTTACCACAGGAATGACTGGCTGCTCAGTTATCGAGCCAGTCAATCCAGTCGTAAATTTTCAAAAATAGTCTTCTCTTGGTCTGCAAATGGACATTTCTCAAGACCACTGCAGAGGCCTTTTTGGCTGACATGAGTGTTAAAGGGTTACGGTGTAAATAGCCATAGAACCTCACCTTACAGGGCAGTCCTAGCTAGAATATATGAGAATGCAGGAAATGTCAATTTCCCTTTCTCCGAGATCTAACAATACTCACCATTCTGTTACTTCTGATATACAGCTGGCCCTGACAGCGGCTCTAGGATTATAGACTTAGAAAGCTTTACCGACTCCTGGGAACCGGGTACCCGGCTCCCCACTGCCGAGTACCCGTTTACCATAGAGCTCATATTGTTTGCATAGCCACCAAACAAGAGAAAACTATGGCTTGCCTCCGTGGGGCTGGGAGGCTGGGTCCGTAACAGAATGGTGAGTATTGTTAGATCTCGGAGAAAGGGAAATTGACATTTCCTGCATTCTCCTTCGATCAATACTCACCATTCTGTTACTTCTGATATACACCAGATTTGATCAGTAACCTGGTGGGAAGGGGCAAGCCATACATGCTAATTTTGCCCCTTGGAGAAAGATTTTAGACTTCAAACTTGACTAACGGAGACCTAAAAGGACCGTCAAGTTCACGGAACCGAATCACATTCGCGTCACAGCCCCCCCCCCCCTTTTTCCTCCTAAGAAAAGGGAGAGAACTAACGAACATGTATCTCGCCTGAAACACCAATATGCCAAGAGGGTTAACTACTCCCTGCATATCGCTTGTATTAGCCTGGGAATGAGCATGAATATATAAGATGAATGAACATGATACATATACATAATACAAAAAACTCTCACTTGTTGAATTACCTTATGATAACAGGACTTCAGACGTACCGCCTACAACCATACACCGGTTCGGCCATCAGTGACACAATCTGGTTGACATCCTCTCGCTTGACCATGCCTGCTTTAGGTTCTTTTCTTACCAAAGTGAAAAAAGGGGAAAAGCAGTGTGGTCACTAACTATCGTTTCAAAACAGCTAAAGCGAGTGGATTGGCTGAGTCTGACACATCCCTCATATAGTAATCCGTAAATGAGGACTCACAGTGCCATTGTGCAACGGCCATGATGTCCTCTAACGGAACACCATTGTAAAGGGCGGTCGAGGCGGCTATTCCTCTAACATCGTGTGCCCTTACGCCCTGCACCTGGTGCCCAGTCGCCATCTCATGAGTAGTCTGAATGCATTCGACCACCCAACGAGAGATAGTATCCATGGATGCGGCGCCATAAGGCTTTTTATGGCAGATCCACAGATGTCTATCGTTCGACCGTAACGAGTCAGTCCGTTTCTTGTACTTAGTCAAAGCACGGACCGGGCACCAGACACTGGCATCACGATCAAACCTGGTTAACTTCGGTATAATGATCGGTTTGCCGGGATATCTCAAAGATTGGTTCTTTGACATAAATTCTGCTCTTGGCAGAAGACGCAGACCTTCTCCAGAAACAATAAATCGGTTCCTCTCTGCCGAAAGCGCATGGATCTCACTGCGCCTTCTGGCTGAGGAAGCTGCCAATAGAAAGACCGCCTTTAGAGTCAAATGCTTTAGACTAGCCGAACGCAACGGTTCGAATGGGTGCTTGGCCAGTACATTAAGCACTAAAGATAGACTCCAGGCTGGAATGACTACCGGTTGTCTCGGGCGGAGATTGCTCATTCCCTTCAACATCACGTTTAACTGGGCCACCTCTGGACTATCCCTGTTGGCTAGACAAGGGATAACTGATGCCAAAGCTGACTTGTATCCAGCAATTGTGACGGGAGCTAGTCCTGTAAAGAACAGCTCACAGAGAAAGTCTGCTATTTGCTGAATAGTGGATTGAAAGGTATCAATACCCTTTTCTTCACACCAGTCTGCAAATCTGTTAACCTTGTTGTTATATGACTTGAAGGTTGACCTCCTTCTCGCAGCCGCGATGAAATCAGCAGCCTGTCGAGAAAAGCCTTCCGACGTGGAACGTTGTTTGACAACATCCACGCAGTCAATTTGAACATTTCGGGACGCTCGTGTAGGAAGCGTCCCTTGGCCTGGGAGATTATGTTCGGAATCTCGGGCAACTGCACAGGATTTTCCACCAGCAGATCTAGAAGATCCGTGAACCACGCCCTGCTCGGCCAATACGGCGCTATTAGCAGGACCAGACACGGTTCCTCCCTGACCTTCACCAATACCTTCGGTAGAAGAATGGTGGGTGGATACGCGTAAGCGTGCATCCCTCTCCAGCTTATCGCCAGAGCGTCTGTATCGACGGCATTTGGATCTGGAATCGGCGAGACATATGTCATGATTTGAGCATTTTCCTTTGTGGCGAACAAGTCCACGTTGGGTTTGCCCCAATGCTCGAAGATCCGTCGTAGAACTGGAGGGTTGAGGGACCATTCTGTTGGCAGGATTCTCTGTCTGCGAGACAAAGCATCCGCCAGAATGTTCAATCGGCCAGGAATATGAGCTGCTTTCAAAACAACCGAGTAATTCCTGCACCATTGAATCAAGTGCCACACCCTGATGCACAGGGTGGGCGACCTGGTCCCTCCTTGGCGATTTATATATGATACTACTGTCGAATTGTCCGACCGTATCAATATCACCTTGCCCCTGATCATCGGAAGGAACTCTTCCAACGCCAGTTCCACTGCCATCATTTCCAACAGATTGATATGCAGCTGACTCTCCGGGAGAGTCCATGTGCCCGAGACCTGGTGTTCTCCCAGGCAGGCACCCCACCCTTCCAGCGATGCATCCGTGTAAACGGACAGCTGGGGGTGGGGTAGGTGCAGCGAAACCCCTATTAGGAGATTCTGACGCTGTTTCCACCATAGAAGATGCGATATTATCGGCTCCAAAACTGGCACCAGTTTTGACAGGGGTTCTGTTCTCTGTTTCCACAGAGACATCAGATACAACTGGATAGGTCTTCGCATTAGAGCAGCGTACGGGATAACCTGCTCCATGGAGACCATCATGCCCAGCATCTGAAGGAACCGCCTTGCCTGAATGTGGTTTCCCACTCGAAAACTCCCGAGGATGGCTAACAGAGACACCACTCTGGGCTCTGACGGGTAAACCCTGCCTTCCTCGAGGTCGAATCGCATCCCCAAATAAACGAAATGTTGAGTGGGTGTCAACTCGGATTTCTCCTCGTTGACTATCCAGCCTAGATCTGAAAGTAACTTCAGAGTCAGAGCAGTATCCACGTTCAACCTGGCTGCCGAGTCTGCCTTGAGCAGCCAGTCGTCTATGTAGGTGTGTAGCGCCACGTTCTCTTTTCTGAGAAACGCTGTCACCGCAAGGACCACTCTTGTGAAAACCCTCGGAGCTGTCGACAGGCCAAACGGGAGAACTGTAAACTCCCATACTTGATTCTGAAACGCAAATCTCAGAAACCTGTGCCAACTCCGATTGATCGGAATGTGGAAATATGCATCTTTCAGATCGATCGATACACACCACATTCCTTTCCTCAATCCCGCCATTACCGACCTCGGTGTTTCCATCTGGAACCGAGGCGTATGGATAAACCAATTTAATGGCCTGAGATTGAGTATGGGTCTCCATCCCCCCGTGCTCTTGGGGACAAGGAACATGTTTGAATAGAAGCCTGGAGTGTTCCGGTTTGCTGGTTTTATTGCTCCCTTCATAAGCAAACCCGACACTTCCTTTTGAACGGCTTCTAACTTGTCTGGCTCCCTTGGTACGGGTGTCCAGACTGGTGCCAAAGACAGATTTTGTGGCGGAAAGTCCCACCACTCCGGCATGTAACCCTGGGATAACCATCCCAGGACCAGACTGTCTGACGTCACACCTCGCCAAACCTCGACGAAACGCATGAGCCTTCCACCCACCATAGACGCCTCGACGTCTAACGGGGTTGTCCGGCTCGCAGTCCGCCCCCCCCCCCCTTTCTTAACGAGAGAGAGTGAGAACCATTTCGTTCTAGGTACGACGGGTATAACTGGCACCGCTGTTCCTGTCGCACAGGTGCGGTCCAGGCGGATATGAAGGGAGCTTGCGTACCCTCAGGTACGCTTCGGCCCCTTCTGTCCGCCCTTTGAGGCCTTACCCTTACCCTTCCCCTTACCACCTCTAGGGCGGTCAGGAGCAACATTGGGGAGGGTAGGCGCCTCTACAGCCTTCCTGGGTTTCTTCGCCGGCGGCGGCTCCGAGAACCCAGCCGAAACAGACGTCGCAATAGGCCTGGCTTTCGCCTTGCCCTTATGCTTTTTCTGTTTCTTTAAAGGCTGTCCGGTTAGCGGCTTGCCCACAGCCCCTAGTGCGTGCGCTTGCCGCACCAGCTCTAGCTGGAGATTTACCGCTAACCGATTCTGCGCAATACTGGCGGTGTCCTCTAAGATGGCCCGCGCTTGGCCACCAAAGATGCTAGGCCCTGTCAGGGGCGTCCCAAGAAGACGCTCCCTGACTGCCGTAGCCGGACGCATATGGTCAATGACCATTTGCCTCCTGGACTTCGTCACACGCGCTTGCACCCTTGCCAATGCGTCCATTGACAGCACCAAGCCGTCATTAACGCACGATAGCGCCACAGGTGGCACAGGGTGGCCTGCCCCCGCTTCAGCCCACACCGACTGAAGTAGACGATAGGAGTGATTGACAGCGCTCATGGCTGCCCTCACACCCTCATCGCATAGGGCCAGGACTTCTTCCTGGTGTACCTGGGCCTTATCCACTAGTGCCGGACCGGGACCACCCGACCCGGCACTCTGGACGCCCAGTACCCATCGGTCATCCTCCGTGACCGACGGGACTACACCATACCTGTCGTATTCACCCCGCGGAATACGGCACCTTGCCCGCACCTCCCTGGAGGCCGCAGGGAGCTGACCCTTGGTCATTAGTTGTTTACTATAAATAGCATCCAACAAATCAATGAACCGTGGATCCAGTCCCACTGACTGGATCCGGGCCGCGGGCAAAATCCCCGTCCTAATCGACGCAACCGACGGACGGGGCGCATCTTCATCGGCCGTGGCCGAAACCACAGACGGGTCAACTCTGGCTAGCCACGCCAGAGCATCAGACCAGTCTAACTCCGAAGAAGATACCCCCGCAAACACGTCACCCGTTGACATGTTTACGGGTCTGCCAGCCATGGCCTCCCGGCCAGGAGCCACGGCTGACACGCCAGGCACTCCGCTACCACATGGTTCCGCCGCCACCCCATGAAACACTCCGGTCCATGGGGTAGGTCCGCACGGAAAACCGTACGGACCCGTAACCGTCGCGGAACCATAGCCGGCCACGGGCGCCAACGGCACCCCATGTCCGGCTGCCGGACCAGGCGAGATAGGTGAGTACCACGCCTGGCCCGGCACACCGGTTCCCCTGACGGCTGGTGACAAACCAAGCCGCGCGGAACCGGTGCACGGTAACGGATTGGCCTCAGCCGCAGGCGGAGCCGCTGACCTGGCTTGCGCCAAACCAGACAAATGGAGGCCGGTTCCGTCCAGGACGGAATCAACCTCCATATTCTCCACCTGCGGCTTCACGGGCCGCAGCAACCTCTCCTCCTCGGCCTCATCGTCTTCAGACTCCGAAGAGCCGTCACTAGACGAATAAACCGTGGAGCCGTCCTGGCGGACGGCTCCCACACCTGACGGACCGGCCACCGCTACTGGACCACCCGGAGGTGGCCGCAGAGAGACAGAACCCGTCTGGCCGAAGCCAGACGGACCCGCCAGGGGGCCGTACGAGACGGCCCCCTCGGTAACCAGTCCAGAATCCTGTCCGAAGACAGGATCCGTACCAGGCATGGGGAGAAACTGCCCCCCAACCTTTGGTAGCAGGGACGACACCAGCGTGGGCAGAACGCTATGCAGAAAACCCTGCATAGCCGGACCAAACCACGCCGGCGGTGCCATCTCCGCCACCTCCAGCTGGGGACGTGGAGCACCCCCACCGGCCGAACCGGGCGCTCCACGATTTCCTCTCGGACCGCCTGACCCCGCGTCAGACCCAGCCAAGTCCTTCTGGGCAAGGAACTTAACCATCGTTTCGACGGACCACACTGCACAAACATTACACCTATGATCTATATTACACAGGGCACACCTAAAACAGACATGGTCCTTGAACATTACACGGACAAACTTATGGCAGTCGTCACATGATGGCGGGGCTGGCTTGGCCTATAAAATAAGCACAAACCTACAATAAACAAGCGGAACGAGACACGGATGGAAGGCAGACAATTAATTTTCAAATATTTTGACTCATAAATTAACCGTAACCTCCCGCACCCCACCCCGCCACGTTACAACAACGATCGCATTGATTATGACGACAAGAACGCGGCGGGCACAACACACCCATAATAGATCCTACAGGATGTGTAACGGCTCCAGGAATCATATCGCATAGCATTCAGGGTATATTTACTAATCAATATAAATTATACTCCTAACGAACGCAGCACGATATGTGAAGAAAACAACAAAATGTATAACAACTGCTGTCTCACACGGTAAAACCGCAGACCACGCATCTACTCAAGAATTTTGAAACCACCGATCATTGCAAACCGATCGTGATCGCACGTAAACTTGATCATTCTAAAGTTTCCGGTACCATTTTTTAGTACGCAGCACCCAGAACAAGATGCGCGAATTAATGAAAAAATTTTTCTTCACATAAACATCCGAGCGACCGGGTGTGACGTCACCCGCTCGGATTCTACGGAGAACGACGTCAGCCGATATTCGTGTTAGAAATACCGTAGCAAACACCTATTTTCATATCTGCCGATCGCCTGTTGGGGTTTAAAGAAGGCGATCGTCTGGCATATATCGTTGCTAGCACACGTCCCAGATTCTATGGGGTTAGAAATTGGAACATGCGACACAACGAAATTTAGAGACCTAAGTCTTTTAACTATGGATATAAAGAACAATACAACCTGGTTATCTTGGGCGGTATTCTCCATAGTCCTTAGTTATCCTTTCAGAACACACAAACTATCACTGATTAAAGACTTAGATTCTTTTAAAAAACACTAAAATCCTTAATGCGAAAAGCATGTATTGCACTTGTTGCTATGCAAACAAGAATGAGCTCTATGGTAAACGGGTACTCGGCAGTGGGGAGCCGGGTACCCGGTTCCCAGGAGTCGGTAAAGCTTTCTAAGTCTATAATCCTAGAGCCGCTGTCAGGGCCAGCTGTATATCAGAAGTAACAGAATGGTGAGTATTGATCGAAGGAGAATTACAGTGTCCACGGGACATGGCGGGAATACTACTCAATATTGTGCAACAGAGATTACACTTTGTTCAACGACTGACAAATATCTAGGCATTGAACAAAGTGCAATCTCTGTTGCACAATACTGAGTAGTATGGATACCATAACAGGCGGATGGACTGACTACTCCAAGCAAAGTTAACACGACTGTTAGTGAATGGTGTCATTTGTCAATCTTCACATGAAGTTTCGTCACGATACTCCAAGACAAATTAAAGTTATCAAACAAAAACCCCAAATTTGTACATACTGGTGGACACATGTTCAGAAAGGCAGATGCTTGATGGATGGATGGATTGACTGACCGACTCACAAATTAACCTTTCCAGTTTATCCATCCATCATATGACGTCATAATCAACTAAGTGACGTGTATTCTGATGTCATGATCATTCATGATGTCATGTTTCGAAATAGTCCATCATTAACGCTTAATAGTCTGACATGTACGAATTGTAAGTCTTTGATATTTAATAAACATGCATAAACATAGGCAGCAACAGTACACAGTCGAATTACTTTCAAAATATTCAACAGCTTACCTGCTTAGTTTTCTGGAAATTGATTGTCAGCGAGTTCAGAAATCGGAGCTGAGATACCTGCATTTCCCTATTACCATAGCCAACCTTCCCATGAAGGTTCATCACGATACTCCAAGTTAAAGTAGTTATCGCAAGAAACTCCAACATTCATATAGACAGATGGACACATGGTAAGAAAAGCAGATGGAAGGATGGATGGACAGACTAATCCACAAATAAACCTGCATTTCCCTACTACCATAGCTAACCTTCCAGTGAAGTCTCATCATGATACTCAAACAAAAGTAGTTACCGAATGTAAACCTGTGTGTGACTGATCGATGGACGCATAGATGTATGCGAAAAACATAACTGTCAAGCTTTCTGCTAAAGCTGGGGAATAGTTACAATGTACTCTCACCACAAGGCATACAGATATCATTTTGTAATGAATATTTTATTATAGTATGGAAATTCAGCTTTAACTTACTGTAAGTGAACTTGTGGCTGTGATTTCAGGAACGTCGAGTGAGAGCCGCGCTGGACCAAATAATAATCTTTTTGCAACACCGGACATTGCCCACATCCAATACAAGCCAAAAGCTGTTGCGATGATTACACCTATTTTCTGGAGTTGGCTCATGCGCATGAACACCACCCTCATCTTCATTGCTGAGATCTGAAATACACACCCATATAAATGAATTACTCATGATTTAATTCATGTCAATCAAATGACTTCATTTGTGTGCGTTTTGTAGGAGGAAATAACGTCATTTACTTGAGGTTTTTATGAAAAAATATTCTCATTTGTATTAAATTCGTAGGAGGAAATGCCAATGGCATCACATGTTATTTATGAGAGTTCTGTAGTAGGCTTGCGCGATATTTGCTTTGAAACAAATCTTAAAAAGCATATAGATTTGTTAGAAAATGTCCAGAGCAGAACATCAAAAACTGTCCCAGGATTGTCACACCTAAATTATGAAATGAGGCTTAGAAATCTTAACATACCAACACTTGCATATCGTAGATTAAGAGGCGACATTATAGAAGCTTATAAAATAATAACAAAAAGTATGAGCCAGATGTATGCGATTTCTTTGAACTAAGACAAGAATCTATAACCAGAGGGCATAGTTTAAAGTTGTATAAATCTCGGCCCGCTTAAACATCCTATATTAATCCTTTAAATATAGAGTGGTGAACACATGGAATAGCCTCCCATCCCATGTAATAGAGGCACCAACAATAGCATCATTTGAGGGGAGACTTGATAAACTGTGGGCTACCCAACCAGTATATTACGACTATTATGCTGCAGACATAAACACAGATTACTAGTCTATCATGCTGATATATAAGGAAATGTAATTGTTTTTAAAATCTGTCATAACAGGCTAGCAGCCTACTTACAGAAATAGAATGTGATTGATTGATTGATGTTAAGCTGTGCGTGTAATTGTATATGCATGTTTAATGTTAGGTGTCCGCCACCACTATAGGCAATGCCTTCGGCGGACAACCCATATTGAAAATATGTAAATTAAAATCCAAGAAGCAAATAAATAATATTGAATCTTGAATCTTGTTATTTCCCTTGTACATTCATCTATGAGGTCAAGTAATTGGTTTGATAAAAGCTTTGTTTCTGTCGAGACATTTGGAAGAGGCTTTGATTTTTGTCGTATGACTGGTTTCCAGAATTGTGACTACCCGAGATGATTCATATAATAGATCTATATATTTATAATTATACCGTATATATTATGTCCACGTTCTATGTCAGGCTTTTGCTATTTCAGTATTTGTTTATAGATCTTGTGCCAATAAAATATTCTGATTCATCATCATCATCATCAAGTGCAGAACCCAGGAAGCGAGACGAAAATCTGATTTAATTTAAGTTTTTTGTTATGGTTGGACCTGTAGCTCATAGGATAGGTAGACGTAACGTCGTAAGCGTATGGAGATACAGTACAGTACGTACTGCAGCTACCCTGGAAGATATCACGGAAACATAAGAATATGCATATAAAGATACCTACAGAAAATAATCAACCTGGCATCACACTATTCTAACGTGTTAAACTGGCGTAAACCGCGTTATGTCAATAGGAAGGTTATAAAATTAAGATAATAAAATATTTATCAGCATACATGATCGACTTTAGACCTTCTTCTTGCTTGCTTGCTTGTTCTGTAAATCCCTCCTCTCTGTTCTAGGAGAACCAACTGCCGGCACTAAGTTCCTAGCTGATGTAAAGTGTTGATTTTGTCGCGTTGTGTTATCATGCCTTCTTGGACGAAATATAGTGTACTAAGACTTTCCAGTTAGTATGAAAGATATCTTATGGTGCAGCTTGAAACAGAGGTCAGGGGTGGCCTCCTCTAGCATGATCGCGAGCGGATTGCATTTAGTGAATGTATGGGAGGTGTCGAGAATTAGTTTAACGATGGTGTCCTGCTGACATTCTTTCAAGGTTTGGAGGTTACCGGCTAACATGATGTGTTCAATCTTTTTGATGAGTGGTGTGCGGGTTTCTTCCAGACATGGACAATTAAGAAGGAAATGTTCAGTGGTCTCTGGTTCAGATTCGCAGAGTGGAGAATCAGTGTTAGAGGCACGGTTTCGAGTTGAGCCGGCATACAAGTTGTAGCGCTGAGTGAGCAACTTTGCTTTGACTGTTGCTTTGATGACTGTAAGGGTATCAGTGTTTGCCATATCCCAGACTGAGTGGCAACTTCTTATTTTGCAGGACAATAAGTTGATGTATCCCAATGTTACTTTTGCTGAAGCTTCCTCGAGTAGGATTTCTAGCCAGTAGTTATTCACATTAGCATGCAACAGCTTCTTCCAGGAACATTTTGTAGGTTGGGATTTTACAAGGTTGAACGCTGATGGAAGCTTATACTGAATCAGGAGCTTTCTAACAACAATCACCCAGCTATGGGAGTTGTAGTTTTGACTGCCAACTGTCGTCTAATAACTAATGCTTCAATTGAGTCAGGTTGTCGCAGCATGTTGAGAAACAGTGTCAGTATTCTCTTATGGATTTGACCTTCAATTGGGATAACGCCAAGGAGCAGGTAAACAGCAGCATTAGCGGTTGAGGCAGGTAGATGCTGCAGTCTTTTTAAAGTCCCTCTGTAGTAGTCCTCCAACATTTGGACTTCACTGTTTGAGAGCACAACTGCTTCTAAGCCATGTAGAAGGATTGGTGTGATATAGATCTCCCATAGCTTGATGAGTGTCATTGGGTTGATACCATTAAGACCATGCATTCCGGCGCCCATCAGCGAGTATGCTGCTCGGCGTGCTGAGTCAATACGTGAAACGATTGTTGACTTGTTTTTTACATTATTTGATCTGTGAATTCCCAAATGTGTTTCCTATGGGGAAAGTTCCAGTTCAGCTCCATTAAGATGAAGAAATGCATCTGAAGATTTACCACGTGCTGTTTTGGGGACCATAGCTTTGGTGTTTGCTGTGCTAAACAGATATCGCTCGTTTGATGCATCGAGCTCTGCAATATTCAATAGTTGCTGCATTTGAAAGGCACTCCTGGAGATAATGGCCAGGTCGTCTGCACACATGATGGTGCCAGTAGGAATAGAATCAATGGGAAATGCACCTGGATGAGCTGTCAGTTTATTCAGTAATGGGTTGCTACGTTGTTTGAAGAGATCAGGAGATGTGTATGCGCACTGTCTGATGCCGAGTTCTTCATTGAAGGCTCTAGATACATTCCCCTGCCACTTGATTACTGATGTGATGCCGATATACATGCTGTTAAATAGCGCCCATAGTCTGCCATCTAGTCCTTGAGAAGAGGCTGCGTTCAGCATGCTTTTGTGACAGACTATGTCAAACGCTTTTGAAGCATCCATGAATGTAATAAGCAGTGGCAACGCACTATCTTTTGCCTCAACTAAGCATTCAGTAAGCAAGAAGGCTGCATGAGTAGAAGAGCATCTATTGGTGAATCGAAATTGCAGCTTGTTTTGGTCTGGGTCCAAGACTGCCCTTGACCGTTTCAGAAGTTCTTTCTCTAGCAACTTGCTTAAACGGGATGTAACCGTAATATGCCTGTAGCTGGTTGGATTGTTTGCTGGTTTTCCTTTCTTCAAGATTGGTGATATGATGCCCATTTTCATGAGCATGACGTAGGGCTTGTTTAGCGTGCATCCTGTTATTAGTTAATTGGTTGACTTTGTCTGTAGGATGGCCTCCCTTCTTCCAGGCCCAGTGTGCAGCTTTCGCTTTAGAGACTAGCAGTTTTAGTGCCGAGTTCCATTTAGTTGTTGTCCTATGGCGAGGAGGTTTAGCATATGTAGGATCACACTGAAGAGCGGTCTTCTTTAGAATAGAGTTAATGGCTTGAAGTATGATATCTGGAGAAGTGTCTGGCGGGCAGTCCTTTAAGACCTTGGTAAGTCTGGTCTTAGTCAATGACTTATAACGCTCCAGATTTGCTTTCGACCAATTAACGCGTGGTTGCGGAGGGCAGTTTATCTTCTTTACCCTCCCTGGGAGTATTGTTAGTGATAAGGTTGCAGTGACTGAGTCGTGTGCACTCTGGTTAATAACGTTCTTGTGTCTTGTGTCAACTACAATATCTGTGATTATTGTTTCTTGATCTGTCGGTTCAATGAAGTGGTAAATATGGGATGTAATGTTCCCTGAAAAGTGGTAATATGTTGGGCAATCTGTGGTTTTATCAGACACTCTGAAGGCTGCAGAAGTGCAGAATTCCTTTAAAAATTACATCATTCTTTGAAGTTTTCTCTCTATTTATGTCTGCATTTACATCACCTGTCCATAGAATATGACTGTCCTCTCTGTACTGTTCTCAAATTTCAAAAACTTCATCCAAGATGCTTTTATAGTTGTGTTGGTCTGAAGAGCCTTGGGAAGGCAGATAGGTGTTAATGAGAACTAAGGGTGTTTCCTCTGTACTTATGCGTATTGCTAGGACTCTGTTACTGCCATCCGGTAATACTTCAATTTTCCGTGACAGATCTTTATGCCAGATGACTGCAACCCCGCCTTTGCCTCTAGGTCTATACGAGGGAGGGAGAGGGTCATCATCGTCTGAACACTTTAAGGCTGCTTCATGTGATGGAAATGCTTTGCAAATATGATCTGCTTGGTAGTTAAAGAGCCAATGTTCCTGAAGGCAGAGGATGGTTTGGTTTCCTTTCAATATCTCCTCCACATAGGCGATGTTGCTGGTGATATGTTCAATGTTACAGGAAACAATCCTTAAGTGTACATCAGAGAGTTGTGTAGTGTCTAGTCGTTTCTGTGGGGGGGGGGGGGTTTGTCTGTCCCCTGAGGAGACTCTAAAAAATGTATGTTTTTAATTGGAGCCGGTGAGACTTGCTGCCGGTTGTTATTTAGCGAGGCTTGTTCACTGCAATATTGTTTATCTGCGGATGATTGGTTAGATATTTGGCGGGAATGTTCTTTCTGACTCTCATTATTATTGTCAAACGCAGGCACTGACTGTTCGTCTGTCGGAGTTAGAGGAGGAAGAACCTCTGATTTATTGGTCTGATTATTTGTGGCTATGACTCTGGAGGTTACGTCTTGGTTTTGATGACTTTCTGACAGAGCTTGACTTTCGCTCGTTATATTTACAGCTACTGGTTTGACTACTGCGCGACAGTTGGAAGCTGCATCCTGTAGCCCATTGCTAGGCACTGGCTGAGATTCATTCTGGTAGAGTTTGCATGTGGGATCGGACAGTGTCATTGGCAATATTGTTGATGGTTTGTTCAAATCCTGCTGTCTAGTTTGATTCTGGTGTGAGACTCTTCCGAAGTTACCCGCCTGTTGGCTATGCCTAGCACTATGGTGTTATGTTTCTGCAGTTGCATAGTACTGTTAGTGACATTTGCGATCAGAGCGGTAGTTAATGTTGTCAGTGACGCGACCAGGGTGTCCATATGACCTGAATGAGATGGTACATTAGGTTGACTCGTATAGTGGTTTTGGTGACAGCATGGTGGGATAGGTGGCCATGGTGGAAAGCTCTGGTATCCAGCTGGTGCTTGTGGCTGAGGTGATGGAAAGCTCTGGTACCCCGCTGTTAGAGGCGGCTGAGATTGTGGAAAATTCCGGTATCCAGCTGCTGGGGGTGGTGGCGGAGGAAACCCAAGATGTGGCGGCTGAGGTGGTGAAAAACACTGGAAGTATCTTCTTGTTTTGGAATTCCCGTTCATGAAAACAACAAAAATCATCATCATGGGTAGTAGTCAATCTAAAAATAGAGGAGTGGCTTCGACAAGAATACACCTCTAATGTATTGACCGGCCATCTTATTACGTCATCGCAATGACTGGACTGTTACACAGACTCCACTTTGGGACCAGACCCAGTCCATCTCCATAGCGGATTGTAAAAGGAACACTATGGACCGTGTTGATTTTGGTATCATACATATCTTCTGCTGGTTAGGCTAGTAAGCCTGTAACAGATTTTCACTTTCTTCTTGAACCTGGGTTTCATTAACCTGTTTAACTGATTGGGTTATGATGGGTGAGATCGGGAACTGAATTGTGTAGAGGTTCTCTCGGTAGTGCTTATCAATCCTTCCTTTAAAGGCATTGAGTGTTGGAGCTGTCACTATGTGATCATGTAGGCTATTCCAATGCTTGTTCACTCGTATGCTAAAGAACCTCTTTCTGGTATCACTGCAGAAGCATTGTTTGGTGAGCTTGTAACTGTTACCTCTTGTGCGATCACCTACGTCTGATGGCAGTAGATGCTCCTGATTGACGTCGTACATACTGTGCGTGTATTTGAAAGCCACGATAAGGTCTCTGCGAAGCCCCCTATATACTAGACTTGGTAGTTTGAGTTTTCTGAATCTATCTTCATATGGTAAATCACTTAGCCCTGCGATCATCTTTGTCGCTCGTCGCTGGACGTTTTCAAGTAACAGCACGTCTTTTTTGTACAATGGAGACCATACCACGTTTCCATATTCTAGGTGGGGTCGTACAAGGCTTTTGAAGAGCAGTACGAATGTGACTGGATCTAGGAAGTCGAACGACCTTCTACTCATCCCAACGATTTTGTTGGCTTTGTTTACTGCTGTCTCTGCATGGCTGTTAAACTTCAGTCCATTGTCAACACAAACGCCCAGATCTTTTTCACAAATTGTTTCGCCAAGTGTTATGTTTGGCCCTTTTCATTCATGCTGTAAGGCTGTTTCTTATTGCATCTACCCAAGCGCATGGTTTTGCACTTGGATACATTAAATCGTAGTTGCCAAGTATTTGCCCAGTCTTTTAGATTGTTGAGATGTGTCTGTAGCTGCTGATGGTCCTCTTCTAACGGTATCTTTGAGTAGAGCTTAGTATCATCTGCAAAGAGCTTTATCATACTGCTTACTACTTCGGGCATGTCATTAATGTAGCAGATGAATAATGCCGGTCCCAGCACACTGCCTTGTGGGATTCCACTGAGGACTGGAGCCCAATTTGAGCTAGAGCCATTAACGACAACCTTCTGCCTTCTGTTACTCAAAAAGTCTTGTATCCAGCCCAAGGCATCTCCACTGACACCGTAGCTCTTTAATTTGCTAAGCAATCTCTGGTGTGGGACGGTATCAAACGCTTTGGCGAAGTCAAGGTATATTACGTCGACTGCTCCTCCTTGATCTACGATGTCAGTACAATAATCTAAGGTTTCTAACAATTGTGTGATACAGGATCATCCACTCTCAGAAATAGAGTCTGACATATGATTCATGAGCCTATCTCTAATGAACCACTCCATGACTTTACATACAACTGAAGGCAGGCTTACAGGTCTGTAATTGCTGGCTGATGATTTACTGCCTTTCTTGAAAATAGGGGTTACTTGACCATTTTCCATTCCTGAGGTAGAGTTCTATTGTGTAAAGATCTGTTGAACAGTTTCGCTAGTGGCCGGGCAATACAGTGGCTCATTTCCTTCAGGACTCTTGGATGAAGCCCATCGGGTCCTTGTAACTTTGACACTAGCAGGCTATCCAATCTTTTCTTGATATCCTCTTCCTTGATGGTGAAATTGCTTAATGTACTGCTGGGATCTCTACTGTTGAGCTGGGGTATTGTGGTTAGGTCTTCAGGTGTAAATACACTGGCAAAGTAGATGTTGAGTTCTTCTGCATCCGTTCTGGTGATTGTACCATCTTCAATTAATTTTGGACTTCCTAGCGATGTCTCTTTCAAAATTCCGCTTTGCTTTCCTTACTTCCCATTTTAGCTGGTTTCTGTACTTTGCATATTCATTATAGTGAGTTTCATCACGTGTCTTTCTAAACCGGTCGAATGCTTGGCGCTTACATTTTACTTTCTCTTGGATACTGTTGCTCATCCATGCACTTCTCTGTTTGCGTCTAGGAGAGTTGATGATTTTCGTACTGGGAATGCAGTCGTTGACCGAGTCAAGAATTTTCGTCTTAATTAGTGTCGATGAATCTTCAATGTTCTTTCCATTTAGCTCGGCATCCCAGTCTATTCCATTCAATGCACTTCGTTTGGGTGTTGGTTGCCTCTATAGTGCGTTGGACAGAGCACATGCTGGTGGAGAAAACAGTCTCTCACCGAGTCGAGGAAACGGCTTGCAGGATGTGTAATATCTGATGGCGATGTGCAGTCATTCCAATTTATTTCTGGGTGGTTGAAGTCCCCAGCCACTAAAATGTGACTGTGATGCGATTCATATGCTAGTTTCATCATATCTCTAATATTACTGTCATTCGTAGTTGTGCTGTTGGGCGATCTGTATATACAACCGATTAATATGCTGTCATTATTCCTGAGTTGACCATATCCATATGGATTCCTGTGGTTATACGGACTCGAAAGTGAACTCTCTGAAGTTGAAAGCGTGTTTCGTATAAATACAAACGCCTCTGGAAGCTAAATTTAATACAGACATTAAAAATGGACTTGATCCACCCAGTGGTTCGTGTGATATCAATATCCACGCAACGTCAGCAAATTCTTGACCTCATTTTGTGTGCGACAAGCATGCGGCAGATTTGAAATTTACGACAAATTCAGAGGGACTATTTTTCTGTTAACTACTTGTCATACAGACTACTATAGGCTTTATATCATCTCGTTTTACGTGAATTAATATTGTCTGGTATAAGGAGTGTAGCGCTCGTGTCCTTTTAATTTCCAATTCTCTCTAACACCATATTCGGGTGGAAATCACTGCGCCAATGGCTACTCAATACATATGAGATACTTTTTTCGATCTCGAATCGTAGATCTCACGAGATACGAATGGGATGGTAGCATAATTTTTGTAATAAAGCCTGCATGGGGTTAGTCCGAACATGGTCTGTTAACAGCTATATTAGGTGACTTCAATATGCCACACATCAATTGGACATCATATACATTCACTAGTCATAATACCATTCTTAACCCTGAATTTACACATGATTTTATTGAAGTTGTACGTTACTTCTTCATGGAACAAATAATAAACAAGCCAACTCGAGGGTGTGGATCCAACAAACCCTCAATTCTAGACCTATTGTTCACCAATTACCCCGACCTAATAGATGATATCCACCATGCTGCAAAAAGCATATGCTTGGTAAAAGCAACCATTCTGTAATTGAAACAACCATCCACCTAGATGGAGACACCAATGCCAAGCTAAAAACCAGCTTCTGCTATGACAGAGGTAACTACGAAACTATGGCAGCATCGATGAACATAAACTGGACGAAACAACTAGAAGGTTGTATTGACATTGACCATATGTATGATATACTCTGTAGAAAATGTCTGGCAGTTGAGAAGATATACATCCCGGTGAGAAAAATAAAAAATAAGAAACACAAATTTCCCCTCGACAGGACTACAAGATCCAAGATAAATAAAAAGAAGCAATTCTGGAAAAAATACTTAGAAGACAATAGTCAGACCACATATGAAGAATACTGCCGGACAAGAAACCCGGTCCAACAGGCTACCAGAAAGGCACTGAAGCTATACGAAAAGAATACCTCCAAAAGTGCCAAGAACAACCCTAAAAAGTTTTGGAATTATGTACAATCCAAGACAAAAGCGAGGTCTGGGATCCCAGACTTACAAGTACCTGGCAATGCTGAAGAGATTAAATTCACACCTAATGACAATGAGAAAGTAGAAGTTTTAGCAGAATATTTCCAATCTGTGTATACAATAGAACCGGATGGTGAAGCTCCATCATTCCCAAGTAGGAATTACCAGAATCAACTAACTTCTGCATGCATCGCACCTGATATTGTAAACAATAAACTGTCCAAAATTAAAACCTCTAAATCTCCAGGACCTGACAAAATGCACCCCAGATTATTATATGAGTTACGTAATGTTCTTAGTAACCCATTATCCACTCTCTTTAATGCATCATTAGATTTAGGCAAAATACCAGAAAGTTGGGCTAATGCTAATGTCTCTGCTATCTTAAAAAAAGGTGGCAAACGAAAGCCTGATAACTACTGCCCTATCAGTCTCACTTCAGTAGTGTGCAAAGCAATGTAATCAGTTATAAAAGACTCAATTATGAAACACCTAACAGACAACTGTATACTGTCAGATAACCAATTTGGCTTTATAAGTGGCCGGTCTACTGTGCTTCAGCTATAAACAGTACTACAAAAATGGTTGGAGGCATTGGATAATCGAGGGATGGTCGATGTCATCTACTTTGACTTTATGAAAGCATTTTATAAAGTCCCACACAAACGTCTTCTTAAAAAACTAACTGCATATGGCATTGACGGAAAAGTATTAAAGTGGATCCAATCATTTCTAATCAGGAGGAAGCAATGAGTCGTAATTAATGGAACATACCCCAAATTACTAAATGTGACCAGCGGCATACGACAAGGCTCAGTCCTTGGCCCACTTCTCTTTATATTGTATATAAATGATTTGCCTGATGCAATTAAGTGTGGGTCAGAGATATTCCTGTTTGCTGATGATACAAAACTTTTCAAATCAATTCTTAATCAACCAGATTACGATATGCTGCAGCAAGATATAGACTCTATGTGCATGTGGACTGAAAACTCACTCCTGAAACTCCATCCAGACAAATATAAAAGTATGAGAATTTCTTCAAGAACCACAGTTCCACATGTTTACACAATAGACTCTAACCACCATACTCTAGAGTATTCCCCCACCGAAAAAGACATTGGGTCGTACTTGATGAAAAATTAAGTTTCAACCAACACATAAATCAAAAAATAAACAAAGCCAATCAAATCATGGGATTAATTAGACGCACTTTTAACTACATAGATAAAGACAACTTCAAGCACCTCTTTAAATCCCTTCTCAGGCCTCATATCGAATATGCAAACGTAGTCTGGGCACCTTTCCTCAAAAAACATATAAATGCAATTGAAAATGTTCAAAGGTGTGCCACAAAACTTATCCCAGGAATGCGTAACCTACCATACAACGAAAGACTAAAAGAACTCAACTTACTAACTCTCGCATTTAGAAGACTGCGAGGTGATATGATTGAGTTATATAAAATACTTCACAACAAATATGATCAACCTCCATCAAAGCTCATCAATCTTTTTGACAATAACAGTATTACAAGCGGTCATAGCCTAAAAATTCAGAAAATCAGAGCTAGGTTAAATATCAGGTTTTCTTTTCCACTGCGCTGCACAGACCAATGGAACAAACTACCTGAACAAATTATCAATTCCCAAACTATTATCTATCAACTCTTTTAAATCCAGATTAGAACAACTATGGAGTAAACACCCACTGCAATTCAACTTCGAATCTGATTCAATCTTTCATCCCACTTTCTTTAAAGAAATGCTAACAAACCATGAATGTGGTGACAAACTACAACTGAATCAGCCATCAAGTATTTGCAGCCCAGAACTGACGCTAGAGGCCATTTGATGCCTTCTGTCAGAAGAGGATTAATGTGAGTTCATGTGAGTTAAGTCGCTATGCTTTCTCACATGCCGTATTCGGACTAGCATAGGGCCACTACATAATGGAGTTCAAAATACAGAAAAGAAACTGAAGCTTCCAACACTGAGCTACAGGCGCGTTCGAGGAGGCATGATAGAGAGGTACAAGATGATCAGTGGGAAGTATGATCCAAGCTCATGTGATTTTATAAAAATGTGGAATGACATGATATCAATATCTAGCAACCATGGCAATTAAAAAAATATATATCCACAAAGACCCAGGACATCGGTCCGCAAAAATTCATACCCTGTACGTGCTACACCAATCTGGAACAGCCACCCACCCCCCTAACCACGTAATTTCAGCTAAAACCCTGAACACATTAAAAAACAGGCTAGATAAACATTGGGAAAACCAAGATATTCTGTATGATGATTATAAAGCAAAAATTAATATAACCGGAAGTCATAAAGTAAATACTGTAAATGAAGATCTAGAGTCCAGTGAAGAGGATCTGTAGAAGAGCCTGAACTGGAAATCATCAATAAGTAAGTAGATATATACAAACTATAAGTATCCCTTATCACACGCATGCGCACACATGCATGGACAACCGCACGCACGCATGCACTCATGTGCGCGCTCACAAGCATTCATACACGCACACACAAGGGTAAACTACTCATCATCATCTGTTGCGATGTTGGATGCACATACAGGGCCTATTGTCGATCTCAAGTTTTTACACTACATCGTTGGCTGCGCAGTGTGCAAATAATTGTTTTAATTAGGTTGCTTTGATTTTATTTTTACTTTTTTAGACTTTTTTTGCTTTTTTCCTTTTTGTGCAATAGGGTGTATAGTTTGTTGATTCAGTGTTATTGACATATGCACAATTTACAAATGTAATGGGGATGTCTAACAGATTAAATTTTCATTTATCCTTTGTTCTTCAACCAGGTGGATATATTTTGCAACTTCCTTTATTAGTAAACTATTAACTGTCAGTAGATACATAATTTTGTCTTTAGGGGCTAGTCCTAGGAAATTAGGACATTTCCTAGATACAGCATCTAATGTTTTTCTTTCTATATCATAAAAGGGGTATTTTATCAAAAAGTGGGACTCATCCTCAATCTGAATGGAATTCCATATCTTACATAATCTATCTTCAACAGTGTTTTGGCTGCGTATATCTACCTGTTTCTATATGTAGTCTATCACTTGATGTCCTAAGTTGAGTCAATGCATATCTATGTTGTCCGTTCATTATCGTGGTTAAATAGTCTTTTAAGTGGAAATTGTTTATGTCCTAAGTTTATTTAGTTCTGTTCTGGCCAGAGAACTGTCCCCTCTCTTCAAAAATTTGGTTTTGTAAATGGTGACACATGTTGCGATATGATGGTCAGTTCTTCAACTAAGCACCATTTGATAGTCCACCAATTTAGTGCAGGAAATGCAATTATTATTATTATTAACTAAATCCATAGATAGATTATTTTGCACTAATGAGCAAAGGATTGGCTGGTTCATTATCCAAACGATCCTTGTATTTTAAAACTGATTTTGATGCAGCTATGTCTAGTGGAAATAATCCCAGTTCGCCCCTCATTGCACCCGTTGAGGTATGCCTACCGATACCCAGAGTGGACTTTCTCAGCAGGCAAAATATCATGTTTCTTAAAGATCTCTATAAAGGATGAAGAGCATAAGGATGTACCCCATATTTCACTAACCATACAAGGAAATAGGTTTAATATGGAAGTTAAACAAGCTCATTGCTATTGTTGGTGCCATTGTTTCCTTACATACCATTGATTTCAATTTAAAAGCAGCTTTGCGCTCATAATCTGAGATTTTCCTTCACCATAGTAAAGGATCCGCGGTTACTAAAACGCACCTAAGTCCTTATATGACTTGCCGAAAGTTCTACAGGCTGAGTGTTCCATAGCCAGTTCAGCAGGCAAGTCATTTACATATAATGTAAAATGCATGAAAAATAGTTCGTAGTAAAATTAAAGTCGGTCGCACACAAAATGGGGATGAGAATTTGATGACATTATGTAGATGCTGATATCGTATGAACCCTGAACAAATTGAGTTGATCTTAATGTCCGTTTCAAGCTAGTGATACAGGTTTGTTATCCGTTTGATTAAAGCCGGGGTTATGATGCTATCAAAATCAACACGATCCACATGGGTGCGTTTACAGTTCACTATGGAACTAGACTGGGTCCCAACTTATCTGGTCCCCGAAGTTTAGTGTGTGTAACAGTCTAGTCATTATGATAACGTGGCAAAATGGCCATTCTAGAGCATTGGCCCCTGCCTCAAGATTCTGATTCAAATGATACAGGTTCAATCCCACATTCAGGCATGAGGATATGTGTAAAAACCTGTACACCCCCATCGGGATGTAAAGCCGCCAGTCCCATCTAGTGTAGTGTCTGTGCCATGTGGGATGTAAAAGAACTCACTCTGAGTGGCAGGCCCTGTACCAGGAGCTCAGTTGTGAATCCCTTCTGATGATGTAAATAGTATCTACGTCAGAGTTGTCAGCTCTGCAATCAGTGGATTTGTGATGCCCATAACTAGAAAATAAAAGTTGTGTAAATAGGTGGCCTTGTCTGTAAACAGTGGTGCAGATATATAGCTCTCAGACTGGGCATCAATGAGCAGAAAAATTGTCAGCCTACGGTAGTTCTCATGCGAAGGAGGTCAAGATAGAAAAAAACCCAACAAAAAAACAACATTGTCACATTAATTCACATGACTGTTTGCCAGAGAATGATGGCTGCAGGAAGAGAAGGGGTCAAACTGTGTACTGTGCAAGACGTTGTTGTTGTTGTTGTTGATGATGTTGTTGTTGTTGTTGTAACCGTTTTTAGCCCTACTGCCAAAACCATTTGAAAACTTTTGAAAAGCCTTTGAAAAACCTTTGAAAATAGACTTTTTGCGAGCTACTTAATTGGTTAGGATAACATCATTGAATGAGATTTATTTGGTATTATGAGCCCTTGCTGCAGATGTATTTTAGTGGCTTGACAAGTGTCATAGCACACACGAAAATGTAGGAGATCTTAAGTGTCAACAACAATTCACCTCAGTATTCACTGAAGACAATATCAGCTCGATTCCAACCGTACCACCATCACCATATAATACCATTCACAACATAAACATAACATCACTTGGTGTAGAGAAGGCTCTACAGCGCCTTAGCCCATCAAAAGCATCAGGTCTAGACAATACACCATCAAGAATACTGAAAAACACATTAAGTACAACTGCACCAATCCTTGCCTCCCTCTTCCACCAGACTCTGAATGATTCAACTATACAAACAGACTGGAAGACAGCCAACATTATACAGATATATTAAGAAACGTGACAGAACAACAGCTTCAAAGTATAGGCCAGTGTCGCTAACATCAGTCACGTGCAAGGTGATGGAGCATATCATAGCCAGCTGCCCTGTAGGTGGGGCTTAGAATACACCTTCCATATCCTCTGCGTGTCGTAAGAGGCGACTAAAGGAGGTAAGGGTGAGGTAACCCTGACAGAAACCTCGAGTGCTGAAGTCCTGTCAGGAGTGCCACGAAGATCAGTTTTAAGCCCAATCCTCTTTTTAGTCTACATGAATGACATAGCAAACAACCTCAATTCCACGATCCAGCTATTTGCTGATAACTGCCTCATATATCAGACCATACATACAGAAGAGGATCAACGCCTTCTCCAATCAGACCTAGATAAACTTATGCCCTTGACTGAAACATGGCAGATGAAATTCAACGTATCCAAGTGTAATATCATCAAACTCACCCAGCGAAGATCATGCCTCACCACACATTACACAATCAGTTGGGAAAGGTTGTAGAAATGTAAATCCGCACTATACCTCCAACTAACACACGCCCTAAAATGGCACAACCAGATATCTAAATCAACATCATCTGAAAGGAAGGCTGCAAGGTTTAGCCAGTGTACCTCTATCTGAGGGAAAATGATGCAGCAACAAAGAAAGGACTGGGATGGGAAAGTCTTGCACAACGGCGAATGAAGGCCAATGTCCTCTTCATGTACTAGACCCTGCATGGGCAAGTAGCTATGCCAACAGAATACCATCCTAAGTGGGCCAATGTAAACACCACCAGACACAGTCACCCACTGAAGCCAGAGCCATATCAGACAACAGTTAGCCAGTACCACTGCACCTTTCTACCGAGAACTGTACCAATTTGGAACAAGTTTGCTGAGGAAACATTCACTGCCATGGATGTAGAGGGTGTAGCACCGGCCGACTGGACGGGTACTGTTCATCCCAGCAAAGCTGGGTATGGAACGCCCACTCCAAATTCGCTCCAAGCACACCACAACGCCCTGAGTAGGATAGTATGCGTACATAAGCCCTATGGGAGAGGGTTTTGTTAAAATTGGCTACGTCCGATAAAGCATGTGGCGCGCATGTGCGCATGTCAGAGCTTCCCTGACAACATGTCACGGGATTGGAAGAGAGTGCATGCCAATAATGTACCGAGTAGGTACTCGTAAAAGCCTTTAATTATTCCGTTCGCGTTGTTCTTGGTACCGATCAGGACCAGAATAAAAGGAGATTTCTAGAACTGTTAACCGTTTCAAAATCGGCCCAGAAATGGCTGAGTTATACATGGAAACCCCCTTAAATTACCTTCAAAATATTACTTTTGACGTCGCAATCGCGTGTATGCATAAAAAGATCTAGAATGTTCTAGAATGTGGTAAATACGTCACTGATCTAGCTGCACGATGATTGGCTTCTGCTCGGTTGCTGATTGGTTGAGGCATCTGCCTCTGACGTCATGAGTAGTACAAAGGGGTGAAAATCCAAGAATCAGGAGCATCATTGGCGTGGAGACCGACCCGTAAGGAGGACTGGCTGGAAGTGCGGTACTTGACGAGTGTCCCGGAACATCGACAGAAGATACAGCACATCACCGCGGTTCCAAATGGTTTTCAGCTCACCCGCACTGGAAGGCAGTTCTCAGACTTTCTGCATTACAGAATTTTGGATGCTCCCAGACAGCCATCCGGGGGCAAAATAATTAAAATTATGGTTCCCACTTCCGAATTTGTGTAAAGCCAACACCTCTGTGGAAAGGGCCATACGGGCCCGGAATATAATTTTATGGAATGTAGAGCTGCGGTGATTCTTGGTGGATGACTCGCTGGATCTGCCAACCACGCTGAAAGTGGACTTCAACCTCCGCACTGCACGTCGTGTGTTTTAATTAGCTTTTTTACCACAGTCTGGTGGACCTTGCCAGGTGCGCCGCAAGAGTTATGCGATGCCTCCCGCACCGTGTGCCAATTTATGTAGCTGCCTAACCTTGTATACGCCCTCTCTGTTAATGGGCAACCTTCAACTTTATTATTTCTGTCGCCGGATGGATAAGTTTCTCAACTTCCGTAAAAATTATATACTAGTTGCTGGGACCATCTAATAGACATCATTTCAATGCTCTGATTCACTGTCCTGAGTGTGTACCGTATCTACCCTGCCTGGAGGAGTCAGCTTGCGGAGCCAGCCTGTGGAAACCAGTTGCGGAAATCTCTCCAACTCCAGAGAACGTGTCAACTCGCGCTATGAATATGTTAGTGCCTCAATTTCAGTAACATAGTAGCCTGTTCCGTACCAATGACTATTAGGTACTCAAGTAACTATACTATTGTACATCTAATCATGATTATTTCCGTATTTGGTACCGATGACTAATAGGTACCATCCCAGTCTTAGGACCGCAATTTACAATTGCTTTATTACTGTGAATATTAACTTCGTTTACTGTGGTGCTTTCAACTAGCCGCACCGGCTAAGTTTATCAGTCTGTGATACTTAGCTACTTAATTTAATTACAATCTACTTATTGCATTGGTTAGTTGTATATGGCAGATAGCCATCCAGTTAATATGTTTTGTTTAATTGTAGAAAACTTTGGACCGCTGTACGCTAGGAGATACTATGCAGCAACATTTATATCTGCATCACTTACTCCAGCCATCATCAATTGTACACTGAGGTCACTGACCATGCTCTGATTGTTTGAGCCTGGCATGTTACCGCCTAAACCTTACTATTCAGCTCGATAGGATGGGTTAAAGTGGTTAGGGACAATTTCTTCATTTAGAAACATATAGTGTACGCCTCTTTTCTGTCTGTTGCAGTAATGTAGCCCTGCACTCCGGCAAGGTTGTGTCAAACTGGCCAATTATCTATAAGGCCTCACATATATTAAGTTATTGTCTCTTTCCATGATCCACCAGTCGTATGGCTTTATAATTGTTTGGATTCCCTATCAGCAGGTTGATCTGATCCGACCCTGGGAAACTATCAGAGGTTTCCGAGCGGTGATTGTTAAAGTGCTGATTTATACACACCTCCCCACGTATCTTTGGATACTTGTTAGCTAGATAACCCTGCCAATGAAGGAAGCACTGCGAAAACATATAGTTATAATTATGAGATAGTTAGTTTATTTATCGGCCTGCAGTGCATATGCGGATCTCCATCCAATTCGGTGGAGTGTCTGGATGAAGCGTTGGAGCTCGTCACGCCCTCACGGGAAGGATGCTCGTGATGGATATTCGTCTCTCTACCCCCACTATAAAGACATGTTAGTGATCAAACTTGCTTATGTGAAATGTAGCCATTGTCCATGTGATGTGTTACGTGGTTGCGGAGCAAGGTAGCTGGACTTTTATCAAATTCGGATGCCTTGTGTCGTAACATGTATGCATGCTGTCCTTGGAAGTAAATGCTATTTTAAAGTGATCTACGGGAAGTTGAGCATCTGCACCCATTGGACAATTATATCTAAATATAGGTAGGAATCTCTGCCACTTGCGGCCAAAGCTAGTTTCCATTTCTAACAACTAGGTTAGGCTATAGCATAAGGCCCGCCTAAATAAAGCGGCATCTACCAATACAGTATCTTTGGAAACTACATAAGACAGTGAACTGGGAATTCTTCGGAAATCATTCGTCCCGTCTCCACGTAAACCAACGTACAACACCTTAACAGTAGCTTCACTAGAATCTTCAGCACGTAACATTTTCTGTTGAACAAAAGAGTGGCCTTTTTTGCCAGCTCTTTTCCTCCGCTTCGGCGTTGAAGGCATTTTCCTGTGATGGAGGCCAGCGCGAGGCACGTTCCTCTCACAACAACAATATTTTCTTTGTGTGTGTTAAGGGTATATTAGCTCATATTAAGCTACTTAGTGACTTAGTTGCGGAGGCGTCTCTTGCGGGGATACGTCTGCGGATTCAAGAACCTGTTTGGTACCTCTGGCGACACCACGTAGAAAGATCACTAGCTGGCTCTATATTGTGTATTATTGCGCTTATTCTGCTGTCAAACGATTCACCTTGTTTGCATAGTATTTATTATATTCTACTGTTTAATTATAAATTATTCCATAACTTTAAATTAGTATGGATAGATATACCGGTGATACTAATAGTTGGGATGAGACCATGTGGTTCAATCTTGGTGGCAATGGTCGCACGGCCCCACTGGAACATCATTGTTCCACCGGTTCTAGAAGTCAGTCTTTGTATTTCTCGGAGCGATGTCATATGGGATCCGCAACCCCGAGATCCGCAGCTAACCAGCCATCCTGATCATTATGCAATTGCGGTGCGATGGGCAGAAATTTATTGGCGGACCAATATGTACCCCTGTGAGCTACAAGTGGCGCCCAATGTGGGGCTCGAACAAGAAGTGAACCCACGCCTATGCTCAACACATGCAAGTTTCAGTCTCCTTCATCCGACAGTCAGCTCTCCCTAGATACGGAAGTAGCATCATATTGAAGATTTCTGATGTCTATCCTGTATCTATCCTACGTATACGTTTTTATGAGATATACTTGACTATGAAGTCTCTTCCGTTTTGGGTAAGGTTTGTATGTACGGTTGCAGCGACAACCCACCTTACCGAGAACGAAAGAAATAGATATCAGCTCGCCTCGTTTATAGATGAACTTTAACGATACTTATATTTGATATCCGGGCCTGATCTGACTGACTACTAGAACTTGCAGGTAAGCTACGGTGATCTTCCGTAGTCTCCAGAGTCAACAACAAACTATGTGCCAAACTTTTGCCTTGTATTGATATCACAAGGTGATCGTTTTATTCGCTATTTTAACTATACAGTAATTCTACAAAGTCGGTAACTTTTACTGTTACCAGTTTACGTATTTACGACAGATTTAATTTAATGTTTCCTAATCTTTCACAATGAACTAGCATTACTCCCAGCTGCTCTGGTTTGCTATACTATTCAAATTAGCTCTTGCCTACTTAAAACCATTCAGCAAGAGCGTTTCACAAGGTGCGAGGCGGACCGGACCCCGAACTACAGTTAAAGTCCCGTTTATATACCATTTTCGTTTCTATTCTCCCTCCATCTTGGTTTCGTACCGCCGGAGGTTGCTCTGATTCTCATTGGATTATGACATCATTTTGACCAATCAAAACCCCAACCCTCCTGACTGGGGAGGACGCCTTTTACCTAGCGCGTTTGGGATTCCTGTTGGATTAGCACGTCATTTCTGACGAATGACTTGCCACAAATGACGGATGCTTATTTGATAGCAAGGCCTATTGGTGAATTAGCTTGCCTCTAATTGCTACGTTTTCGATAGTAACTTTCGGTTGTGCCCTTTAGTGCCTACAGGAAGCCACTATGTCCATGTCCTGTCCATTACCTATTATTCGACAATTTGTAGAATGCTAGAGTTAATCAGTACACTAGTTACCATTGCACCCAGCTGCCTCCACTTATCTGGCCACGAGAATTTGTGGGGAACACAGACCGCTACGTAATTAACTAAGTCCGTTTGTCATATTTATTTCCTTAATTGACTCCAACATTCCAAACTGGTGCTAATCATCAAAGGTCGTACTCGATTCAGTTTCTGCAGATTGTACCCACGCATTAACCGACGTATCCATTGCCAGTCATCCAGTGCTGATAATATATATCTAAATAATAAGATGCTATAGTTGATGCTCATGCATTCAGATGCTCATGCATTCAATCATACATGGTGACATAGTCTTTTAGCTTACCTGGTGTTCAAACATGTAATTTCACTGAGGTCTTATACTCGTAAATATAAGATGTGCGCCGGGTCATGACTCCCTACGTACAGTCCGATATCTACACATGCCCCTCAACCGAAGTTAATTAACTATCTCTCTAGGCCTACAGAGAGTGACAATTAACTCGTTGTGCACTATCAACAACCCTACACTGCCATACCAGACACCTCCAGACTATGTCACAATCATAACTACGTCATTACATACTTCAACAACAGTAATTAAACATGTCCGGGTAACGGAATATCATGCGCAATGACTGTCCCTGGAAACATAGGAAAACAGCATAATCCTATACAAATTAAAAACTTGTCCGGGTAATGGAATATCATGCGCAACTGACCATCCCCGGAAACACATTAATAGCATCATTAAATATAACGGTGTAATATGCTTAATATAATAACAGCAATAACATCTTGAAGCCACAGTGCAAATACCATTACAAATCATGTGCAATTATTACTAGAATAGTATAAAGTCAATCTTCTACCCTGCGTGTCCCGTACACAGCATATGAAATTAACGAAAATGTCATTGGGGTGATTCCAATCGGTCACTAAGATCCACGTTAGGAGGTTCACCAATGTCATCATACCGCTCCACGTCAATCCAGTGGTCAGCCGTCGGGTCGATCTTAGTCCTGGCAATAGCTTAGGCGATGATCCGGCCAGCATCTCCACCATTACCGGCAGGGCTGCAGTTCCTCGCAGGGGCGGAGGATGAATCTGACGTGGCGCACTACTATGGGCCGCAGGTGGCTTGCATTTAACACAAATCCACATGCGTTGTAAGACGCCACATTTATACAAAATAAACACTACAACAATTATCACAACGAAGGAGCCCGTCGCATATGATATGAAAGAGCGTACTCCAATGCCATCGGCCATCACTGGGTCGATCGCGGATAGCGGCGCTAGCAGCACGTACTTGGATTTTTGTAAATGGTTCCATGGTTGCATTTTCAAATGATTCACAATCATGGATTGGTTAAGAACTCTGGTCACATCCAAATGGGGCATCTCAATGGCCAGGCTAACCCGAGTGTACATCCGACTGTAAGACGCAACAGGCTCGAATCGCCAGCCCTTCCCGCTTTAACCACATTCACCAGACATTAAAGCATACACTCCATTACTCACCACACACTGGGCGGTCAGTCGTCCGTCGCAGTGTATATCTATTGTTTCGCTGAACGTTTGCAATACAACGCCTATTTTCTTATGGGTAAACAATTTACTAGCGGCTACGTTGGATTCCGACAGATGAATGCTACACGTACTATCGGTGGTGTTCGTTAACAGGCTCACTATGCAGGGCACGTGGGTCTTATCGACCCTTAGTTGACCCTGACACACCCTAGGACCAGTACCGCGACACCCAGATGCAGTGAAGTACCAGCCAGTCTTTGTATCAAGACCGATGCTAGTCCGGCCCACCTCTACTTGTATGTAATACCCCATGGTGGCCAACGGTTCGGGCCACGCATGCAGACCGTACTCTATGTACCTACCCTCGTCGATTAACGGTAACGTCGCTATGTAGTGCAACATAGTGTCGTCCCTCCATAACGGGTAAACCACCACATTCCGGTAGTACCACTGGTACGGACGTATCAGCTGGTTCCCCACTCCGACATGTTTCGATACCGATGTCAGGTCAGTGGGACTGAATAGTTCTTCGGTCAGTCTTCCTAACTCCAGAGATGCGGTCCGTCTATGGAATTGCTCGGCCGTCTTTTGGTAGTCATAGACCACATATTCGGCTGAGTCTACTATATGCCTGAGGCGCACCAGGTCGTATATTTCGTTTTGTCGTCTTTCCTGTATACGTAATACTTTGCTCATGTTGCCGGCCACCTTGACCAGACTGTCCTCGAGCTCGTTGATGCGGTCCGTGTTCATGTTAATGTCATGGAACGCCAATTTCACATGAGATGCTAACTCGTTTGCGAAATGCACTATCCTATCCACGTTATTCATCGCCTTTTTTACTACATCTCGGATAGCATCTATATCACCGGACGTAGCAGTTCCGAACAGGCACGAGGCAATGTCCCCTATGAAATTAAACAATCCCCGTTTCTGTCGGGTCTGGGTTCTATGTACCATCGTTTGTTGAGTTCTTAGAGCGATTCTTCGCGCTCCGTATATCCTGTGTTGCAGGCCGAATATATCCTCCTTGTTTATGAAAGAGGTCCTGTTACTGAAATCCGCAACAAGGTCAATCATTTGGGCCAACCATCCTAGAAACTCCTTCGGCAAATACGGATGGTCAATCGACACTACCACTGTCCATTCTGCCCTTATAACAGATGTGGTTTCAGGTTTGGTGATCATGACACCGTTTGGTAATCGATACACGCTAGAATCCTTACATACACTAGAGATACTGGCTGCTTTATTTACCAACGCAACTAACACCACCACTAACTGAAAGGAATACATGATGCTACACTCACTACGATGTTTACTGGTACAAAGTACTAGCCAAAAACAAAAAAAAAAAAAAAAATGATAGCTATCTGTGACTATGTCGCATTATAACAGCATCTATACAATCGATGAAGTCATCGTATAGGGCGCGGCCAAACGCGCCAATCCTGAGTCACTTGTTGTTGAGCTCGACACCAGGTGTATGACTGCGCTTGCGCAGAAAGTAACGAGGCGCTGGCTGCGTTTCCATTGGTTCCGGCACATCCTCAGGTACCTCCTCCAAGGTGTCCATCACTACAGTCTGAGGAGTCACGTGAGTTTCCATCGGTGACTCATGGTTTCGAGTCTCACTCGGACCCGGTTGACTGATGTTATTATCAACCATCCTACCCCTCTTGCTCACCCTTGGCTCATCATCAGAAGCTGGTCGCTTCCTACGAGCTCTCTGACCAAGGGTTGCCTTAGGGTCGGGTTTTGGCCCTTCTTCGGACATTGGGAGCATCATCATCCTTGGATGATGGCTATCTTTCGTACCCTTCGCAGGGTTACGAACAGGGCGTGGCCGTACCTTGTCCCAGCACATTTCTGAGTCGACTACACGTAACTTAGATATATTCAGTACGCGCACCTTCCCAGACCTTCGATGCCGGACATGAGCCACTGGCCCGTTGATCTTAAAGATCTCATATTCGGGGTCACTGTGAGAGGTCAACTTCATGCGTTCCTCCGCCTTTACGACCACTGAATCACCGACCTTATATACACCAGCGTTTGCACGCTGTCAATCTGCTCACGGTGGACCTCACGAGACCTAGCCGTTTCCATACGAGCACACAGTAAGGCATTGTTGAGACAGGTCAGTCTCTCACCTAAATCCTGCGATGCGTCTATTGGAATAGCAAATGGAAGTCTTGCTCGTCGACCGTACGTCAGATAAAATGGCGTATATCCTGTCGTGGCATGACGAGTACTGCGGTAAGTGGTTAAAGCTGCACCCACTTCGTCCTCCCACGTGCGAGAAGCGTTGTTTACCCCTTTCTGGATTAAGTCCTTAAGGGTGCGATTAAACCTCTCGGTACGCCCATTAGTTTGTGGGTGGTAGGGACTCGACCTGCTATGATCGATCCCATGTTCACGGAATCTCTCCTCCAGAGATTTAGAACAAAATTCTTTGCCCTGATCTGTTATCACGATCTCAGGGACACCATGACGAGCGACGTATTCATTGAAGAACTTGTCCTCAACATTCTGAGACGTCTTAGTCGGAATCGGATACGCTTCTGCCCACGCAGAACAGTGATCGACTATCGTCATGATATACACATTACCTTTACTTGACTCTAACAGTGGACCTATCAAATCCATGCCGATTATCTGACTCGGATAATCGGCCATGGGCATCTCACTGTACCTCGGTCGAGTCGTGACAGGTCGGTTAACCTGGCACGTCGTACACGTCTCTAGCATACGTACCACGTCTTTCCTCAAAGACGTCCATACAAACGAATCTCTTACCATACCGATGGTCTTCTGCAGACCTTGGTGACCGGCCTGTTCACGAGCCATCCGGAGCACTTTCTCACGGAACAGGGTAGGTAACATGATTCTGGGGTACTCAGCGTCCAACGCTGAAGGCGTAATTAATGAATATAATATACCGTTCTTGACCATATACTCCTCCGGGGTGTTCTTAAACAACTTCGGGTATTCCTTGGTCTGTTCGGCACACAAATCGTCGTAGGGAATGTCAAATGCCTCCAGAGGGACATGCGGTAACGCACCCTCGTCTACATCCGGTATGACAAAATCGCCCGTGTCTAAGGTGGCGATCGCCACTGGACGACGTAACCTGGACAACATGTCCGCTCGAATATTCTTCGAGCCTTGGATGTATCCAATCTTACATCCGTACTCGGCAATCAGCACCGCCCAGCGTTGCACTTTCGTGTTTTTAACCTCTCCCACAAACAAACTCTTTAGGGGTTTGTGGTCAGTGTACACGGTGAACTGCGCGCCAAATAGATAAGGCCTAAGCTTCTTCAATGCGTATATCACAGCATAAGCTTCCTTCTCTATTACAGGCCAGTTCAGCTGACTGTCCTTCAGGGTAGAGTTTACATACTGTATCACCCTTTCTATACCCTTATCATCTACCTGTACCAATATCGCACCTATCGCATAGCTAGACGCATCAGTATAAAGCTTATACGGAGCATTTAAATTCGGATAGGTGAGAACTGTCTCACTACACAGCAAGTTTTGTAATTTCTTAAACGCTTGCTGTTCCTCCATACCCCATTCAAAACGTTTATATTTCTTAGTCAATTCTATCAAAGGCTTGGCAATTTCGGCATAGCCTTGCACACAAGAGCGGTAATAACCTGTAGCTCCAAGGAAACTTCTCACCTCACCCACCTCGCGTGGCGGTGACATTTCTCTTATGACCTTGACCTGCTGAACCTGAGGAGCCACCCCTTGTGCCGAAACACGATACCCCAACAAGTCCACAGACTTACGGGCAAATTCGCATTTCTTTTTCTTAACCTGCAAATTACACTCTTGAATCCTACGCATAACTGTACGCAAATGCTGTGCATGTTCAGCCGGGTTTCTTGAATATACGACTACATCATCAACGAAAACATGCAAATATTTTCCCACGAATTCTCGGAAAATATCGTTCATTGCCCTCTGAAATACGGCACCTGAGTTGCAAAAACCAAAAGGCATCCGAACAAAGTCGAACAAACCTTCACTGCAAACGAACGCTGTTTTCTCTGTCTCTTGGCTGTCCATTGGTATCTGCCAATAGCCAGACTTCAAGTCCATAGTCGAAAATATTGTTGCGCCGTGCATCGAGTAAAAAATATCCGTTATATTCGGCAATGGATAACTGTCTTTACGACATACAGAATTCAACTTCCTGTAGTCAACACAAAATCTTGTGTCCCCGCCCTTCTTAGGGACTAACGTAATGGGTGATGGCCAGGGCGATGACGACGGTCTTATGACGCCCGCTGCCAGCATTTCAGCCACTTGATTCTTGACTACATATTGCTTGGCAAGCGGTAGACGGTTGGCTTTCTGCCTTATAGGAAACGCATCTCCTGTTGGTACCATACACTTCACTTTGGGGACCAATCCTAAAGTGTTTGGACGAGCCGTATCAAAGTTATCCGCAAAGTCCTCAAGCACTTTGTCGATAGCTTTATATCCGGTCGTTTCCTTGCAACTCTCATACACATAATCTATTTGCTCCCTATAGGGGTATCTAAAGGGATATACCTGGCCAAACCATACTACTACTTTGGCCTGATAATCAATCTTCGCATTTCCCAAGTGCAAAGCATCTGCACCAAGCAAACATTCATGCCGCATTCTCGCTACTACCGTACTCGGAATAGGACGGGCGTTACTGAATTTTACCTGGGTCTCCCCCAAAAGTTCTATTGGGGAACCGTTTACTGCCAAGAGCATCTTCGCTCTTTTCAATGGCCTAGCATTCAACATGCTACGCCATATATTCCTTGCGAATCAAGGATGTACTAGCACCAGTATCCACTAAGGCATGCAAGTACTCACCCTGATCCGTTAGACCGTTTTTATCCATTTTCAGACGGATTAGAAACCACTCAGTCGGTTAACTCACCAATGGTCTCCTCCGTCGTCGTTTGACGGACTCCTCCATCCACTAACTACCTCGGCGTAACTGTTTTGACAGGAGGATGAGTCCTGTCCGATACCGTATGAATAATGGCCATGCTCATCCGTCCCTTCACCGGTCAACACAAATCAATCGTGGTCCTCATATTCGTCATTACTTCTTAAACGATTGTTTATGTCCTTTCTGACATTCCGTGAACAGTCCCTCGGCATGACAGTTCTCTCCAGCTGTCTTCGGTCGACTAGGTCGATGTCCATATTGTCGGTGCGGGGACGCTTGATCGCCCGGCGGCCGGTTGGACCCTTTTGTTGGGTCCATGCAGGACCGTTCTGCGGCAGATGTTCGTACTGTGGGCAGTCTCTCACGTAGTGGCCATCTTTGCCACACCCGAAACATCTTACCGTTATGGCAGGAGTTGTCTTCCGTTTCATATATGCCCCAAAACAATTCTGGGCCGTGTGTCCCTCTCTCCCGCACTGGGAACAGCTCATCGGCGGCGCCCGTCACGGTTGTCAGCGTCGCTGGGCAGCCTGTCTGCCGACCTTCTCCCTCGGCTGTACCGCTTGATGACAGTCACTTTTTTAATGGCCGACCCGGCTACAATTATAGCAGGTAATGTGCTGCAAGTCTCGTCCCGTTCTGACTGGTCGGGGCGAGGGTGGGGCGTGTTGCTTTTCCTGCGGGGCTGTCTTCTTCGTGGGCTGGGCGGCCCCAGCCACCGACTTCTGCTGCTGTAGCTGCATGTCACCGACCAAGCCACAGAGTCGCTCAATCATCTTGCTCTGTTGAGCAATCTGTTTTTTTAATGTTCCCACCACGCTCCAGACCTCTTTTTCCTCGTCTGGTCCTAACATATTCACCTCCATGCTCTCCTCCTGGCACTCCTCTATTTTCACTGCTCAGAGCAGGTCGTCACAGGTGGCTTCCTCCTCCGCAATCTCAATAGCGCGGGCCAGGGTGGTGGCCTTCTTTCGGACAATTCTCTTGCTGAGATGGTGGTCGGATAGTCCCTTGAGGTAAATTCCCATCACGGTCCGACAGTTGTCGGCGTTCCGACAGGGTATGCTCTAGCGCTCATCTCTCTAAACTGCCTGTTGAAGGTGATGACGGTTTCGTTCCGCCGTTGCCTCACCCCCTCTAAATCGTACTTTATACGTTCACCTTCGTTGGCTGATATGAAGTTTGCCGTGATATAATCATGGAACTCATCAAATGTGATGTCTTCCCTGATCTTGCCCACTAGGAACCCATCTATGGCTCTGGACAACTGCCCTCGTGCCGCTCGGGTGATGACGTAGGCTGGTATGCCCTCTAGCCGTCCCTCATTAGCGACCCATGCTCGCCGGGTCTCATCGAGGAAGGTTCTCACCTCCTCTGGCACTACTCTGTCACAGGGCTGTATGCGGTAGATTGTGTCCCGGATCTCCCTCCGGTACACCCGCTCGGCTTCCCGACGGTTACTGCTTTCAACAATGGCTCCCGCCATTGCTACGCCCATCATCTGCATGGCGGCTATGGTCTCTGGTCTAAGCTGGGGTTGCAGCGGTAACTCCATGGGTGGCAGGGCAGGGCCAACACCTCGCTTGGCTGGTGTTGCCATTCTGCGTTTTTACTGATAATGATTCTTGGAAGACGGGGTTGCTCGGAGCAGACTACCTCTGTAGTTATCTTCATGGCAGCACCCGTGCGATACTCGTGATGCTGGGTGAATCTGGTGCTGTCGGCCAACTTAGCCGCGTCTAGGAAAGTCTTTACACGGTCCGCTACGTCGTTTAATACGATGGCTGAATTGGAGAGCGGCGTCTCTGGTTGGGCCATATACTAGTTACCCACGGTTGACTCCGGATCCTGGCTGGTGAAGCCACTGAAGATTTCTGATGTCTATCCTGTATCTATGCTACGTATACGTTTTTATGAGATATACTTGACTATGAAGTCTCTTCCGTTTTGGGTAAGGTTTGTATGTAAGGTTGCTGCGACAACCCACCTTACCGAGAACGAAAGAAATAGATATCAGCTCGCCTCATTTATAGATGAACTTTAACGATACTTATATTTGATATCCGGGCCTGATCTGACTGACTACTAGAACTTGCAGGTAAGCTACGGTGATCTTCCGTAGTCTCCAGAGTCAACAACAAACTATGTGCCAAACTTTTGCCTTGTATTGATATCACAAGGTGATCGTTTTATTCGCTATTTTAACTATACAGTAATTCTACAAAGTCGGTAACTTTTACTGTTACCAGTTTACGTATTTACGACAGATTTAATTTAATGTTTCCTAATCTTTCACAATGAACTAGCATTACTCCCAGCTGCTCTGGTTTGCTATACTATTCAAATTAGCTCTTGCCTACTTAAAAGCATTCAGCAAGAGCGTTTCACAAGGTGCGAGGCGGACCGGACCCCGCACTAAAGTTAAAGTCCCGTTTATATACCATTTTCGTTTCTATTCTCCCTCCATCTTGGTTTCGTACCGCCGGAGGTTGCTCTGATTCTCATTGGATTATGACATCATTTTGACCAATCAAAACCCCGACCCTCCTAACTGGGGAGGACGCCTTTTACCTAGCGCGTTTGGGATTCCTGTTGGATTAGCACGTCATTTCTGATGAATGACTTGCTACGTACAGTCCGATATCTACAATATGATGGAAGAATTTCTCCCGTGCTCACCGACAATGTCACTAATTTTCCTGGTGTGGAACGACCAGCACTGCCTCAACACGAGTTTTCACCGAGTAGCGGAGGAAACAGCTACTCCATTTCAGCAATATATGAGAAGACCTCCACACCAAACTCACCGTCCGCGTCAGTCACCTGCACCGCCTCTGTACGAGGAACATCCATCTCAACATCAGGAACATCCACGCCGTTTACACAGCACACCTCCATCAGTCTATGGCCCTACACCTGGCTATGGACCTGCATCAGGGCGGTATTCGGCTGAACCCACGTACCATGCAACACATCATCGACGAGAATCACCTTCACGGACACGACAGCATCGACAGGAACATCGACGGAAAACACCACCACCACTACCACCTATACGCCGACCAGCATCCGCATTCTCAACAGTTTCGCTACCACCACCACCAGGTTTTGCTCCAGTTACTTCTCCAAGAGGTCATGGCCGGATCATTCTCCCCCACCCCCGAATTTAGCTGGGAGACTGATTGGGCTAATTATAACGTACAATTTGAAATAATAAGTAGGACAAACGGGTGGAATAATCATCAGATGGGAGAGTATTTAGCCGCAAAGTTGTCCGGGAAAACTCTGCAAGTTCTGTCAGACTTAGGCATAGACTACACACCATCCTACACCGAACTGGATAACGCGTTGTCGGAAAGATTCGGCGACAGCACTTGGGGAAACAAGTCAGCTCCAACTTAAAAATCTACGTCGACACTTGGAGGAAACATTACCGGAGTTAGCCAGCCGCATTCATCACTTAGTTAACTGCGCATACCCTAGCACAAATCTCGACGGCATAACCCACTTACATCTTGACACTTTCATCGACACATTGAGCGGAGAACCTGCGTTAAAAGAAAAACTATTCCTCATGGAGCACGGCAGCCTTCAGCAACTTACGGCCACCATGGTTCGGATTGAGAATTTCTTAGAACAGGAGAAAAATAATCGCCGCCAACTGCACCCCATCAACGAGGTAAATGTCGCTACTAACACCGAATAAACCACCACCACCACCACCACCGCATCAGCAAACAAACAACACGTGCAGCAGGAACAAACCAGTCAAAATCACGTGTCTAGAGGAAGAGGGCGTGGTCAATCCCATCGAGGGGGACACAACAACGCCCAAGGACGTGGGAACCAGCACAATAACAGCAATAGGCAAAACATGCATGAAAGATTAGAAGAGATTACTAAACAGATCTCCGCACTCACCAATCTCCTGACAACACTCAGCACTACAGTAGCAACACAGTCCACCACTAGACTGCAACCCACCCTAGCTTCAGCACCACAACCAAACACATGCTTCGGATGTAGTCAGCTGGACCACTGGAAGGAGCAATGCCCAAACAGACCTCCATCCATAACTCCAACCGCTGACAGATGTACCCCGCAGCCATTTCTACTCGTCGACATACTCCTACAATACCATGCACCCACCTGCACCTGGCTTCTTCTATGATGGCGCCCACGACGCACACTGCATCCACAGCACTGTCATCTCCCCCCAGCTGAAAGAATGATCCCGCACTTTCCGCCTCTACTCAACCTTCTTTCCTATGTAAAACGGCAGTGGTAGGTTGCAGCACCTCTGCTGAAACAACGTTTTTGCAAGCACCACATCCTCCCACCAAGGCACTTAACACCTGGTGTCCTTTGGTGGTATGCAACTCACAAGTGCTTACAGCTTCACCCACCAGCTCCAACACCAGTAGTGATATCGAAGGAAGCGTTCAATCGGCACCATGAATCCGCAAATAGAAACATCGTACGAAGAAACTGAAAGCAGTATGGTGGCAGTGTTTCTTCTGCGCCTCAACTAAGCACACCATGATGCATTGTAAAAAGTGACTCGCACAGGTAGCCCTCATCACCGTTTTCAACACGAGCTTGTATGAGAGAATCCCTCCTCATAAGAAGCTGCCCCTTAAACCGACAAATATATTTTTGCAAACAGCTACGGGAGCCGATGTTCCTGTGGCTGGTATGGTAAACCTTGTAATAAAGATAGAGGAGATGCAATTCATTCAGCAAGTTCTTATCACCTCTATTCAAAACGATGCCCTGCTTGGTTCTGACTTCCTCAGTGCCAGCGAAGCTATCATACATCGCAGATAACAGGAACCAGACATACACGGCCAACGGATACCCCTTGGACCGGAATCAGCACTATACGACATGTGTGCGGTAATATTAGCAACAATCACCACAGTTGAGCTGGGTCAAGAAAGGATCTTGTGGGCCACCGCACCACAATTAGGAAGCAACACTCACACCGCCATGCTGGAACCCGACCCTGAATACATGATTGCCTCACAATGTGCCAGTCCTCACATCATCGTGGACACCACCAACAAGGAACATACCCCCTTCCGTGTATTCAATGGCACTGCAGACCATATTAAACTTGAATCAGGAGTCCGTTGTGGCCATCTGGTGGATGTGATATCACTGAAAAAAGCCCCACCCACAATCACACCAACCATAACTTCTGATGATTTACCAGAACACTTACATGACCTACATTTGCGTGCCACAGTGGGATTGATGCAATCCAAAAAACAACAAGTGCGGAAATTACTTCACATGGACCTCAGAGAAACTCATCTAGTACGACACTCCATCGACACCGGAAACAACTGACCTGTTCGTCAGCCCATTAGACGTCTCCCTATTCATAAGGAAGTGGAGGCACACCAACATGTAGAGAACATGTTGCAGACCGGAATAATTGAGCCATCAGCATCCCCCTGGGCCAGTCCCATAGTACTAGCAAACAAAAAGGACGGATCTTTGCGGTTTTGTATAGACTACTGCCACCTTAATGATCTTAGCATCAAGGACGCCTATCTGCTCCCAAGCATAGACCGGGCCTTAGCTTCTTTGTCTGGAGCCAAGTGGTTTTGCACCCTTGATTTAGCTAGTGGGTACTGGCAGGTAGCCATGGACGAGGTTGACATGGAGAAGACCACATTCGTTTGTAGAGACGGTCTTTTCCAGTTCTGCAAGATGCCCTACGGCTTGTGCAATGCTCCTGGAACCTTCGACCGTCTCATTGAGCAGGTATTAACTACCCTGCAATGGGAAATCTGTCTGTGTTACATCGACGACGTAATCATTTTTGGTTCCTCATTTAAGTAGACTTTGTCCAACCTGGACAAAGTACTTATGCGTTTTCATACGACCAACTTAAAGCTCAAACCAAAGAAATGTCATCTGTTCAGACAGAGCGTCAAGTTCCTGGGACACGTCATATCTAGCAATGTAGTGGCTACTCAGCCTTAACTAACCAAAACGCCATATTATGTGACTTGTGCTCGGAGTGGGTTCACTTAAGATGTTCTAAACTCACTGCTTCTGATTATCTCCATCTTGAGTCAGATGACCAACCATGGTGGTGTCTAAACTGCAACAAATCTCTATTCCCTTTCAATCACATTAATGATGACGCTGACTACACACCTGCAATCATGAATCCACATGTTGAATATAACTACACAGAGCACATACAAGACCTAATTCTAAATCCCTTCAAATTAACACCCACACATATAGAGACATCAACTCAAAAGATGCTAGAACTGACTTATCCATACCTTCACAAACTAGTAACTACACGCTTCTAAGCAAATTTAATGACTTTATAACAAACAGTAAAGAAAGCATTGCACTCTCCCTCATGCACGCACTCACTCGATCGATACTGAAGAACAATGACAAGTTAAATAATTTTCTAGATATGAGAGCACATGAGTTTGAGATTATTGGAATTACAGAGACTTGGCTAAAAATAAATCTACTTAACATTTATCAAGTGTCAAACTAAATACAATGCAATTCAGTCTAAAAAAGATAGAAATAAATTAGACCAAATAATAAAAACAGCTGAGAAAACATATTATCACAAGCGATTCGAACAGTCTAAAAATTACATAAAAGAAACTTGGAAAACCATTAAATCACTTTTAAACAAGACCAATACAGCACAACAGACACAATTTCGAAATTGCCAATGGATTCAATGATTATTTCGTAAATATAGGACCCGAACTTTCGAACAAAATCCAATCAACATCTAAGAGAAAATTCCCTGATTATCTTACAGGCAGCTATCAATCATCATCCTTCGTCAACCCTACTAACACTGAAGAGATCTTTAACATTCTAAACAAACTCAACCCAGCCAAAAGTGCCGGAATCGGCACATTTATAAAACCTGTGTTATGGGTATCCTTATCCCCCTCAGTCACATTTGCAACTTATCCCTAGCACAAGGCATTTTCCCGTCAAAACTAAAAATAGCACGTGTTAAACCAATTTATAAAGCCAAGGATTCTACTAACTTCTCAAACTACAGGCCAGTCTCCATACTTCCACTTTTCTCCAAGTTACTAGAGCGCCTAATGTACAATCGACTTACAAATTACCTGGACAAAAAGTCAATTTTATACAAATCGCAATATGGATTTCGTGAGAAACCGTCAACAATTCATGCAATAGCGGAAATGACAGAAAAAATTATTGAATCACTGGAAAAAACCCAAAGTTTAATAGGCATCTTCTTGGACCTTTCAAAAGCTTTCGACACTATCAACCACCAGATCTTACTAGGAAAGCTTGCCTATTATGGTATAAGAGGCAGTGCACGCACCTGTTTTCAGAACTACCTAAGTAAAAGAACACAATGCGTACAATATAATGAGATATGCTCTGAAAACAGGCAATTAACATGTGGTGTTCCTCATTGATCTATTCTGGGCCCTCTGCTGTTCCTTCTTTACATGAATGATCTATCTAACATATGCAAGCACATGTCATTAATACTGTTCGCTGATGACAGAAATGCTTTTTGCTGCGATGACAACATAGACACATTATACAAAAAAGCAAATAAGGAAATGGAAGAAATTACTAACTGGTTTTAAATAAACAAATTATCGTTGAATGTTGACAAAACAAATTATATGTTATTTACAAATCTCAACCTAAAAAACCATGAAATTCCAAAAATCTACATAAACAAAAAAGAAATTGAGGAGGGCCGATTTGCCAAATTTTTGGGAGTATATTTGACCTCAGCCAAACAAATCGAGATGGTAACAGCAAAGGTGGCAAGAGGCATAGGTGTCATATAAAGACTAAAACCTTACATGACACCAGCTACAATTAAAACTTTACTGCAACCTTGTTCTTCCGCAACTCACCTACTGCAACGCTATCTGGACGAATACACACTAAAGCAACCTAACAAAACTACAAAGCCTACAGAAGAAGGCACTAAAACTCCTTTCTAAACCAGCAAAGGGCCAGAATATATTTAAGTCAGAAAAGCTGTTAAAACTAAAGGACATAATACATTACTACAATCCAGCCTCCAATTTCACACTAAGCACCGACTTCCACAAACACAACACTAGGACAAAACACAATCTACACACTCAATTTACACGAACAGAAATAGGAAAAAGACGAATTACAATAGCAGCCACAAAACTATTGAACAGCACCAGTACAAAAATACGCTATAGTATATTAAACCAGAAATCCTTTAAGAAGATTGCCAGGGAATCTATGATCGACCAATACTAAATTAATATATTTATACCTGATGGTCACAGATTCTCTGCTAATTAAATAATACAAACCTAAGACATCCCACCATCACCACCACCACCAACACGACCACCACCACTATAGATAAACTAACCTAACCTAATAATTGAAGTAATAAGTCTAAACATAAACATAATTTACGGTTTACTTTCACTACTACTACTACTACACTTAAATAGCCCACACACGATCAATGCATATGTCGATTCTTTACAACTTCAACTATCTCAACTTCATATTACAGTGATGAGCTCTTCCCTGCACCCACCCACCCCACCCCACCCACTCCATCCTCGGTAGCATACAAAAGTCCTATGTAATAATAATAATAATAATAATAATAATAATAATAATAATAATAATAATAATAATAATAATAATAATAATAATAAACCACTCCAAATTAATTTAAATAAAATGAGATAATGATGTAGCTAGGGAGTATGTGTATAATATATGTTTAGTTAAGTGAGTAACTATGTATGTGTGTATGTAAATATGAATGCCATAAATATGTATTTGAATGTCCTGTGTTTTATTTTTGTGCACATAGTGGCATATATCCATGTAAACATCAAAGAAGGAACAGCCCTACTCACCCACCGCTTAATAGAAGACATATATATATATATATATATATATATATATATAAAGTATATATGACATATATATCAAAGTTCATGTCTGGACTCCACAAAACATACCAAGAAAGTCCTATTATTGGCCCTGATATCTCTAAAAACAACGATTTTAACCAAATTATATGTATTTGAACCATTTATGTATGTATTTTTATTTTATTGACGCGCTGGCAACGTGCGGCTTCAATTTCGATGTGCCAACCAGCCGACAGTCATGCACCCATTAGTTTAATTTGTTGATCACCATCTCCCGGTCAGGGGATCAAACCGCCATACTGCAACTCCGCATAGCATCAGTAACCAGACATTTTTCCACTGAAACACCGCTACAAGACAAAAGTCAAAGTTTGGCCGACCAACTTTCACATGTCTGATATACTGACACTAACGATTCATATGGGACTATCTGTGGATGCACCTGCCACGATTCAATCCTAGGCTTTTTATGCCTATTGTACTCTGACTCCATCACGGCTCTGGCAGTATATGTATTTTTATTTTATTGACGCACTGGCAACGTGCGGCTTCAATTTCTATGTGCTAACCAGCCAACAGTCATGCACCCATTAGTTTAATTTGTTGATCACCATCTCCCTGTCAGGGGATCGAACCGCCATACTGCAACTCCGCATAGCATCAGCAACGTGTGTGCGCGTGCGTGCGTGCGTGCGTGCGTGCGTGCGTGCGTGCAGGTGGAGTGTGTGTGTCTGTGCGTGTGCGTGTGCGTGTGCGTGAGTATATGTATATGGGCCTATTTAAATATGATCTATTGTACATTATAAGTCTGAGGCGAGATTCATATCCTTTCTCACCGAAAATCTGTATGGCTAATAAAATCCCCAAAGAGGCACATTTGAGAGCTGCTTTACAATCTGATGCGCTGCCAGGTTGTTATTGATCTCCAGGCTGCGGTCATTGAGGTCGGTTGAGATGGCAAGAATTACGTCAGTGTGATCTGAGAGATTCAGCGTATGTTTCTCGGTTATTACGATTTCCTTTACCAATGGCATAGATGGCCCGGTCAGCATCTGGTAGTCTATTTGTGATGATAATTTCCCGCTTTCAGAACAAAATGTGGATCCAGACGGATAGTCCTGTGGCAGGTGAAGGTTGCATAATAGAAAATATTATTTGTACCACTCACGGAACTATATTTAAGTCTGCAGTACCTGCTCACACAGTTGACACCTGATGGAGAGGGAAGGACCAGCAGCGTCACTAATTCATTGCAGGTCAAGCAAAAGGGATACCACCACTCAAGAGTCACAGAATGCTTTTTCTAAAATTGTTCAGATATGTTTCCAGGTCTTTACAGGTGGCAGTATTTTATTATTATTATCATTATTTTTATTATTATTATTAATATTATATGAAGTTACCAGACAACAGGATTTTCTAATTTCCCTTTTCCCTTCCTTTAAATTTATTTGAAAATTGCATTTTCATAAAAATCAGATCAGATTTAACGATTTACATAAACATTTAACTTTAACAGTTAGAAACAATTCATTACAACAAAGTGTCTTTAATATTGATATCTTAATTTTTATATTAAATAAATAGATAATCTATGAAATTATGAAGTTAAACCTTTCAACCATACAAATTAGATGCAATACCTACTATTTCTGCATATAAATACTAGTGTAAACTTCCACTCAAAGCAGCTTTAATGGCTCGCGGGGTAGACATGTAACATTGCTTTGTAATTGAGATGTATTACACAGATTTTAGTGAAAGTGCTAATTATAAAACACATATGCGCACACATGCACACTGACACGCTCTCTCGCACATGCACGCACACTATATATATATATATATATATATATATATATATATATAATTTAAATAGCACTGATTAAATGACTGTATTAACAGTTTTATAAGGTTTTAATAATTTTTAAGATTCAATCACAAACTCAGTGTATAAAAATAAAATTTAACACAATGTAGCACTAAATATATACAGCTAGGATCCTATAATTATTGTGATAATATACCCTGGCTGTACAATTATAAGACTGTAGACATGAAAATTAAAAACATACAATTTTTTCAGAAAAATAGGTCTTGTATAGAAATGTTAAATTTAATTCATATTAACCTAATAAATTGACAAATAAGAAGTCATGGTGCAGTAATAATGTAAATAGATCTGTAGCTGATAAGTATGATATCACCCCGATGAAACAGAAAGAATACATGAAACAGGAACCAGCTGAAAATGAAAGTTGTAGTTACTCAAACACAAAAATTTAGTAATATATAAAGTAGCATTTTAGCAATGTACTGCCTCACACAGTATAACTACCCACCCCAACCCACCCACCCACCAACCCCCAGCACCCAAACCCCCTCCCAACATAATTTCCCTTTAATGTTGCTCAAACAATTGTTAGAGATGCATGTATACCCTATTGGCCAAGTTTGGTGACTAGAGTTGGAAATATTTGGCCAAGTTTGGTGACTAGAGTTGGAAATATTCAGAAGTGTTGAGAATTGACAACAATTTCTTTGAACTCTACAAGGTAGGTTACAGTGCTCAACAGCTCTAGATTTAATAACTATTTACCCCTTTAATGGTTAAAATTTTGTAAAAGAAAATTGACTTTTTTGCTCAGTCAATGTCAATTTGAAGGCCAAGAGAAGACTATTTTTGAAAATTTACCACTGGAATGACTGGCTTGATTTTTTGCTCAGTCAATGTCAATTTGAAGGCCAAGAGAAGACTATTTTTTTTAATTTACCACTGGAATGACTGGCTCGATTATCGAGCCAGTCATTCCAATGGTAAATTTAAAAAAATACTCGTAGTCTTCTCATGGCCTGCAAATGGACATCCTCAAGACCACTGCGGAGACAGGTTTTGGCTGGCTTAACAATCCAGTAGATACTTAACACTTTAACACCCAAACAGGCCAAAAACAGCTTCCACTGTGTCTTAAGAAATGTTCATTTGTAGATCAAAAGCAGACTATTTTTGACAATTTACCACCAGAGTGATTGGCTTAATGTCCGACTCAGTCATTCCAGTAATAAATTTTCCAAGATTTGAGGATTAAAGGCCAATGGAATGTGGAATGCCAGATGATTCCAATGATTTCAATGGAGACATAAACTGGATAAGGCATTTGGCAATTAACTCTTCTTTGGTAGCAACATTTCTATGTTTCATTGACCTACTATACAGATACATGGTAAGCTGTCAAATATTTAAAAACTAATCAAAAGTTGTTGCTGTCTTATTGAATCAACAATTTCCACTCTGATTAATTTCAAATTATTCAAAAACTTAAAGAATGTGCTATATCTGGTCTATAAGTTACCAAGTCTTCATTACATACAGTATTCAATTTGCAATTCTAAGAATTAACCACACATGATAATTACGCGGAAACACACAATTTTTCTAATCTGTACTGAATAATTAGTGTCCTACTAATTCAAGCCTTTCTCTTTCTACACAAAAGTGTAGCAATTATATCCTGAGCATAGTTAATTGGGAACAACTATCAGAGGATTAGATTTAATTGTTTTTCTCCATTCCCTTAATTGGAATTATTGCCATAGCACTATTCATGTTACAGGTACAATGTACTCACGATACATTTAACACATTACCGGTCAAATTCAGTCTAGAAAATTTAGATATTTGCTAAGTGAAATATTGATTTGCATGTCGAGATTATTTTTGAAAATTTATAACTGAAATGTCTGGCTCATTTATTGAGCCATGCATTCCAATGATAAACTTTCTAAAATACAGCACCATTGCTGAGACCAGTTTTGGCCACCTTGGTCATTAATGCCTTAATGGTCAAGAGAGCTAAACATGGCTTCCGCAGTGGTCTTGAGAAGTGCCCATTTGTCCTACTGAAATGACTGGATCCATAATATGCCAGTCCAGTTGTAATATTAAAAAATATTTTTCTCTAAGCCTGCAAATGGTCATTAATTGAGCACAAATTTTGATTTTCATTATGAATCTTGGGCATTACAGAATTGATGAATCCAGTTTCTCAGTCAATCATATGTCATAATCAACTACGTCACATAACAGGCCGACATCATAATCAATTACTTCATGACTGATGCAATTTAGTCCGTAATAAATGCTTAATAGTCCGTCAAGTTGCATGAATTATATGTCTTAAACTATTTATTAAACATTTTGTTGAAAATTTTGAAACTAATTTGGCTGGGAGCTGTTGACCAGAGCTACATGATATACCGATCTCACATCTAAAACGGTACAAATATGATGACGGTTTGCAAGCCGTCGTAATCATGCTCAAACCGAAAACCTGAGTTTAATTAAATCTTCGGTTTATCTTTCACTGATTAATCTTTTTTTTAAATTACAAATATTGCTGCTAAGTCAGCCTCTGTAGTGGTCCTCAAAACTGTCAATTTGCCGACCCAAACAAGTCTATTTTTGAAAGTTAAAAAATTTAATGATTGGCTCGATAATGAAACCAGACACTAAGTAAATTTTCAAATGTAATCTTCCTTTGTATGCAAATTTCATGAGAAATTATAAATATATTGACCATATATTGTGGATTAAAGGGTTAAACGCAGACCCATTTGAACATACAAAAGTCTACATTTTCGTTATTTTCTATTCCCACTAAATTGCTTATGATGAAGTGCTCTTTGTCTGTAACCTGTACAATATTTTAAAATTAATGTGACTTGCAAGATGCTGCAGTTGTTTGTAGCACCAAATCTCAGTTAAATTACTTTAGAAATATTTAAAATACACAATAATATTTATAAAATTGTAAATGATAGACTTTCGATTGGTCTTTCGTATTCAGTGTTAACACAATCTAACTGGGTATAAAATGATTTCTCTCTGATTCTTGTGGTCATGATTAACGTGTGTTCGGTTTGTTATGGACGAGTCACATGCTGCGTGAATAATTCATTATCACAATTCCGTTAAAATCACACGATTACCTATATCTAAAACTAATTGTTCAAACTCGCTAATCTAAACAGGTAGTCCACATCACAAGTTCCGAAGGATTTTTAAATTGTCACAATTCGGATACAAAATAAACATATTTATTGGCGCTGTATTTCTGAGCGAGCGAGTTATCTAAACATCTAAAAGTTGGGTGGGTTACTTAGCTTTGCTGTGATAAGTCTTTAAAGCTAAGATCACAAGTTAATGACCACCTTTACCAGTGGTGTCAGTTTGCATTATATACTGGTAATAGTTTTAATTCAATAGGCATATGCTCTAATCACGCCCCATGTAACAGCATAAACTCATAATTACCGGGATGTCCAACCAATGTAAACGATATCAATGGCATTTGTCATCAGTATGTTAAGATGAGAGTAAGTGATTGAAATGTTATGCTGTCCATGACACCAGTAATTTTCAACAAGCAGTCCAAGAATAATAGCACATTCTTTAACTGATTAACACAAATTACGGCAAATATCCCGTTATTCAACGCGTGATGATTAAACAAACAATAAATTTTGCACATTAGAATTAATCAATTGTAAATGGAAAACAAATTATGGTTAATCCGGAAGCTAGATTCTAACAATTACTGGCGCAATCAGAAATGAATGCTTATAAAGAAAGTAAGTCGTGAGCGTGCATTTTGGGTCAAAAGTTCCAGACAACACACACATAGTAAAACTTGATATATGCTTATCTGAAAAGATATTACATACAATAATTGTACCAACTCATCCGGCCCCCCACCCCACACACCCCACCCACCACCACCATAAAACCACTATATGGTTCAAACTGGATCGAAGATTAACATCGTCACAGGTTCGACAAAATGCCAAACCGTGCAGCCTTAGTTGACCCCATGTCAAATTAGTTTCAGGAATGATTGATCCCAACACAGGCAAAGCATGGGTGGAGCTTAGCTAGAGATGAGCGGGGAATTTCTAAAACTTGATTCCTCCATTAGCCAACAACATAATAATAACCCTTACCACACTAGTGAAAAGATTTTAAATTTTCAAATTAAAATGAAGGATGAACTGGTGTACAATTTTCTACAAATTTGGTGGAAGATTGTGCTGTCATAGACAGCAAGATCATCCAGAAAAATTGTTGAGAATTGTACACCAGTTTCTTCGCTATTGACGCAGTAAAAGATAAAACATTGATATCAGGGTTAAACAGGCTTGATAAAGCATATAATGAAATGGAGATACTTATGAGAAACATGCGGCGATTTTGTTCAAAAAGGTCATGGCACTGTTTCTATATCTGCTGAAAAAGAATTGTGAGTATAAGTTCAAATTCTCCGAGACCTGGTTCGGACAAGAAAATTTACTAATTCTTTCAAGGGAGGTAACGCTGGCAAATATGGACAGATTTCGCCGAAATGGAATCGTGACACTTTGGTCTATACCTGATATATTAGCTGAAATTTTTTGGTAAATGTTGATTCAAAACATTCAGAAACCTGCATGGACTGGACAAGAGCTTTGACAAAATTTATGTTTACAACGGCAATAACTTTGGCAAATATGGACAGATTGTGTTAAAATGAAATCATGACACTGCATCTCCCCTTAATATATTTGTAGCAAAAATGTCAGTGTAGGTTCAAACCTCTTCACAATATGGACCGGACAATAATGAGATGGATGGATAGATGTCCAGAGGGATGGACAGACAGATGAATGGCAAATGCCATCACATAATACAACTGTGTGTTCATGTGCATACGTTTGTGTGTGATCATGTGCATACGTTGTTCGTGTGTGTTTGTGCATGCGTGCGTGTGTTTGCGTGCATGCGCTTGTGCGTGCGTGTGCACGTGCATGCATGCATGTAATTGGTGTGTATCACAGCATATAGCTCAGAATGTAGCAAGTACAAATTGATTGTCCTATATCAGGTAAATCAAAATGGAAGAAATATGGTACATTACGGGAGACATAGAATCATGAAATGTTAATAAAGTCTGGTTGGTATAATGAGAAGCAATAAAGGCACACACCGGGAATAGAAGATTGAAATCTTAAAGCTCAGTAAGATCAGAAAACTGTGCCAAGGTTCTCTGTACATAGTTTGATTAAAATTGAATACTTTGATTAAAATTGAGCAGTCGGCTTAAGAGCAATTTAAAATGATTTAGTCCAAATTTCTGAAAATATCAAATGATTGCTGGAAATATAGGAAAATATCCAGAAATCCAAGTTGACCACCAAAAGAGTTGACCATGAAACTTATCTTTAGATATTTAAATCATATGTCAAGTTTTATTAAAAACAGACCAGCTGTTAATGAGTTGTACTAAGCAGTCCTAAGAGAAGTCTTAAGAGATTTCCTGGACATTTTTTTGAAATCCAAGATGTCGGTCGAAAGAATTGACTAATCAGAAATCCGTAAATCATTAGGTGTTAGAGTCCTTCCAGCAAGATTGGTTGGAATCAGTCTAACAGTAAATAGATATTACTGATAAGTGGTCTTTTAAATGACCAATTTAAATCTTTTAAATCAACATTTTCGAAAATCCAAGAAGGTTGCAGAACAAATTTACTAATCAAATCTCTGAATAACAGTTCTGAAGTCTACAACTCTAGGGTTTTTGGAACCAGGTTGGACCCCAAAGTTTATCCAGGTGATTAATGAATAGTCTTTTCAGACATTTTGTGCACATTAAAAAAAATCTAAGATGGGCACAGAAGAAATTGTCCAATCAAATTTCTTTTGAAAGTTACTATCTTAGGGTACTTCCAGATAAGTTTAATTAAATCCTGGACATTTTCGGAAATACAAGATGGCAACTAAAAGAATTGGCCAATCAAATTTCTGTATAGAAGCTAGGAAGCCTACTAGTTGAGGGGCTATCCACCAAAGCTTGATTGAAATCAGCCCATCAGTCAGAGGATGGGACAATGTAACTATCAAATGTTTAGATCAACTGGTCAGGCACTCTTCTTCTCGAGATTTTCTTACACTGGATCCAGTTGGATCAAAATCAACTATCAAATGCTGTTGTCTTGTAACTTCATATTATAATAAATGTAGCTTTTTATTAGTGTATGAAGATATTATTCAACAGCATTTGATAATTCTCAGGTCTTTTTATTTAACGAGGAGTATTCTTTTAGGCAATTAACATTTTCGCTGATAAATTCCCTGTACCTCTATCGCAGGGCAAACAAGCAGGAAAGCTGTTGAATATTTTGATATTAATATGATTGGAAGCCATTGCTGCCTTAGGCAGGAATGGCTTCCAGTCATCTTAATTTAAAAATATACAACAGAATACGCTACAAATTGTAAATAATTTGATTTTTTAGGGATTTGTCATTGAAAGGGTTAATCAGATATTTTTTTTTATCCATGATGGTTGATGAGACAATTGCCTACTCATATTTCTCTATATAAGGTCTCAAGTGTACCACCATAGGGGTGTTCCAGCAGAGTTTGATAGAAATTGGTCCAGTGGTTCATACACATGGTAGTATTTTAAGTGATTTTATAAGAAACTTCCAAAAATCCAAGATGGTCAAGTAAAGAATTGGCCAATTAAAGTTTCTGTATAACAGTTCGAATCCTACCATGACAGTTAATTTTTAGCCAAGTTTAATTAAAATCTGACATGGTCAATGAGGAGTAGACACACTTGCTCTTTGAAATACAGTAATTCAAGTGTGCCATGCTATAGTTGCGACATAAGGTGACAGACAGACTGACAGACACAAGTGATGGATACAGCATTATATCTGATGGTAAACACAATAAAAATCTTGTTGTGCAGAAAACACACATTTGCCATGGCATAAGCACACTTGACCATTAGGGCCAGGTGGTCTAAAATGGTGGATTACACATAAATTAGCAAGAAACATGGCTATTAGGTTCTTGGAATGTTGTGTGTTGTCATTCAATATGCCAATGAAATATTTTATTGATTGGAATGCAAAAATAGGACAGGAATGAATTAAATATATGGCAATTTTGAAAAAACATTTTTGGCTTTGAAGAGCAATATTCTCAATAGTGCTCAAAAGCTTAAATAAAATTTGTTATTATCACAGTCCATTTTAGACCCATGGCCATTTAGTTGATAGAACAACTAAACAGCAATCTGATGCAGTAGAGTAGACGACATCAAATGGCAACAATAAATATGTAAAGTAAAGGTGTATGGTCGACAGAATAGAATGGATCAAGTGGCAACAACAAAAACAAAGTACAGGTGTATGGTAAGTATGGTAGAATAATTCTGAGTGAAAAGTGCAATATACTTTATAGGCAGCTGAAATTTTATATCCCTCTGAACCAATTAAAAAATGTCATAGGACAGACATGATGTAACCAGAAATGTGGTTGCAATGCAACCATGAAGCTCGACGTGACAAATTTCCAATGAACTATGAAACTTGATTTAAAACATAAAATACATATATAGAAGGCGTATTAATACATTTACCCGTGATCATGATATTTGACATTTTGAACCCAAAGTAATTATCTCATCCCCTCTCATTAGCAAGTGTCCAAGTTTGGGTTCAGCATGAGCAATACAACATGAGATATGAACTGCTAAGTTGAAGTAAAAGCAAAATGTTATTGTTGAAAAAACCTTGGGTCATGTCATCACACTGACTTTGACCTTTTGATGCCGATGTGATGGTGTCATGCCATCTCATTATAAGGATAGATGTGTCCTGTCTGCTTAACAAAAAAAGTTTTCCCCAAGACCAATGACCTTTGACCACATGACCCCAAAGGACATTGTGTCATGCTCTCCCATTATAAGGAAGCATGTGTTTAAGTTTGGGTCCAGTATAACTGACTAAACATGAGATATAAACTACTAAGTTGATCTAAATGTAAAATGTTAATGCTGAAGAAAACAGTCAATTACCAAAAATTACTTTAATACTGACTTTTGACCTTTTAGTCCAAAGGTCATTGTGTCGTGCCCTCTCATTATAAAAGTATGCGTACAAGTTTGGGTCCAGGAAGATTAAGCAAACATGAGATATAAACTGCAAAGTTGAGCCAAACACAAAATGTTAATGATGAAAAAAAGCCCAAAGATTTTACCAATGTGACAATAACTTTGACCGTAGCCTTTTTTTACCCCAACATCATTGTATGGTGCCCTCATATTATAAGGAAGTATTAACTAAGGTTGGGTCCAGTATACATAACCAAAGATGAGATATGAACTGCTAAATTGAGCTAAATGCAAAATGTTAATATTGAAAAAGCAGTTTTTTATTAATGGCACAGTGACCTTGACCTTTTGACCTAAAGGTCACTGTGATGCCCTCTAATTATACGGAAGCATGTATCTAAGTTTCGGTCCAGTATGGTTAACCACAGTTGAGATATGAACTGCTATGTTCAGCCAAAAGGAAAATGATGTTAAAAACATTAAGATTTTCATAAGATTACAGTGACCTTGCCCTTTGACACAGGTTCATTGCGTGATGCTATGGCATTATAAAGTAGCATGTGTCCAAGTTTAGCTTCAGTATGATTTTGTAACGATGAGATATAAACTGTTAAGTTGAGCTAAACGGAAAATGTTAATGTTGGAAAAAAATCACCTTGACCTATTGACCCAAGGTCATTGAATGATGTCAGGTCATTAAAAAGAATCATGTGTCCAAGTTTGGGTCCCGTATGATTAACCAAATAAGATATAAACAGAAATGGTAAGCTAAACAGAAATGTTAATGTTGAAAAAACTAGGTTTTTATCAAGGTCACAATGACCGTAACCTTTGAGATTTTGAGACCAACCTCATAGTGTAATGCTGTGTCATAATAAGGAATCAGGTATTCAAGTTTGGCTCCAGTATGATTAACCGAACATTAAATATAAACAGAAAAGTTGAGCTAAACGAAAAATGTTAATATTGAACAAAACTAGTTTTTTTACCAAGGTCACAGTGACTGTCACCTTTGACAATAACATTATTGTGTGATGCTGTGTCATTATAAGGAAGCATGTGTTCAAGTTTGGGTCCAGTATGATTAACCAAACATGAGATATAAACAGAAAAGTTGAGCTAAACGCACATTGGCCGCCACTGCACGACGTGCAGGGTATCACAATAACTTGTTTTACTTCGTAAAGTTGACCTAAAAAGGGTATCCACCCGTAGGGCTGACCCAAGGTTAGCTGTCTCAAACCGCCACCTGAAAGTGTGAACTAGAGGACGGGACCATGTCGAGCCATCTGGGAATTTGTAAAACATTTATCTGATTCTCAGATCAGACATTGTTGTCTCTGACAAACAATATTTGATCTCAGTCTCATAATGATTAACCTTTTCATGGTCAAGCCAGCTATCTTGAGAACGGCTCTCCAAGTGTGATACCAGCGATCGAAAAGAAGAAGAAGTCAAGCCAGCAAAAGATGCGGCACTTAGCAGTGGTCTTGAGGAATGGCAATGGACCTTTCCAGTTTTAGCTATACCATGCCCATCTCTATCGAAGTTCCACTCACACCTCGTCAGTGTTGGGATCGATCGCTTCTGGAACACCCTGACTATCAATTTCCAGAAAACTATACACGTTAGCTGTTAAATATTTTGAAACTAATTTTAATTCGTACAACGTGCCAGACTATTAAGCGTTAAAGACGGACTATATCGGGTCATTCATGACATCATGATTATGATGTCATCTTACACATCACATAGTTGATTATGACTGCATGACATCATATGATGGGTGGATAAACTTGGAAAGGTCCATTCGCAGGCCAAGCGATTACATTTGAGAATTTCACACTGGAATACACAGCTAGATAACCGAGCTAGTCATTTAAAAATCATCTCATTTCCGATGTAAGTTTAAACTCATTGAGATTTGGCATGGACAAGAAATTTTTGACATATTTAAGCTTTTCAGGAAGGATAACTCTCACAAGTTTGGACCGATCGCGACGAAACGAAATCATGGCAGGTATTAACCTAATATATCTACTGAACAAAATTCAAATGCATGAGATCAATCCCAGATACGAATTTGCTAACAGACTGACAGACAGACCCCACGCGCTATCATATAATATGACCTGTCTTATGATAAGCATATAAAAAGCAAATATTTTTCATTTCTTGAACACTGTTGACGACTACAGGCTTAAGAATCAATGTCAACATGCTATAGATCATTCTGAACTAAAGGTCTGTAACTCTGCTCTGAAAGTCCACACTGCTTCATTTGAACAATGAAGTAGAGAATCCAGCAAATAACACCAGATGGTTCCTGCTGGTCAATCAGACAATTTGTCAAAAAGATCAATACTCATCATGGCCTTATATTTCAGCAGTGGAGTGACAAAATGGACCTTTCCATATTTAGCTATGCCCCGCCCATCACTAGCTAAGCTCCACCCACACCTCGCCGTGTTGGGATTGATCGATCCCCAAATGCACTAGCTATCAATTTCCTGAAAACTATACAGGGAAGCTGTTGAATATTTTGTAACTAATTTGACTGGGTGCTGTTGCTGCCTATGGCAGCAACAGCGCCCAGTCAAATTAGTTTCAAAATATTCAACAGAATACTAATTAAATAATAAAAGCAAACAATTTGTACACCAACGCATAGACCGTCTTCAAATATGCGTTCGTGACGTACTTATCGACGTCATTCATGACATCATTCATTATGATGTCATTCTACACATCACGCAGTTCATTATGATGTCATATGATGGGTGGGTACTCTGGAAAGGTGAATTGCTACAGCATGTTTTGCTTAACCCTTTAATGGTCAAGATTTGTCAAGAAAATTTAAGTATTTACTTTGTGAATGTCCATTTGTATGCTAAAAGAAAACTGAAAGGCAACTTTTGAAAGTTACCACTGGACTGACTGGCTCATTTACCGAGCCAAGCAGTCCAGTGGTAAATTTTTTTTTTAAATCTTGCCTTAAAAATGGCCATTCCTCTAAATTACTTCTGCAGCAGTCTTGATAAATGTCTCTCTGCAGCCCAAGAGAAGGCTATTTTTTAAATTTTATCATTCCAGCGCTAAATTAAAAAAAATACTCTTCCATTGGTCTGCAAATGGACATTTTCTATGAGACAATTTAAATTTAAATTTTCTCAACCAAATTTGAGAGTCAAAGGGTTAATGAGACAATGATCTAAGAATGTATGCATGGCATAACAATATCTAATTATGTCATGCTCATCTTCCAGAGTAGATCAAATATGGCATTGAGTATGGCAACATGCACTACACACATATTATAAGGCAGAGTTTATGAAAACATACGAGCATGACTGCATACCTGTTCGATATGGAGAACTTTGCCCAACCAATACAGAGAGCTGGCAGGAGTTACCCGTCTAAATTTGGTTTGTCTTTGATAGTGTCACATTTGTTAGTCTTTCAGATATTCAGTCACGTACGTCTTTAACCCTTTAACACTCATATCAGTCAAAAAAACCTTCCACAGTGGTCTTGAGAAATGCCCATTTTCAAACCAGGAGAATACTATTTTTGAAAATTGACCACTGTGATGTACCCAGACAGTCATTCCAGTGATAAATTTTCAAGAATAGTATTCTCCTGGTCTGCAAATGGACATTTTCTGAGAAAATTGAAATTTTCATGATCAAATTGGAGGGTTAAAGGGCTATTTAAAGGTAGTATGACTAAATAAAGGTAGTAGACTTATTCAGATTGTAATTTTTGTGATGCATGAAGTACATTTACTATTCGAATGGATGAACGACAACTTTGCGTGAATTTAAGAGACCCGTTAACACTTGAAATTGTTCAAGAAAATTTCAATTTTCTCACAGAAAATGTCCATTTGCAGACCAAGAGAAGACAATTTTTGAGAATTTACTACAGGAATGACTGGCTTGGTTATCGAGCTAGTCATTCCAGTGGTAAATTTTCAAAAATAGTTTTCTGTTGATCTACAAATGGACATTTCTCAAGACCATTGCAGAAGCCGTTTTTGACTGATATGAGTGTTGAAGGGTTAAACATGGTAGATTTCGACCCTGTTAAGCTTCATCTAGATAATCTTCATGAAGCAGTTCCTATACACTGTGTATGTCAGTGGTGTGAGCAGGGATTACTAAATGCTCCACAAAACATCCATTCAAATAGAAGAAGTTATTGGTTTGGTTAGCGTCTATTGAGTTGTCTGATTCCAGGTCCCATTCACACAATATCTAGGCTAGTTTTTAGTCCAGTGTATTATGACATTACGGCTAAGAGTTTTTATACTAGTACCAATTTATACTCATGGGCCCATATTTCGAATGGTGGTGAGATAGCGCGTAGCTCAGGCGTGAACTGGATTCTCTGTTTAAGTAGTCCTGAATGCTAGCCAATACACCATGCCGCCTCTCTATTCCATCCAAATAGGCCCAATGTTTGCATTTACTTGGTAAAGTTATTAACACTTTAATGGTCAAGATTTATGAAAATTAAAATTTTTGCTTTAGTGAATGTCGATTTGCAGGCCAAGAGAAGAGTATTTTGGAAAATTAATCAGATATAGTCCTCTCTTGGCCTGTAAGTTGTCCTTCCTCAAGACCACGTCAGAAGCTGGTTCTAACTGGCTTCACCATTAAATGGCTAAGTTATTATAATATCAGATCTAACGCATAACAATTGAGCTTAAATATAGAAAAAAACATGGAAAAACATTATTTCAAAATAAAATCTTAGCATAGTTTCAACTCATCGTAAGCATTGTGTGATCAATGCCATTCTGCATATCATCTTCAATACATGCATCAATGTCTAAATATCCTAAAATCTTAATAGTCTTGTACTGGTCCGGTATTTCCATGAGAGCATGCAATGCAAAGGCTGTATCTGGGTGTTTAGCTTTGCTTGTTGTATGGTGATAATTTACAAACTGGAAATTGTCAAACTTTCGTCTCGGTAACTCATTATCAAATTCCTCCATAGTATCCCATGGTCCATCACCAACTCCAACCACGATAATGCTTAGTGGATAACTCGATGCTTTCACTATGGCATTGATTGTAGGTTGTTCTTCAGTCACTTGTCCATCTGCAATTATTATTAGAATGTGATAAGATTTTCTAGATTTAACGATTTCTATTGCTTTATAAATCAATGGGGCAAAGTTTGTAGGTCCACTAAGCACTACATCAGTGGCTATCTTGTTATATTTCTCTAAGACATCTGTAAATCCCAGCAGAGGCTTATCATCACTGTTAAATGGGAAAACACTATGACCTAATGTTTGAGTATCACCAAAACCATATGCAGGAATCAAATGATCTGAATCGAATGGTTCCAATGTTTCACCAATGATGGAAATAACCTTCTGATAAGGATTTAAAATTCTTCCTGAAACCACTTTATGAAGGTTCTGTCCATTGAATGACTTTCGACCTTGCCACTCATTGCTTGCAGTGAAATCCACACCAATTATTAGCTGACATTTCTCGAGGCCGGCTCGTTGACAAGCTCGACTCACCTCCTTAAAGCTCTTGAAATGATCCTCAAATGCGTAGAATCGATTAGAACTGCTGTCATGCAATCCTAGCAGAGTAAGAATTGAAGGCTGATCATTAAAACATGTTTTACTTGGCGTTCCTGGTTCTTGAGATGAACAAGAGTTAGCAGACTCCTCCTTCGTTTGGAAGAAGAATAACAATAAAAGACCAGCAATTACGGCAGTTACATAAAACACCAGGTCAATCATCATGGATCAGTACATCTCCATCTAAGTGATAAAATTGTGTTTATTTTGAACGTTAAAAAGATCATAAATCAAACTGATTGTGGGATAATGAATCACCTGTGTAATTATTGGAATGCAGTATTGTACATCGCGTGGAATAGAATTCCATCTTCAGCTAAATGTCACACAATTGGAGCGTCACTGGTTCTTGTAAACGATCTGCAGGACAATGCAGGTAATCCATCTCAGCAAATATCTTCATATCAATGAAGACAATTAATCTGAAAAACAGAACACACAAACCTAGTTAACATATTAATTATTTATATTATTATATTTATAATGTTATTAGTTATTACAAAACATATTTATTAGTTGTTAATTAACCTAGCCAGTTCCATAGTAACCATTTAATTAACTAACATGTTAAATTAATTAATTAATTAACTAATATGTTATATAATTAATTAATTAATTAATTTAACATTAATTAATTAGTGCTAACATATTGGTTAGTTAAATTGTTACTATGGAACTGGCTAGGATATTTAACAACTAAGAAATATGTTGTGCAATAGATCACTGCACATTGTTTGACTAGAGCATGTATAGAAGCTTATCCTTTTGAGCACTGCAATGCCAAAATTTCAATTTCAATGAAGGCATACAGGTTAGATATTAAACAATTTTGGAAATAACTTAACTGGAAGCCTTTACTGTTATAGGCAGCAACATCTTTCAGACACAACTTGTAAACAAAAGATATTCAACAGATAATCTCTTACAATGCAAAGCATCTTTTGTAACTTTTCTTTCAACTTGAAAGTGTTACAGGAAAGGACCAGGGAAATAGCAAATGCTGTTGAATGATAATTTTATATAATAATTAACCTCTAACCATGAGTAAATTACAAGAGACTCAAGAGCCTGTGACGCTCACCTGGATCATTAGCATTTGACCCATTTGCATTGAAATAGACATGATGGATAATTTTCAGAAAATCCAAGATGGCCGCAAAATAAATTGGCCAATCAAGATTCGTGTTTGATATGTTGAAGCCCACCATCATAGGATCATTCCACTCAAGTTTTGTTGAAATCAGGTCATTGATTAAGGAGTACCGTTTTATATCACGGGTTCCGGAATATTTTCAGAAAATCAAAGATGGCTGCTAAAACATTGACTTATCAAAATTCTGAATAGAATTTCAAGAGGCTACAACAATAGGATTCTTCTAGCCAAATTCGGCTAAAATTTCCCAAGCGGTTAATGAAGAGTAGCATTTTAAACGAATGCCCATTTTTCCGAAAATCCAAGATGGCCACAAAAAAAAAAATCAAGCAGTCAAAATTATGTATACAAGTTCTGAAGCATCTCAGGCTAGGGTCCTTCCAGCTGAGTTTGGTTGAAATCAGCCAAGCGGTTAATGAGTAGTAGCCTGTTAACGAATTTGCCAAAATTTTCAGAAAATCCAAGATAGCCACAGGAAAAATTGACTAATCAGAATGCTGTATACACATTCTGAACCATGTTAGGGTCCTTCCAGCCAGCCTAGTACACTTGCAACCATGTGTGCTTGAAATTGCCAGAGCAGTTAATGAAGAGTAGCTTTTTAAACGATTTCCCGCCATTTTTAGTAAATCAAAATTCTGTATACAATTTCTGAAGCCTACCAGCCTAGTATCTTTCCAGCCAATTCTGGTTGAAATTGCTCAAGCAGTTGATGAGGAGTAGCGTTCTAAATGATTTCCCGTTATTTTTCGGAAAATTCAAGATATCTGCAGAAAAAATTAACCAATAAAAATTTTCTCTACAAATTCTAAAGCATACCACTCAAGGGTCCTTCTAAGCGAGTTTGCTTGAAATCGGCCAAGTGGTTAATGAGGAATAGGCTTTTAACTGATTTGCAGACACTTTCAGAAAATCCAAGATGGCCACAGGAAAAATTAACTAATCAATATTCTGTACTCAAGTTCGGAAACCTACCACCTCAGTATCCTTTCAGCCAATTCTGCTTGAAATTGCCCATGCAGTTAATGAGGAGTAGCGGTCTAAATATGTTTCCCACTAATTTTCGGAAAATACAAGACAGCTGCAGAAAAAGTATCTAATAAAGATTCTGTCAACAAATTCTGAAGCATTCCATCAATTTTCTGAAAGTCCAAGATGGCCACTGTAAAAATTGACCAGTCAAAATTCTTGTTAAAAGTGCTGAAGCGAATGACCACAGAATTATTCCACCCAAGTTTCATCGATATTCGGACATTAATATAGCGTTTTAAAGGGTTTCTAGATAATTTTTGGAAAATCCAAGATGGCTGCCAGAAAAAATTAACCAATTAAAATTTTTAATAGAAATCTGGAGCTTACCACCAAAGGATCCTTCCAGCCAAATTTGGTTGAAAGTCGGTCAAACCTTTAAGGAGATGCGATTCGACAGATCAATTTGAAAAAAGCAGCAGTATTATTTATGTCAGTCGGGCGGGAAACAATTAGTGACGCAGCTGGGCCTTTGCGCTCTGGTGTGTGCCGAGGGAATAAATAATATCCTCTGCAGATGTCATATAATTTGTTATTAGCCGCTATGTCATACAAGTAAAATGTGGATTAACTTCAAACCAATGTCACTGAAAGCTGTTGTTTCTAGTGACAGGAACTACTTTCAGTGACACTCAAAATATTCAATAGGTATCCAGAACCAGTAGTGTATTTTGAAAACATTTTGACTGAAACTCGTTGCTTCCACCAAAAACAGTGCCTTTCAATTGTATTGTTTTCAAACTGATCACACTAGCGAGATAATCGCTCTATATCAGCGGCTATCGAGAATACTATTCTGACTGCTTATGAAACTATATTTAGGTCTGCTTTTGTTATAGTCAGGTATGCAATACCTGCACACAAAATTGACACACGACAGCGCGTGAAGGGTCAACAGCGTCACTTATTGGTTCCAAGTTAAGTACTACTAGAGCTAGTAAATGCTTTTTCTCAATTTAGTCCGATTCATTTCCGTTTATAACTGGTGGTAGCATAATATTATTTAATATTGTATGAAATTACCAATAAACATCAAATGATAGTTCCCTTTTCCTTTAACATGTAGCACTTTGATGTCAATATTCTGTCTTTTATTGTGTCAATAACAAACAAAGTTGTGTGCAGTTTTCAACAATTTTGGTGGACGATGCTGCTGTCTGTGACAGCAACATCTTCCACCAAATTTGTTGAAAAATGAACAAAAGATCATCTTTTAATTTAATTTAATTTTAAAATTCTGACATCCGGGTGGTAGGTTTAATTTGCATGTGCACATTCATGTACTGACAAAGAGACTGATTGACAGACAGCTATTCATACACAGTGCTAACTGTTGCAGCGCTGCTACTGATACTGCTTGTACTACAACTACACAAACTACTGTGCCACCGCCACCGCCTCCACTACTACTACTACTACTACTACTACTACTACTACTACTACTACTACTACTACTACTACTACTGCTGCTGCTGCTGCTACTGCTGCTGCCACTGTTGTTGCTCCCACATTGGCATTGGCACTACAAAATAGCACAATGACATTACAGCTGTATAAAAATCAGTCCCTATGCTTAATTTTTTGATGACTGGCAGAACAAGTGGACTATACATCGAAACAATATTAACACTAGTTTGATATGTGACAAGATAACTATGACCACTATACAAGAATATAAAGACTACTAACGTTATATACGATCTCATATTTTATTCAACACATATGAGTCTGACATGGTGAGAGAGAGTGTAGTTGGCTCTGGTACAATTACCACCTGATCACAGGGCTGTCCACTGGGATTATCATGCGACACTGGAGGATCTATACAAAACTGTAACTGTGTTAACGCTACATGCTTCCGTTATTTTATTTCCTTCAGTATGATTTCACAGCAGCATCAATACCAAAATATACAATAAAACTGCTTTGCAGATGCACATCAATTACCCATTCAAACCCTACAGACCAGTTATACAAGCTTTAAAAAAATCTTTGAAGATTATTTAACTGGTTGGAGCTGTTCCCAACAGCAGCATTACCATTTTAATATTCAACCATTTTCCTGTGCATACACACAGATACTGGAATTTCCAGGAAGAAATAATTACATTGCCCTTTGCAACGAACAGAAATTATGCAAAATAGAGTTGCAAACCGATATAAATACAGCTCTAATTATTAATAAGACAGATACTAACCTATACAATAACTCCCACAAGGGATCCGCTAATTAAATTACCTGATACAATAACAGATCACTCACATGTTACATGGAGTTGAATACATCAGAATATTCAATATTTGTATCATTGCATCTAGACTGCTATCAATACCATGGTACAGCCGTGACAGACATTTTGAATTTTGGTAGCGATGCAGCATAAATAAATGCATTGAATCAATGACAAACAAGAGTTTTAGTGAAACTCAACATACGCCCGTAGGCATACTTGTTTGAGGAATGCTAAATTATCTGAAGTTTGTCTTTGATAATTCTCTAAGAAAGGGGAGGGGGGGGGGGGAGTGATTTCTATTAGGTACACATTTGGAATTCACTGCAAAGACATCACTAAAAATCTTGAAAGTATTAACAGCTGCATTGATCATTACAATTACAAGACAATTTTGATGAATTTTAATCTTTCAAGGAAGATAACTCTGGCAAATATGGGTGGATTTTGCCGAAACCAAATTATGACACTTCGTCTATCCATAAAACATCTGATGAATACAAAATTGTGAGTGTAGGTTCAAAACTGTTCGAGCTCTGCCCAGAACAAGAAAATTTTGACAAATTTTAAGCTTTCAAGGGAGATAACTCTGGCGAATATGGGCAGATCTTGCCGAACCGAAATGATGACACTTCGCCTATACATAACACATCTTCTGGAAAAAAATTGTGAGTGTAGGTTCAAAACTCTTCGAGATCTGTCCCGGACAAGAAAATTCTGCGTGATGGCCCTGACAATATATTAAAATTATAAATTATATTGGTAAATGTCCATATATACAATCCATTAAAGAGAAATTAGCTCCAACTTTTTCTGGAACAAAAGGCCCAAGGGGCTTTCAGCTGGAATTATTGGCCATGGCACAACTGAACAAAATGAGATGACCACTGGAAAAATTTACCAATTTAATTTCTATGAAGAAGGGTTAGCCACGTTTTAGCTATTCAGGTGATCTACTATGCCACTCATAACCTATGCAGGTAATTCTAAGCTTTTTATTATGCTGCTAAAGAAGGATATTCAGGATTTAAAAGCTAAATATTGGAACGTTTCTACACCTTACGATGATTGTCATGATTTACTTTTCAAACAATTAGAAAAAACCTAGCGTATCTGCCTTGATATATACGCTTAGTCATAGTGGTGCCAGCTATAGTTCAGCAATGCGGTATAAAAGCAATCATACAGGTAAGCTGTTGAATATTTTGAAACTAATTTGACCAGAAGTTGTTGCTATCGTTAGGCAGCAACAAATTCCAGTCAAATTAGTTTCAAAATATTCAACTGGATGAGTATTACATAATAAAGAATGTAATGCATTGGCACTTACATGACATCACACACTATCGCTAGGGGAGATAAAATGGTGTCGATCATTGCTCAACATTTACGCAATATTACAAAGCAGATAATTGTGATACAGATAAGGGAATGTGACAGGATATGAATGATATGGAATCTATAAACCATAATCTATCTGTGTAATACAACATTTAATATGGGATTAGTATCCCTTTAAAATATCTGAAGTGGTTCCATATGATATGCTGTTTATGAGATATTGTAGACAGATGGATGAACAGACGGACAGATGCTGTCATTACTATAGGGATTCAGTACCTTCTGCTGCAGGGCCCTAATAAGAAGAACCCTAAGGAGTTGACCAGAATTGTAACAAGAACACAGTGGCCATGTTTCTTTACGTATCAACTTCCCGTGAACAAATTTCAATGGCTCTTAATAGTCCCTAATCATATCTCACAAATTTCAGGCAAATATTGTTCAGCGGTTCTGTAGAAGTTGCTTTCACGAAACCTAGGTCATCCAAGATCACTGCTAAAGTATTTAGGCTAATGAAGTTGCCTTGAACAAACTTGATCAGCTGTTGCCCTAGATGACCTTTCACAAGATTTGAAATGACCACCAAGCGGATTCAATAAGAACATTTTAAATGCGTTTCAAAAAGTCGACCAAAATCCAAGATGTCCGTCAGCCAAATTGCCCGATCGAGTTTGTTTGGCCAAACATGGATGTCTATGGCCTAAGGATGTTCCTGCGCCTAAGGATGCTTCCTGCCAAATATACTTGAAATCGGCACATTGGTTCTAGAGAAGACATTTAAAAATTTTGATTGCTTTTTTTAGTATGGGAGCTTTTGGCAGGAAGAAGATCCAAGATGGACGCCAGACCATTTATCCAACATCTTCGAAAATGGCAAATTTGAAATCTGAATACCTAAAAACCTATACACATTAAATTTTGGCTTCAAAATCCATCAAATAAATAAATACAATATGGTCACCAAACACGTTATATATCGATTTACCCACGATGGTCATGTTTTTTGGTATATCAACTTCCCTTGAAATGTTAATAGCCCTTAGTCCCTAATCATGTCTCCAAAATCTTGGCCAGATCCGTTCAGCAATTTTTTAGTTTTCATGAAAACTAGGTCATCCAAGATGGCTGCCAAAGCATTTGGCGAAACAACTTCCCTTGAACAAACTTGGTTCAGTGGTTCGCCTAGATGATACTGTTTAGATGACACTGGTTAGATGATACTGTTTATGATTTGAAGAAAGCTTTCGATCTGTTAAACCACAATATTTTATTACAAAAACTTGCCATCTTCAAATTAGAAGATCAATCATTATAACGGATGTCTTCATATTTAGAAGATAGAAAGCAGTATGTTTCAGATGCTGGAAAGACGTCTGACCATTTGTCTGTCAACATTGGAGTGCCACAAGGATCAGTGTTAGGCCCTCTATTATTTATCGTATTTATTGTACTACTTTCAGGTAGAGATTGTCACCAATCAGCGTGATTAATTCCAATTGGGTCCATGCTATGTAGCTGATGGATCCAGAATTTCTCGCGTTCCTTACGGATAGACGTTGCTTCCGGTGAATCAGGATCGCGATGGAGCACTTCAATAATTCTGTAGTTGACGGAAGTGGTGTTGTGGTTTGGGAGATTAAAGTGAATGGCTACTGGTGTGATGAAAGGGTGAATATATAGTTCTGTACATAGTGTTATATATATATATATATACACCTGTGCAAAAGTTAAGCACCAGCAAAAACAATAGAACGTAGAAACATGATGGTACAACTAGGCTGCCATACTTTGTGTCCCCGCGTTAGCTGACATAATTCCAAGTACGAAATGCACATGCATGCATGACTTCACGCCGCTTGATGTCCGTGCGTGGCGGGAAACAGCACACGTGTTCAGTTATGTAAAAGTCCAGTTTGAGGTGTAGAACATTACATACAGATTTAGGCGACAAGATTAGGAATTTTGTGTTCATGACCGTGGTTTATTTGTACAGAGAGAATTAGCTCTTGATTGTGAACCGCTATGGCAAGACGAAGGTTAAGTGATCGTGTGAAATGACAAATTATAGGCATGCATACACCTGGTATGTCATGCAGAGAGATTGGCAGACAGCTGAACATTAACCATACTGTAATCAGTCGTTTGATTGCAAAACATGGGCAAACTAACGAGGTGAACGACAGGCCTAGATCTGGAAGACCGAAGAAGACTACTGCCCGTGATGATCGAGCCCTAGTACGCCTTGTTAGGAGATCTCCATTCACCAACAGCAGAGTGCTCAGCCAGCATTGGGAAACGCGCAAGAGTGTCAATGTCTACCGTCAAAAGGAGACTGTATGCTGCTGGCATGAAAGCTAGGAGACCTGTCAGACGTCCTCTCCTCACTGCACACCACAAAGAGGAGCGTCTGAGGTGGTGCAACGAAAGAAGACACTGGAACATGAGATCCTGGAGACGGGTACACTGGTCCGATGAAAGTTGGTTCCTGCTTCATGCCACAGATGGTCGAACTCGTGTATGGAGGTCCAGACGCACGGCGTACGACCAACGTAACATCATGGAAGAAGTTCCATTTGGTGGAGGTTCCGTTATGATATGGGGGTACATCTCATTTGATTGTAAGCTGGATCTGTTGACTGTACCTGGAACACTAAATGGACAAAGATATCAAGATTCCATACTGGATAGAGTTGTGGTCCCTCATTTTGTAAATCATGCACCTGGAACCCACCCTATATTCATGGATGACAACGCCCGACCACATCGTGCTAGAGCTGTGCATGAATACCTCCGCCAGTATGCCATCGAAACCCTACCATGGCCAGCAAGGAGCCCTGACATGAACCCTATTGAGCATATCTGGGACATTCTGGGAAACATGGTGAGAAGGAGGGATCCTCCTGTGCAGAACCTACAGGAATTAACAGACGCACTCCATCTTGAATGGCAACGAATACCACAATGGCGTATCAGTCGGTTGGTGACCAGCATGAGACGTCGTGTCCAGGCCGTCATCCAGGCACAAGGTGGATATACCCGGTATTAATAATGACAGTCTCACACTCGTGCACAGATGTTAAACTTCGTTTTCAGACACCATTAATGACAATCTAGCCACGTGTGTCAACTGTAGGGCAATAGTTGTCAGTTGTGTCAACGTAACCATATTCAGGCCTCATTTTCAAGTTCAAACAAAAACATACAGTGTTTCCCCACCATCATAATCAGCATTCCTCTAGTTGCATTATTACCTCTTGCACTAAGATGGATGGGTACATAAATGTTTATGCTATTGCTTTCTTCATAGCACATGAATATACCCTCGCATGTGCGTAAAAATAGGGTGGTGCTTAACTTTTGCACAGGTGTATATATAAATATGTATAAAATTTAATGTAGCATGTGCGTGCATGCGTGTGTGCATGTGTGGGTGCATGTGTGTACTTCTGTGTGTAGGTGTGTGTGTGTGTGTGTGTGTGTCTGCTCTTTTTCTATGTACATACTCTACTCTGGAAGGAAGATCAGTTTTTTATTGATGACGTACCCCCATTAAAAAGATTATTATTATTATTATTATTATTATTATTATTATTATTATTATTATGCTTCCAAGAGCGAAGTTCTGGAAGACTAGAGTGATTGTTCCATTTATTATTATTATTATTTTTATTATTCTTCCACCAGCCGCTTCCGGCAAGTAAATTGAACTAAAACTCAGAATATATGGTTGAGATCACCCCCTGAATCAAAATAGCTAAACAGAGCCTGATTGGCTCAGGGCATTGGTGGTCATATTGATGACGTCATAAATGACAAAATAATCTTCTCCTCTGGAACTTCTGAAGCGATCTGGCTGATTTGGGGAATATAATTAGTCAATGGCGGCAAGTGAAATTTGGTCGCAAAAACTTGATTGGTAAAACAGTATCGCCACCGTGGACCAATCAAATTCGAGCATTTGGGGGCCATTTTGAACTTTTTTATTTGATGGATTTGGATGGAGAAAATTGTTATACATATGTTAGTTGGTGTGTTTTAAAATGAACGAAATCCATCTGTAAAGGGCGGAAGTATTTAGATTTAATTTCCTCTTTATTATGTAGTAGAAGACAGTTTGCTATAGGCTCTAATAAAAATGATTAATGTGAAATTTGATTTTCATTTTATATCTCGTTACTATGGGGATAATAAATGGCATTTGCTACTGTAAATTCTCTAGGCAAACAGATTAATATAATGGGGATTTAATTGCCATTTAATACCAGTTGACTGTATTAATGTCAATATAAAACTTGCACTTAATGTAGATGCTAAGGTTAGCTGATGAATATTTTTCAAAACAATTTGACAGGAAATTGTTCCTGCCTATTAAACCTTCTACTGGTGAAATATTAGATTTTGTATTAACCCGTATACTGCAGAATGTTAACTTTTATTTCAATGATTTTGTACTAATTTTCCAGTATCCACTAAGAAATATTGGAAACGTAAATTGTCACACACTTTGTATATTTTTTACTGCTGAATGGCCAATCCCTGATTAACCTATTTACTGCTGAATGGCCAATCATCTAGCTGAATTTTGTGACCAGTTTTGTGTCTGTATATAAACCTCAAAATTCACCATTTCATATCTGGTCATCACGGTAAATAACTGGACTTGCTACTGTAAATGCTCTGGGCAAACAGATTAATGTGATAGCGGAAGTTGCTCCTGCCTATTAACTCCTCTGCTGGTGAAGGATTAGATTTGTGTTAACCCATATACTGCAGAATGTGAACTCTTATTGCATTAATTGTGTACTAGTTTTCCAGTGTCTATTAAGCATATTGGAAAGATAAAATTGTCAGTCACTTCTTAACCCTCTTACTACTGAAAGCTCAATCCCTGATTTACCTGTCTACTGTTGAATGGCCAATCATTTTGCTGATTTTTGTGGTCAGTTTTATGTCTGTATATAGGTCTTCTCCAAAGCAACCTAGGTGATAGATCCGAAAGACACGAAACATTATCTAGAGCAGTTCTCAAAACGGAATTTCATGAGAGAACTGGATTGAACATGAAGTACAAGAAAAGAGGGTCTAGTTAGAGTGCAGGTACTTTTGGAAGCCGTATATCTGTTCATGGAACAGATCTAGTTATTATTATTATTATTATTATTATTATTATTATTATTATTATTATTATTATTATATTGTTTCGGAGATCTTTAAAGACATTTCTAAAAGTCGGCCAAAATCCACGATGGTTCCTGCCAAATATAATTGAAATTGGCCCATAGTTTCTTGAGAAGTCGTTTTAAAAAAAGTTGACAGATGGAGAGACAGATGGGTGACGGATGGCCACCACGTCATAAGCTCACTTGGCCTTTCAGGCCCATCACTTAGCCCTTCACACCAATTCTATTTAAATCTTAATCAACTGATCAAGTTTGACCATGGTTTACTATGGCTTAATCAGTCAAATCAATCTCGCTTGGGATCATATTGCCATGGTCAACCATCGTTTGATCATAATCTTTTAGTAGGGGTACATGGTCATGACAGCAAATGACAAATTAAAATCTCAATAATCATTTTTGCATTTCAAAGTTCAACAACATAAACATTTTTTAGAACAATGAATTGCTATGTGGCCTTAGTAAAAATAAGTTCTTTTTGTGGTACTAATTTTAGCATCTAGCAATCACTCACCCTATCATTAGTGACAGAACAACTCCAACTTGTTTAGCCACCAAGTGCTCATTTTAACACATACTGGCTATGTATTCAGAGATCCATTTTATAATGTGTTAGGAGTGTTAGGCGGGTCTTGCTTAAAATATCAATACATGGACTCATAATAAAACAACAAATTTATTGATAACATTAAGTTCCTGGTATGGGTTTAAGTAGGCCTGAAAAACATGAATGAGCCTTTAGCCCTAATCATATTTCTCAATTTTGTCCACACCTCTGGAGAAGTAATTTTTACAAAAACTATGTTATCCAGTATGAGCACTAGAAAGGTCGACCAATCAGGTACTTTGGAACAAACAGTGGTCAGATATATCCCTAAAGGATATTTCTTGAGTTTCATGTCGATTGGTCACAGGGTTTCGAAGACGCAGAATCCAAGATCGTCTCCAACCCAATGTACTTTGATAGAAGTTTTAGCTCCAGATGAGGATGGAGCTTCACTTCAAAGACTGATTGATGTACTGGTTTCGCTCTAGACATCATCGGCTTTAACATCCTCATACTAATGCTGACTTAAGCTGAACTGTATCTTTTAACAGTAAACATTCACTATAATATATTTCTTCTTCATAAAATTCTGATCAACAACATTATCCAGACTGCTCAGTGGCAATAGTAGTACAATACAGTACTTTTGTGGGAATACTACACTAACTCTTCCTGCATCCTAATATAAAACTGGTATTGGGGCCCATTAGGGTTGGTCTGTCGTTTAATTAACCACCTAAACATACTCTGTTGTTTATGGCCATTGTTATTACACCACCAACATCTAACTGTTCAATCACTACTTGCTAAACCCCATAGAATTGGTCAGTGGCTCACTTCAAAACCAACCGGTGGGTGGAGATTTGAGAACCCTTAAAAGAAGGTTATTAAAGCACAGTAAACAAGGATAAATAAAAGTGCATTTAGTGATTTCAAAATAAACAAATGGAACTCAAAATCAACTAACCGGTTAATAAATAATAAAGATCTCACCAATATCATTCAGACAATCATTCTTAATGATGATAATGGTGAGATGGATGGACTTAATCCACCAAGGACAAAAAACCAGCAGTAAAGTGCAATTAAATCAACATCACTTAATCCAAAAGAACTAAGTTCCAGTAAATACAATAATAAATTAATAAACTCACCATTCATGTCATACAGACTACACTTTAGTGATGACATGCGATCATATGACAAGACGCTGATTGTATATAAAATTATGAATCTAGAAAATGGCAGTAGCAGCATTCTAATCTTTTAGGAAAATAATATTAAAAGATAATTTCCTTTTCAGCCTGCACCATTAAAGACGTGGGAAAAAATTGATAGGTCACTAATGTCATGAACTTTAGCATTGAAATTTATCTGTTTCTTGTGGAATCTAATTCGTGGAAAATTATACTAGTTTTTTAAAATCCAGTGAAAGATAGATTGATTAGATGTTGGTCGGAAGATTAACACTGTTCTGGATACCTCTTACTAAGATTATAACGATGATTCCAATATCCAGCCTAAAACAGGAATGACTTCAACAGTAGGTGATAAGGCTTGAAGAAAGAAGAATACATGCCATGAATATCATGAACTTTAATAGACATAATTAGAATGTCTCCCGAGAGACTGATTCGCGGTATATAAAAGGATTCGCTGAACAGTGAGAAGTTATCGACATCGGTCTGGATACCGCTTCCGTGAAAGTGACCCTAAAATGTGAAGGAATCGTCCTTTCAAGAGAAGAGTGTATCTCATAACTATAAAAAAACCTCTCACCGAAAACCAGAGTTTATCAGACGGTGAAAGAACTAGTGATACTATTAAGAACAAGCGATATTGCTGGATGAAAACGAACTGAGATTGAACAAGAAAGACTCTTCTAGAATTTTACATAACATTAAACCTTCTCCAGCAATCTTAAACTTATTATAATAGGTATGGAGGACTTATATACCATAACATCTCATTACCAACACTATCACAACGAGAAAAGCATAAATAAGAGCCAATAACATTACTAACCTTTAAAATATGCAGAGCTAAACACGAAAACAAATTCTGCACCATATAAAGAAAATGAAATAAGCGACTCATGAACGCTCGTCTAACGCTCTGGCCCAATGAAAATTAAACAAAAATGAAATGAAATTTGGACAGAAGCGATTGTAGGCTCAATATTTCGCATTCCCAAGGAATCAGAAATCTGGATTCAGATGACGATCCAGACAAAAGGGAGATAATGATGAATGTTCACTAATAGATTTAGCAGAACCACAAGCCAATATCTCCTGGCCCGAGGGGAACAATGGGATCAATATCGAAAACATATTCCTAAACTTTATTCAATAAAACTTAATTCAGTAAAACGAGAAAGATGTTAGGAATGCAAACACTAAAATCTAGAGACGACCTACCACGAGAGCAAAATTACTCTGATTAGAAGGATTATCACATAGAAAGATCATTATGCCAGAAACTAGATCATTGTTACAAAAAACGTGAGAGGTTTCCTATACCATAGAAGAAACTACCAAGTTTCTATACACAGAATAACGAATCTGGATCCTACTAAAAGCTGAAACGGGTAACTACTGACAAATTGATGAATTGTATACAAAACTTTCAGCCTGTTCCAGAGGAAGACCTTCTAGGCAGCCCAAATCAAAAGGACTAGGATGAGGAACTGAAATTTCTCAATAGTCCAATAACGCATTCTAACAGGGAGTACCAGACTGCCCCCACCCCTTTTTATACAGGGAAAAGACAGTAAAAATAGAACTTAATGATAAAACAACTCGACCAAAGGGTCTAAAGACTGATGCCGAAGAGACAAAGATGTAAACGACTTTCCATCATGACCATCCATGGGATAACAAACACCATACTAACAATGAATCATAGATTCCTTAGAAGAAATTCCCGCTGTCTCTGAACACCTTATGGTTAGAAGAGACCTTATGCTAGAGCTGTGCTGAATACTAAAATAGCAATAGTCATCTGAATGTAGACATGGCAGTTCGAAAACTGGTGCAATTTTTTTTAATCGCAAAACTGGATAAGAATGGTAAATGTTATTGAAAACATCTTTTTTAAAAGAGGCATGAAACTGATGCATACAAATTTTTAATTCATATAACCAATATTCTACATAACAGCTAGACTAAGAATGCTAAATATGATCTATTTTCAGTTACATTCGAATAACTCGAGAATGATAACAGAATATATAGCTACGTGCGTACAACAACTGATCTGCTATTAGATTATTAATCTAGAAAGATACGCATTTGAAGGTGATGAGAGCGATCTCATTTTAATTTATCAACTCTAGATGGATAAAATGATTCAGAACACGGGGTATTTCCAAAATCTGAAAACGAGGGAGAGATCTAACCCTTCACCCCAAGAAGTGATCTAATTTACTGAAACTCTCGGCCGACTAAGTATAATTTTTCGTGTATAATTTGGAGCTGGTGCATCTTCAGATGGATGGTATAGTAGGAGAATCTACATGCAATTTAACACTCAACTCGCTGAGATTAGATAATAATAAGGAAAAGGTTTTAAGCCGATATACACAAATCCTTCCCAAATCGAGCCTATGGAGATTATTAGAACAAATCTGAATGACTTAAAGGCTTAGAAAGCTGCAGAATAATTACACAAACTAGATTAACGAGTGCAAGAAAAGCAAATACTGCGCAAGAGCGCACAAGGGTTAGAACATAGCAGTAACAGGCTAATCAGTCCAGCAATAATCAGAATTTATCAACAACTCATTGATTCAAGAGGTGAATTGACTAAGAGTTGACTAGATTTTTTAGCAAAAAGGTATGAAAATGTTCTAACTATATTATTTTATCCTATGACATAGACTCAAAGACACGAATGTCTTTGATCGATCACATACACCACCATAACTATCCCAAATATAAATATCGTCTTGTAAAGCGCAACCATATGACCAACTCACATACCAAATTTGGTTGAACTCCACCTAACGGTTTGGGAGGAGATAGTGTGATGGATGGATGGACAGATAGATGGACAGACAGATTGAGGCGATTACAATATCCCCGACATTTTTTCAAAACATGGGTATAATGAAATGCAACAACAATCACAATGCTAACGCTACACTCTCTATAGATTACATCGAATATAAACGAAGCTGATTTATTTGTAAACATCCTACACTAATATAACAGAAGTAGAACCCATCTTGCAAGCACCGGAAGAGGAAGAGCCTACTAAGACAAGAACATTAAACCAGAAATGTGGTTGCAATGCAACCATGAAGCTCGACTTTACGACTTTGCAATGAACTATGAGGCTTGACTTCAAGCATAAAATAAATATTGGCCTTATCATCTTGGAGTTTGGCTTATAGTTAATTTCGATATGTTTCTTATCCAGACCAAGTCCAACCACCCTATGAAGTTTCAAAGCGATCGAGAAAACGGTAATGGAGCTCTCATACAGAAACTGATTTTCAAGATGGCCATCAGTGGCCATCATCGATTTCAGATCATCATTAATTTCTACAGGTTTCTTCCACAGACCTACTCCAACCACCCTATGAAGTTTCAAATCGATCCAATAAATTAACAGTTATCATCCGGAAACCCATTTTCAAGATGGCCACCGGTGGCTGACGGCCATATTGGACATCGGATTATCATCTATTTTGATCTGATTCTTCTCCAGACCTAGTCCAACCACCATATGAAGTTTCAAATCGATCCGATAAATGGTAACAGAATTATCATCCGGAAGCAAATTTTCAAGATGTCTGTTTTGGCTGGTGGCCATCTTGGATTTTGCATCATCATTAAATTTGAGACGTTTCTTCCACAAGCTTAGTCCAACCACACTATGAATTTACAAAGGGATCTGATAAACGGTAACAGTTATCCTCCGGAAACAATTTTCAAGATGGCCACTGGTGGCCATCTTGGATTTCAGATCATCGTCGATTGCGATAGCTTTCTTCCTCAGACCTAGTTCAATCATCCTCTGAAGTATCAAAGCGATCTGATAAACGGTATCTGAGTTAGCATGTGGAAAACACTCTGATGCTAGCCTGGTCGTTCCCACGCCCACCAACCATAAATGCCTTCACATAATACTATTTTTTTGGCAGGGTATAAAAAGAGAAAACAAAGAGAAAGATAGATAGGATGAACAAAAGAAAAGAGGAAGAATCATAAGCGATTAAGAGAAAAAATACATCATGAGAAACTAAAACAAAATAAACAGAGAGAAAAGGGTCTTCTGAACAATCAACTATGGAGACCCTAACCTGAGAAAAAAACTAAACATATAGAGGAAGAGAAAACTACACACCAAAGACAATTGGATCCTCAGAATCAAAGGAAACACTATACTAGATGGACTGCGTCTCGCGTGTCAAGCCCTTTAGTTTTTCCGCATATCAAACATGTGCGGCAGTGTCGTAAAATAAGGATTCTTAAAATGGTATAAACCTTGATAAATCAAATGTCTATTGAAAACTCTAACATTCTTCTAATTCTTGAAAAGGAGACAAATCACACAGAAAAAATTTAAATTCAAACCATGTCAAAGCATGTAGAAAACTTTTAAATTGTTTTAATTTTGCTACAACCTGAATGCAGATCGGATAAGCCATTGATTAATTAAATAGGGCTCGATGAAAATGATCACGCAACAAATCCCCACCCAAGAAAATCTTGAGAATTCAAATTAGAGAACGAGGGGGAAACCCAGGAGGAGAATGAACAGAAGTAGCATGAATACTAAGGTAACAGACAGGCTGAAACCAAAAATTTGAGAAGAAAAAACTTCAGATGAATAGAAAGGACATAACTACAAGGCTTATCAAAAAGAACCAGACGGGCTGCCGTAAGGTCAAGTGTCTATTTTGGAAAAAAATTTGCTAAAGGCTGGTGTGTTTTAGGTTTTGACAGTGAAATTAGCATATGTCTTCGAGACCCCACAGACATGCATCAACCCAAGTCAACCCATTAGATTTATTGAGAAATGCTTAAAAAATGTCTATTTTGAAGAAAACAATGTTACTGAAAGCTGTTGCCTTTTAGCCTTTAGCCCCAAAATTTGTGTACATGTTTGGGATCACATGGTCACGTTTCCAGTCAAGTGATGTTTGGAGGTCGCACCAGTAGAACAAACGTTATTGAAGAATGCGTAAAAGTGTATATATTGTAGATTTGCTAAAAACTGTTGTTGTTGCATTTTAGACCCCCAAACTGGCATATGTGTTTGGGACCACATGGATAAGCTTCAACCCAAGTTTGGAGAAGATTGCGCCAGTAGAACCAGAGTATTGAAGAATGGGTAAAAATGTATATTTTGAAAACCTGCTAAAAGCGTGTTACTGCTGGGTTTCAGACCCCATAATTGGTAGATCTGCTCATGACCCAATGGACATACTTCCCTCAAAATTTGGGGAAGGTCCCTCCAGTAGAACCAGTTGTTCAAAAGTGTCTTAACAACAACAACAACAACAACAACAACAACAACAACCACAAGTAGTCCATGCTGGCATATACCCTTGTGTCTACCGACGTAGGTAAGAAGGAGAAAGAGAACCAACAGAAGAAAGAAGACTACCAAAGGCAGAAGATAAAGAAAAGTCCAAAAAATGGAAGTGGAAGAAGTACCACCAGCAGTGGGAGAAGACAAACCGGAAGAGGAAGAAACATGGGAACATGAAACTGAGGAAGACCCAAACTGGCCAGAACTGGAAGTGTCGGTGACTGGATCTAACACCAAAGAGGAAGAGGAGAGACAGAAAACTGGAAACGGAAGAATTAGCAAGACTGGAAGAGGAAGCAACATGAGAACTGGAAGAATCACTACCGGAAGCACGATCTAGACCATAAATGAAAGGGCACTAACCAGAAATTAAAACGGGACCGGATGCAGAATCCTAACAACTAAAACACAATCTCTAACCGCGGAAGGTAAAGCAACACCAGAAGAATGTGAACTGGAGTGGGAGGAATGACCAAAAATGGAATCCGACAACTAGCAAAAAACCCTAACACTGGAAGTTAACTTAACACTGGATGAAGGCAAACCAGAAGCGGAAATTAATCCGGAAACAGAATCATAATGACACAAAGAAATCCTTGACACCAGAAGATAAATAAGCACCGGAAAAGAGCAAACCCGAAGCAGAAATTTGACCCAAAACAGAATCCTGATAACAGGAAATATCCTTAACACCAGATATTAAGTTCTCATACCGGTAGGAAGCAGATCTTGTGAGATTGCGCATAATCAGATTCACAGGAATTTTGATGGGCACTTTGCTGCGATATACGCATAACCATCGGAACTGAGTGCTGCTTTTCTCCTTGTTTATGTCCCATTAGACAGGGATCAGAACCAATTTCTGACCCTAAGGACAAGTTCTGATCATTACCGGTTATATCAGCCGGCACCAATACTTGGGATGTTGAAGATGACAAATGTGAATGCCCTTTGCCAAGCTTTACATGGCTTCTTGAAGGAGAAGCAGGAGGTTTACTATCTGCTCCACAATGCTTCTTTTCAATCCTCTTCAATTTCGGAGGGCTAACCTGACGCGATGTTAGCGAACACAGTCTTCCCAATTTCGAACAAATCTTACAGTCACTGCTTTCATCTCCTGATGAATCATGCGGTAATTTAGCACTTGGGAAAAGACTAGACCATTGGGAAGAATATAAGACATGCATTTATGGGTGAATTAATCCGTTTACCCAACGAAATCATCAGTACAGTCGCAAAATACTCAATTCTCTTGAAAAAGGAGCCATAATGGCATCTTTCAGCGGAGGACACGCAAGATTGAACTGAAAATTCATAAAAATAACCATCCCAAACCGAAGATGCCCACCCCTTGCATATCTCACACGTCTTGAAGGTGTACAAGTGGGGCGCCTGACACAAACATTCCCTACAAACTCACTATTATGTACATAATCACACCTAGAAGACGTATATTCCACTTTATCCACTCCTATAACCATCTACTAAAGACACAAAATGAATGCAAAATAAGGCATTCAGCCTGGCTAGGTCAAAGAAAACATTTTCGTTTTTGTTTTGGCAAATTTCAAAATTACTTATGAGCTGTTCTGTAAATGGAAAGAGATATATTCTGTCGAGATACAGTGGGGTGTGAATTTAGGACACAGAGCCTTTGTTAACAAAAATGGCGGCAAAATAGACAATCAGTCAAATGAAATGGATAGATGAATGTAAAACAAGGTTAATAGCAATAAAATCCATGATAAGGAGATCATAAGATAAATGATAATCTTGCAAAATTGAGTCAAGAAAACCAGTAACACATGTTACAACGTAATTACATGATAAATACAATAAAACAAGAAAATATTCATAACTTAGCAAGCAAAGACTTCCACTGGGGGATAATTTCTGTATAAATGTGGACTCATGAAACTCCCGAAAAGAGTTTGAAAATCTTTTCTTGGCACTAAACAATGTCTGACACAAGATGGCAGAAATTGAATACTAGGTGATCAGTTTCTTGTTGGAAGCAGGAGTATGCTATTACGCATATCACAGAGTTCAATAGACTTGTGCCAGTCTAAGTCTGTATGACATTAAGTGAGTTAATCCATTCTAGAAGCCTAGAATAGAACAAAGGAGTTGAGGTACTTGAGTACAGAGGCATATAATAATAACAACAACAAAATCTTTATTTATCGAGGCAATACAACTGTTCTTCCCAGAGGCCCTCAACTTTTTTACAAGAACATATGTAAAATATATACAAACTTATACATTATTTATATAGGTTATATACACGAGAAATTTACAGCGCAGAGATAATTTAAAATGACATTTTAAACCTATTTCATCATGTATATAAGATGTATAGATAATACATTTATGGCCGGTTGCACATCTCTGGCTCTGGTAAGCCAGAATTACCTGTTGCATGGTGGCTCACATATGCGTGGCTTAAGGCAGGCTTCAGCTGAGATCAACTAAGGATTTCGTTTGCTGACAAACAGAGCTCGGCTTGCCGGAACCCAGCTCAAGTCGGATTTGGGGTCTGAGTCAATGATTCTCGCAATGTTTTCTAAAGCAAAAACACCAAAATGCTCCCACCACAGATACACAGTTTGCATAACCCAAATGATGACGCCAATTTCCATGGAGATGACAAAAATCTTACTGATGATGAAAACGAGGAAGCAACTGATGAAATTTAATGCATTTAATCCTGAAATTCCGGATACTCAATTTTAAAGTAACCACACCAGCAAAGAAAGAGAGATAGAGTGAGAGCAAAGAGAGTGAGAGAGAGGTGGGGTGAGAGGGAGGGGAGGAAGAGATGGGGGGAGGGGGGGGAGCGAGAGGAGTGATAGAGATAGAGGGAGGTGGGAGACTACTACTACTACTACTACTACTACTACTACTACTACTACTACTACTACTACTACTAGCAGAGAGACAGACAGACCGACCATACCAAACGCAATTCTCATGCCAGTCTTTCGGTGTTGGCTTAAGAAGCAATGTTTCTATAAGCTGTTGTTGCCTATGACAGCAACAGCCTCAGGCAACGTTGATTTCAAATTTTACTCCAGTTTTTATGGACCCAGGGGGGGGGGGGGGGAGAGCGAGAGGAGTGATAGAGATAGAGGGAGGTGGGAGACTACTACTACTACTACTACTACTACTACTACTACTACTAGCAGAGAGACAGACAGACCGACCATACCAAACGCAATTCTCACGCCAGTCTTTCGGTGTTGGCTTAAGAAGCAATGTTTCTATAAGCTGTTGTTGCCTATGACAGCAACAGCCTCAGGCAACGTTGATTTCAAATTTTACTCCAGTTTTTATCAGTGTGGCAAAGAAAAACTCAACAACATCAATTTGATCGGCTACTTTTAAATAATCTACACTATTTAACCCCAATCACTGTTCGAAACCTGCCCTATAGCAGGTTCAGATTTTGCAACTGATCTAAGTGAAACTTATGTGGGCATAGCTGGTGTACAAGTGGACAGGACTGATGCTAGACATGCACAAACGGCCATTAATGTTGTACATTGCATCTTTTATGTTCTGCTGATTATCTTGGGAATAGCTTGAGGGAAAAATCATTTGAAACAGGTGGCGCCAGTAACAGTCCTCAGTCAGACTGCTCTCACTACCTCATCAGACTGGGAGTTCCAATTATTTACAATTTCTGTTACTGACAATATATAGATGCAAGGATGCTTTACAGCTAGGCTTAGATAATTTCAGTATTGTGGTTAGTGGTCACCCATTGATTTTGATAGGTTTCTTCAAAAGATCTACTCCAATGACAATGAGCTTAGAAAGTTTCAAACTGATCCGACAAATGGAAAGCTATATATGGCTAACATCAATTTTGAGTGATAATAGTGTCTATTTAAATGAGACTAAATAATATCATATGTCGTACAGTCTAAGTGACGATAGATTACATAATGGCAGTCTTAAAGACTTATATGAAATACAAGAATTCCATGGAATTAAATGTCTCGCCTGTCTCGTGTTTATCACAGTGGCATTGATCTTGTGCCCTCCCTGTTATCATGCTGCTTCCTAACATTATAGGTAACCATGTATCCAAGTTTAGTTCCAATACGATTAACCGAACCTGAAATATAAATGATTTGCGGAATGGAAAAATTTAAGGTTGAAAAATCAGAGGTCAAATAGCAATATTAGAATAGCCTTGACCTTTGACCTGGTGATCTCCATGTCATCATCGTGTATCCTCTTGGCATAAGCAACCATGTACCAAAGTTGTGCTCCATTAGGGTTAAGCAGTCCCAAAATATAACCAGATAAGATAAGCCTAAAAAATTAACTTTGAAGAATAACAAAGTTTTGTAGAGGGCAGAATGACCTTGACCTTCGACGTTGTAACTCCAGTATCAACATGCTGCTTCCTAACATTATAGGTAACAATGTATCCAAGTTTAGTTCCAATAGGATTAACCAATCCTGACAGATAAGCTAAGAAGTTTTGTTAAACGCAAAAACTAAACATTGAATTTTGTATCAAGGTCACACTGACCTTGATCTTTGACCATGTGACCTCATTATCATCAAGCTGCTTCCTAATAGTATAGGCAACCACCTAGCCAAGTTTAGTTGCAATAGGCTTAACAAAACCTGAAATATAAGCTGAAGTTTAGAAAAACGCAAAATGTTGAACAAGAGTTCTGCAAACGGCGCATAATACTCCGCCATGATGACAAGCCAATGAATGAGAGCTATCAGAAAATATTTATTTCTTCCTCAGCCCCATCAGACCAGCAATCCTTATGAAGTGTCAAAGCGATTCGCTAAACGGTCAAGGCGGTATCGTCCGGAAACCAATTTTCAAGATGGCCGCCGTTGACTGGTGGCCATATTAGATTTTGGATTATCGTAAATTTTAATACATTTCTTCACCAGACATATTCCAATGACCGTAGGAAGTGATCCAATAAATGAAATCCAGAAACCAACTCTCAAAATGACAGCCCATGGCTGGCGGCCATCTTGGAGTTCAGATCATCACCAATTTCGATAGGTTTCTTCTCCACACCTAGTCCAACCACCCTATGAAATTTCAAAGGGATCCAACAAACGGTAACGGAGTTATCATTTGGAAACCAATTTTCAAGATGGCCACCGGTGGCTGACAGCCATCTTGGAGTTTGTATCATATCGTAGATTATACTGTGACCTTTGACCCCATAACCTTAATGTCATAATCGCTTTATCGGTGGGCTGCTTCCAATCAATGTATATCACCATGTACCCATATTTGGTTCCAATTGGATCAGGCATTGCTGAGATATAACGCAATAACTTTTGTTTAATGCAAACACTTAACGTAAAATATTAACAAAGATTATACTGTGACCTTTGACCCCATAACCTTGACCGCATGATATCTGCATCAGCATGCTGCTTCCTTTTGATGTATATCACCATGTACCCAAGTTTGGTTCCAATTGGATCAGGTATTGCTGAGATATAAGGCAATAACTTTTGTTTAACGCAAAAACTTAACGTAAAATATTAACAAAGAATATACTGTAACCTTTGACCCCTGTAACCTTGACCTCATTGCCTTTTTATCAGCGGGCTGCTTCCTTTTGATATATATTATCATGCACCCAAGTTTGGTTCCAATTGAATCAGGCATTGCTGAGATATAAACTTAACTTAAAGGTTTACGCCGCCGCCGGAAAAGTGCTACCTATGTCTTGATCCTGCTTCGCAGGCGAGACAAAAACTGTTATAACAATTAAAGTGCAATGACACGCTGAACTGTCTTCTAAAATTGCCATATAAAGAGTGACACATGAATGCATATTTACATAGGACAATTTGTTTTACATTTAGCATGTGGTAAACAAACAGCACCTCAAACAAGGACAATTCAGATCAATAACCTATTTGTAAAATATTCTAATAACACGATATTGTGATAATAGAAATGAGCTTATCATGTCAATAAAAGAATTGGTAACAGCTAGCATATCTTCTACTGTCCCCTTACGAAAACGTGTTTCTGGTAATAGACTGACAACAGACTGGCAAGATGTGACAACAGACTGACAATAAACTGACAATAAAAAATTAACACTGGCAATAAACTAACAATAGACCGACTATAAGTTGGCATTAATTAAAAAAGAATTGGCAATAATGCCAAGAGGTGCTCCTCCATGTGGGGAAATCTACATGCTAAAATAAGAAGAAGCTATCTCCCATCTTCATTTTTTTTAAGATTCCAACAGAAGCTGTTCTAGCTCTGCATAAAATATAGAAAATATATTTATAATCATGTTTATTTAATTATAATCATGCCATGTAACCCAAGAATGGCACAATCATTATCAGTTTGGTATATAGACATATAAATTGTAATGATAACGCTGATAATATGTGGTGTTGGTCTTGTGATACCTGTTTTGAATTCACAATTTATTAAACTGTATAATTGAAGTGACCCAGCTTTTTGAATATTTATTTTAATGTTTGTTTCTACTGTAGTGCCCAATACAAAAGCACTGAATATTAAAATGATATTTTTTTCTTGTAGTTTTAAGGCATTTCAGGTGCCATCTCAATGTCAAGATACATTCTTTGTCCTACAGTAATATTCATGGGCATTTCCCGCCATTTTGCTGTCAGTTTATTGTCAGTCTGTTGTCAGTTTACTGCCAGTGTGTTGTTAGTCTATTACCAGTTTAAAGTGGCAAGAAACAATGATACAGCTAACAACAGACTGGTAATAAACAGCTGACAACAGATAGGTAAGAAACTAATTTATAGCTAGCAACAGGCTGACATTAAGCTGACACCAGACTGGCATTCAAATAACAATACACTGGTAGGAAGCTGGTATCACACTGACAACAATCTGACATTAGACTGGTAATAAAAAGTAAAACAGGTGGTAGATTATTGTGAGTGTTTTGTTATATGTATCATCACTTTATTGTCAGCTAACTAGTGAGAAAGAACTTTCTGACAACGCACTGACAAAATAGCTGACAATACACTAAAACGTTCCAAATTCCTCCTATTGTCAGATGTTCAGACTATTGTCAGTGTGTAAAATGTCTGTTGTCACATGTTAAAATGTTACCCATCTATTGTCAGTCTATTGTCAGATCTATTTCTCCTTTAAGATATATGTAGGACTTTGGAAATTTTTGTCTGTACATTTACTGTCGCGCTTCAGAAATATCATTACCAGTCTGTTGTTAGTCTATTACAGCTTATTGTAAGTGTATAAGTGCACAGGAAGACATCTAACAATAGACTGACATGGATCTGGCAATACACTGGCAATCATCCGACAATTTAATGTCAGTTTCTTACCAGATCTGATAATAGTACGACAACAGACTGGTTTCACACTGATAATAAGACTGACAATACTGTTAATAATATGATTTTTTGTAAGGATACCACTACCACACTCAACACTAAAAACTCTAGGATCACAACTTTGTTAATATTTTGTCAAATGCTTAAATCTAACAATGGTATACAGCAGACTATTTTTACATTATAACACCATAAAGAATGTGTAGCATTGCATGAACAAGCTAATTATTTGAGGCTCAAATAGTCTGTAAAGTAATACTGGTAGGCCATTAGATAGATATAGCCCTACCTGAGGCATTAACCCTTTAACACTTATATCAGCCAAAAATGGCTTCTGCAGTGGTCTTGAGAAATGTCCATTTGCAGACCAAGAGAAAATGATATTTGAAAATTTACGACTACAATGACTGGTTTAATAACCGACCCAGTCATTCCCGTAGCAAAATCTTCAAAAATAGTCTTCTCTTGGTCTGCAAATGGACATTTTCTATGAGAAAATTTAAACTTTCTTGAACACATTTGAGGGCTAAGGGGTTAACATTGTCATGACTATACAAAACTGCAAATTGAAAGAAATGTCATATACAGTCATAGTGAGAATACAGATGAAGCGGATTTCATGCCTTCAATTGTAGAGTTCAGAAATACACTCCGACAACTTCGCATGATACTCTGGCACAGGAATGCTGAAAGGTATAATCGGAGCCCAGTTTCATGTAGTACAGTTTATCCAAGTCGCATACTGCCACTTTGATCACGAGTAAAATTATGCATCTGCACAGACAACTCAACCAAGAATGTCATTGACAATGTTTTTCATCTATGCTCTGCCACTGAAACAAATGTAGTCAATACATGTCTACGGTAATTTAATGCAACAACGCTATGACCATTCAGAAGACAACGGAGCTGATGATCATATATAGCCCTCATCTTGACAAGTCGCAATGGATGGAGCCAATCTGTTACTTAAGTATATGACATCATAATCAATTACGTCACATGTAGGCCGACGTCACAATCAAACTGCATAATGAATGGCACATCTAGCTTCACTATGAACATTGCACAGTTCGTCAAGTGTATGAATTGTATGTCTTTACTATTAAATCAACATTCGGGTGAATATTTTGAAACTAATTGGACTGTGTGCTGCTGTTGTCATACGCAGCAACAGCACATGGTCAAATTAGTTTCAAAATATTCAACAGATTACATGTATAGTTAGTTACCTTGAAACTGGAATTTTGGGAATTCAGGATTCAAAGTATATAAATTCAATCCAACATGCAGAAAGAGGGAGGAGCTTAGATAAAAATGGGCGGGGAATAGCTAGAAATGGATTTCTATAATGCCACCATTTTGTAATTGGACTAAATTAGATTCATTTGATTAGCAGAACACACTGATAATCTCATTGTCCAGGTGCATGAATATATCACGAACCATTGTCTCAACTTGACCTTTGCTTGATGATGATGATGATGATGATGATAATGATGATGATGATCTATACCAGCAAAGCATAAAAGTATTGCCATGGTACATTTGTACAATTTAAAGTCTGACTTTCACAAATTTCGAGTCATTCTGCTTTGAAATACCTAACATGGTCAAAATAAATTCCTTTACAAACCGGAAATTGATACATGAAAACTATTTGCCAACATAGAAACACCACTTAACGTATTAATATGAACAAAATCTCGGAGCTTTTGGCGGGAAAATGATACAAGATGGCCGCCAAACCGTTTATCCTACAGTTTTGAAAATTGCAAATTTGTGATCAGAATACCCAAAAACATATATAAAACCAATTTCAGCCTCAAAATCCATCAAATAAAAAAATCCAATATGGATGCCAAACATGCTGTATTTTGATTGGCCCACTACGGCCATGTTTTTTGACGGATCAAATTCCCTTGAACAAACTTTAATGGCCCTTAGTCCCTAATAATATCTCCCAAATTTTGGCCCAATCCCTTCAGCGGTTCTGGAGAAGTGATTTTTGCTAAAACTAGGTCAACTAAAATGGCCGCCGAACCATTTGATCAATCAAGTTCCCTTGAACAAACTTGGTTCAGCTCTTGCCCTAGATCATATTTCATTGGGTTTGCTTCAATCCACCAAGCGGTTTCAGAGATTTTTAAAGACATTTCCTAAAATCGGCCAAAATCCTAGATGGTCGCCGGCCAAATTGGCCGATTGGCTTCGTTTGAGCAAACTTGGATCCCTATGCCCTACGGATACTTCCTGCCAAATATAACTGAAATCGGCCCAGTGATTCTTGAGAACTCATTTAAAGAAAAAAGTTGACGGAAGGACGGACGGATGGACGGATGGATGGATGACGGACGGTCGCCATGACATAAGCTCACTTGGCCATTCTGGCCAGGTGAGCTAATAACAATAAGGCTGACAGAATGTCTAACATCCAAGACAAACAAGAATACACCATAGTCATATGGCAATGTGATATATCAATCTCATACCGGTATGTCGCCATATTCATCTAATTAATGTGCTATTACCATTACTTGGCCATTTCAGATCGGTTTTATCGAACCCTGTGGCCATTTCTCAGAATTGCAATATTCAAATTATTTCAGATTGATTTATCTATACGAATGTTTCAATGGACATATATTATTCATATGAATCCCCAATGTCATATGAAGGGAAATACTCCAAAATCATACAGTGCCAATTAAGTCCCATATTGTAGAACTATTAGAAAACTTTGGCATCCTCAGGCCATTCTGCTGTCTATGGATTGATTTTTTTATTTCATTACCGTAGTCTCAAACATTGAGATCTAATATGACCTGGAAAACTGTACTGCTTAAAGCTTTCGTAATTAGTTTTAACAGCGCAGCACTGTTCGTGTTACTGCAGGGAATTCATCACGTAAGCAGCCAGACCATGGCTACTAGAGTCTAACCAGGTCAATGCTACCCGCTGTCCGGAGCACTTGTCAGGTAGAGAATATGTAATTTTCTAACTAACCAAACGCACAAATCAAATTTTCCACACTTTGTGTAACATTAACCCTATGTTTAGGTATGCCAACTTCATTTCCTATTTATGTTAAGCAATATACTGTACTATACAAATTTTCAATGGCGGTTTTGAAGTCAAGTAAATAACAATTATTTTTAATAATTCGACCAAGTCGATATGGCAATTTGTTCTCTTTGGTGACTAGTAGATTGACCATCAGGCTAGACACAAAAGAGCTTTGTATATTAATAGCATTGAGTGGTCATGTGACACTAATCTCATCTGTAATACCATAATATACATGTACATGATGTATTAACCCTTTATTTAACACTCAAATTTGTTCAAATTTAAATATTCTCATAGAAATTGTCCATTGGCAGACCAAGAGGATTATTTTTGAAAACTTACCACTGGAATGACTGGCTTGGTTATCAAGCCAGTCATTCCAGTTGTAAATCTTAAAAAATAGTCTTATTCTAGATGGCCAATGGGTATTTTCAATGACCACTGCTGAAGCTGCTTTTAGCCAACTAGAGTGCTAAATGTTTAAAAAGAATTATGCAAACCCAGAATGCATTGCTAATATTAAGACTCTTGCAGAACTCATTGACTGGTAGCAAAGCATGTTCCATTAATTAATTATATTCCATTGTATTCACTGCTTTAATACATTAGAATTGTTTCTACTGTTCATGGATGATGTATGAATTGAATATTCATTGCATAAAGCTACTTCTCCGCCAGTCGAGCAAAAACCTGAACTCCTTATATTTATGACAGATTGCTGTCAAATTATATTGTGCTTAACATTTATATTGATGAAACAAAATTGCAAATTTGTATACATTGGTAGACGATGTGGTGGTGCCTATTTTTTAACAAGAGGCCCAAGGGGCCTGTGTTGCTCACCTGGAGCATTATGCATTTTTGTCACAATTGTTGGTGGGTGGTTTAGGAGTAGTCTTGTAAATGAGTTTGTGGACATTTTTGCAAGTCCAATATGGCTGCCAAACATGCTACATTTTGATTGGTCCACTGCAGCCATGTTTCTGACGTAGCGCCTTCCCTTGAAAAAAATGTAATGGCACTCAGCGCCTAATCATATCTCCCAAATTTCGGCCCAATCTGCTCAGTGGTTCTGGACTCATTTTGGCAAAAATTAGGTTATCCAAGATGGCCACCAAACCATTTGGCCAATCAAGTTCCCTTGAAACAAACTTGGTGCAGCTCTTGCCCTAGATGACATTTCATGTGTTTTGAATTGATCCTCCAAGCGGTTTTGGAGCAGATTTTTAATGACATTTTAACGCGGCCAGTTTTTTTGACGGATCAACTTCTCTTGAACAAACTTTAATGGCCCTTAGTCCTTAATCATATATCACAAATTTCGGCCTGATCGGTTCAGCGATTCTGGGGAAGTAGTTTTTGCGAAAAAGAGGTCATCCAAGACGGCCGCTGAATTGATCCCTCAAACGGTTTTGGAGATCTTTAAAGACATTTCTAAAAATTAGCCGAAATCCAAGATGGCCAAATTGGCCGATCGGCTTCGTTTGAACAAAATGGAATCTCTATGCCCTAAGGATGCTTTCTGCTAAATATAATTGAAATCGGCCCAGTAGTTCGCAAAAAGAAGACATTTTAAATTTCCCATTCCTTTAGTATGGGAGCTTTTGGCGGGAAAATGATCCAAGACGGTCGCCAAACCATTAATCCGACAGTTTCGAAAATTGCAAATTTCAAATCAGAATACCCAAAGACCTATATAAAAACAATTTCGGCCTCAAAGTCCATCAAATAAAAAAATCCAATATGCCCACCAAACATGCCATATTTTGATTGCCCCCATGGTGGCCATGTTTTTTGACAGATCAACTTCTCTTGAACAAACTTTACTGGCCCTTAGTCCCTAATCATACCTGCCAAATTTTGGCCTGATCCCTTCAGCAGTTCTGGGAAAGTCATTTTCGCTAAATCTACGTCAACCAAGATGGCCGCCGAACCATTTGACCAATCGAGTTCACCTGAACAAACTTGGTTGAGCGCTTGCCCTGGATCATATTTCATGAGGTTTCCTTCAATCCCTCAAGTGGTTTCGGAGAAGATTTTTAGACATTTCTAAAAATCGGCCAAATCCAAGATGGCCGCCGGCCAAATCGGCCAATCGGCTTCGTTTGAACAAACTTGGATCCCTATGCCCTAAGGATGCTTCCTGCTAAATATAATTGAAATCATCCCAGCGGTTCTTGAGAAGACGTCATTTCAAAGGAAAAGTTGCCGCATGGACGGATGGTCGCCACGACATAAGCTCACTTGGCCTTTCAGGCCAGGTGAGCTAATAATACACCGGGACCTTATATTACAACAAAAAGACCGAAAATTTCCAAATTTATTTATATAAATTGGAAGTAACGCATCTTTAATGACTTATGACTCTCCTAACATCGCTTAGCGCTGTCTAATGGTAGTATGTTATGATCAAGCAATGGACCTTTCCAGTTTTAGCTATGCCCTACCCATCTCTAGCTAAGCTCCACCCATACTTTGCCCACGCTGGGATCAATCGATCGCTGCACTCTCTGAATCTCAATTTCCTGAAAACTATACAGGTTAGCTGTTGAATATTTTGAAACTAATTTAACTGGGTGTTATTACAGCGCCCAGTCAAATTACTTTCAAAATATTCAACAGCATGTTTATTAAATAGCAAAGGCATACAATTCGTACAACATGTTGGATGTGAAGTGAATTAATGTTTGTCATTCTACATGCTAGTAGCCGTACTGTACAGTCACTGTAAATACAATGTCAAACTATTAGCAAATATTTTGCATTTTTTCGTTAAATAATTCTCTCAAGTTTGTTTCAGCGCGAAATTTGTAGCTCTAACTCTCTCAGCCAAGCGTTTCCATTTTCCACTAATTCAATGTACACATCATACTGCACAATATATCTTCGATAATTGGGTGAGATGCGTTAGAGCAAAGAGTCCAACGTTATTTATATTAGATTATTTTTCCTTACAGCTTCTTTGCTAAGATAATCTATATATCGGTAGTTTACTGTGCATATTACATTTTTGTGATTAAATACAAGTACGGATTACATGGCAGTGTTAACCCTATTATAAGTTGTTTTCCTTGTTTATGTTCAAATAGGGAGGTAAACATTAGGTTTTACTAAGGACACAATGACCTTGACCCTTGACCCTTTGACTCCAAGGGGTCATGTGCCATTCCCTCTCACTATACAGAAGCATGCATCCAACTTGGTACCAGTTTGATTAAGTTACAAGAGTCCCGCAAATGGCGCCATAATACTCCGTGATGATGACAAACCAATGAATGAGAGCTATTAGAAAACATCAATTTCTTCCTCAGACAGTAGACCAGTCATCCTATGAAATTGCAAAGCGATCCGCTAAATGGTCATGGAGTTATCTTCCGGAAACCAATTTTCAAGATGGCCACTGGTGCCTGGCAGTATAACGGACTTCGGATCATAAAAATTTAGACATGTTTCTTCCTTAGACCTAGATCAGTCATCCTATGAAGGTTCAAAGCCACCTGCTAAACAGAAATAGAGTTATTGTACAGAAACCAATATTCAAGATGGCCACCAGTGACTAGAGGCCATCTTGGATTTAGGATCATTGTCAATTTTGATAGGTTTTTCTCCAGACAAAGTTCAACCAACCTACTAAGTTTCAAAGCGATCCGATAAATGGTAATGGAGCTATCCTCCTGAAATCAATTTTCAAGATGGGTAATGGTGGTTGGCGGCCATCTTGGATTTCGGATCATCATCACTTTCGATAGGTTTCTTCTCCAGGCCTAGTTCAACCACCCTATTATGATTCAAAGCAATAAGATAAACAGTAACAGAGTTATCAGGTGGAAAACAATTTTCAAGATGGCCACCGGTGGTTGGCGGCCATCTTGGATTTTTTATCATGATCAATTTTGACAGGTTTCTTCCCCAAACCAACTTCAACCAGTCTATGAAGTTTCAAAGCGATCCAATTAATGGTAACTGAGTTATCATCAGGAAACCAATGTTCTACACGCCTGCTCATCCGTCTGTTCGTCCGCCTGCCAGGATGGCACCATCACATAAGGCCCGCCACATTTTTGGTGTGGTATAAAAATGAGAGATAACTTGTGCTAAACACAAAATGTCAATGTTGAAAACACACATTTTTCCTAAGATCACAACGACCTTGACCACTGGCATTTTGACCCCAGGACATTGGGCCTTAAGGGTGGGCTGGATTCACTGTTTTGTTATCTGGGCAGATTCGGATTTGGCGAGATTTCTGCATGAATCTGGCCCAGCCTATCTGGCGGGATAGTCATATTTTAACTTATTATGATATTTATGTAGAGCAGGAAAAATAATAGCGTTTAAATCCTAACAACTGGTATATATTACTCGACTAAATATGGACATGTGCTACGCTTGGAAGTATTTCAGCATCAATCATCAACAATAGGCCCTAACATAAATTTTACTAAAAAAATTGATTAAAAAAATCCAATGCATAGAATAATCATTGCAATGCAAGAAGGTAGAATTACCAAATCGGTAACACACATTCATATTGGCGTTGGCAAGAAATAAAATTTTGGACCATGTCAAATGTTCATATATCTAGGTTACAGGGTTACTAAGTGCATCCCGAAATACACATTTTCAGCCAGAAATCAGGGACGTAAATAAGTAGAATAAATAAATTTGGAAAATCCTTTCATATTATAGGTGGCTAGAAGTTCTTGAGTTTCAGGAGAAGTGCACACTGGAATACACAATTTGGCGATAACTCTGGAAAGCAAGAAAGTATACTCATCAGATTTAGCACACACCGTCATATTGCGACGGTTTATCATAGCTTTGAGATTGAGGTCAATGGATCAACTATGTCCCTAAGTGTATTGTCAAGACAGAGCGCAAGGGCATGAGTCACAATCTCCCACAAGCACATTCTAGTTAATTGACATTTCTTAGTACAATATGGATTTTTATTGTATGTGTCCATATTGTATCTAACAAGAGGCCCTGAAAGGTGCTTGGAACACTCATGTGGAACATAGGCATGTCAACTAGAAAGGCCAACGGCTATAAGTAGACCCCTAAGGAGGTAACCAGAATCTTATCTCCAAAATTTTGGCCCGATTCTGGAGAAGTCGTTTTCATGAAAAACTAGGTTATCCAAGATGGCCACTAAAGGATTAGGCCAATCCCATTCCCTTGAACAAACCTGGTCCAGCTGTTGCCCTAGATGACCGGTCATGAGTTTTGAATCATTCCCCCAAGCAGATTCGGAAAAGAAGGTTTTAAAAGCATTAAAAGAAATTTGCCAAGATCCCATACGGCTGTGGGGCAAATTGACTAACTGGCTTCCTTGGAACAATCCTGTGGCTCTATGCCCTAAGGAGGCTTTCTGCCAAATTCGGCCCAGTGGTTCTCGAGAAGATATTTTGATTTTCCTATTGCTTTAGTACATGAGAGCTTTCGGCAGGAAAACGATCCAAGATGGCCGCCAAACCGTTTATCCAACAGTTCCAAAAATGACATATTTGAAATCAGAATACCCAAAACCCTATATCAAAAACTAATTTCAGCTTCAAAATCGCTCAAATAAAAACCCAATATGGCTGCCAAACATGCTACATTATGATTGACCCTTTAACAAACTTTAATGCCCATTAGTCCCTAATCACATCTCCCAAATTTCGACTCGATCAGTTCAGCGCTTCTGGAGGTCATTTTCGCGAAAACTAGATCATCCAAGATGGCCACCGAAGAATTTGGCCAATCAAGTTCCCTTGAACAAGCTTGGTTCAGCTGTTGCTCTAGATGATGTTGTATGAGTTTTGAATTGATCTCTCAGTGGTTTCAGAGCTTTTTTAAAAGATATTTCAAACAAGAGGCCCAATGGCCTGTGGCGCTCACCTGGACCATTTGCATTTGAACCATTTGCATTTAGAAAAACCCAAGATCGCCACCAAAGAAGTTTATCAGTCAAAATTCTTGGTTGATATGTTGAAGTCTACTGCCATAGGAGCATTCCACCCAAGTTTTGCTCCATTAATTAAAGAGTAGCGCTTTAAATGGGTTTTTTGAAAAGTTAAAAAAATCCAAGATGACTGGCAAACAAATCGAACAACCAAAAATCTGAATAGAAGTTCTATAGCCTACCATGATAGAATCCTTCCAGCCAACTTTGAATAAAATCTGCAAAGTGGTTAAGGAGGAGATGCGTTTTGACAATTTCCGGTAAATCTTTCATAAAATCTGATTTTCAGCCCCAAAACTAGACCAGGCAAAATTCTGAATAGAAGTTCTGGAATCTACTATGACAGTGTCATTCTTGCCAATTGTGTTGAAATCTGCCACATGGTTATAATGAGCAGAAGCGTTTTGACAATTTCCACTAAACTTTTCACAAAATCTACGGTTTTCAAACAAAATACTCGAGCAATCAAAATTCTGAATAGTAGTTCAGGAGCCTAGCCCCTCCCCCATAGATTTTCACCAAAATCCTTGACCAATCAAAATTCGGTAAACAGGTTCTGAAGCCTACCCCCATAGAGTTCTTCCAGACAAATTAGGTTGGAATCCGCCAAGTGGTTAATGAGGAGTAGTGTTTTGACTATTTCCGGTAAATTTTTCATAAAATCTAAGATTTTCACTAAAAAAATTGATGAATCAAAATTCTGTGTGGAAGTTCTAGAGCCCATCATGAAGGGATCCTTTCAGCCAAATTTGGTTGAAACCTGTCAGAATGGTAAGAAGAAGCAATTTGATGATTTCCGGTACATTTTTCAAAAAATCTAAGATTTTTACCCAAGGAATTGCTGAATCAAAATTCTGAATGGCAGTTCTAGAACTTGTGTTGATAGGATCATTTCAGCCCAATTTGGTCGAAATCCATCAGAATGGTAAGGCGAAGAAGCAATTTGACAAATTCCGGTACATCTTTCATAAAATCTAAGATTTTCACCCCAAAAATTGATGGATCAAAATTCCGAATGGATGTTCTGGAGCCTACCACAATAGGGTCCTTTCACTCAAGTTTGGTGGAAATTGCTCAAAATAGTAAGGAGAAGAAGCAATTTAACAATTTCTGGTACATTTTTCATAAAATCTAAGATTTTCACCCAAAAAATTGATAAATCAAAATTCTGAATGGATATTACAGAGCCTATGACCATAGGGTCCTTCTAGCCAAATTTGCTTCAAATCGGCCAAGTGGTTAATGAGGAGTAGTGTTTTAAAACAAAAGTTGACGGACGACGGACAGTCGCCATCACATAAACTCATTTGGCCCTTCTGGCTGCCGGCCAAATTGGCTGACCCACTTTGTTTGAACAAACCTGTGTCACTATGCCCTAAGGACACTTTCTTTAGTATGGGAGCTGCTGACGGAAAAAGGCCCAAGATGACTGCCAAACCATTTACCTAACAGTTTCCAAAATGGCAAATTTGAAATCAGAATACCACAAAACCTATATAAAACCAATTTAAGCTTCATAATCCATCAAATAAAAAATTCCAATATCACCACCAAACACTACATTTTGATTGGCCCATGGCAGCCATGGGGTTTTTTCTATCCACTTCCCTAAAACAAACTTTAATGACCTTTAGTCCCTAATCATCTCCCAATTTCGGCACGAACCGTTCAGAGGTTCTGGAGAACTTGTTTTCGCGAAATCCAGGGCACCCAAGATGGCTGCCAAAGCATTTGGCCAATCAAGTTCCCTTGAAGAAATGGTTCAGCTCTTGGTCTAGATGGTCTTTCATGAGTTTTGAATTGATACCTCAAGTGATTTCAGAGAGATTTTTAAAGACGTTTCTAAAAATCGGCCCCATCGGCTTCCTTGGAACAAACTTGAATCGCTGTCAGAAAGACGCCTTGTGCTAAATATACTTGAGTGGTTTTAGAGAAGACATTTAAAATTTCCTATTGCTCTAGTATGGGAGCTTTTGGTCGGAAAAAGATCAAAGATAACCAACAAACTGTTTATCCGACAGTTTAGAAAATGACAAATTTGAAATCAGAATAGCCAAAAACCAATTGGCTTGCTTTGAACAAATTTGTATCCCTATGCCCCAAGGATGCTTCCTGCCAAATATAATCGAAAATGGCCCAGTGGTTCTTGAGAAGTCGTTCAAAGAAAAAGTTGAAGGACAGGCGATGGGCGGATGGACTGATGGATGGATGACGGATGGTCACCATGGCCTAAGCTCACTTGGCCTTTCAGGCCAGGTGAGCTAATAATAATATCTAATAACTTGCAATTGATGACCTTTCTAAAAATTGGTTTGCTGCTGTGTCCCGCATGCACATCCAATGACAGACAGTTATCATTATCTCAGCAAGTGTGACCTGTCCACCTGTCACTTGGGACAGGGATTTTCGCACACTTGGAGATGTTAGTCATGATTCAAAATTATTTGAGACCAACATTAAGATAGAAACAAACACTTACAGGGATAAGCCACATTAGCAATGATCCTACTAGTTAGCTGTTAGGTCTATTGACTTTTTTATCCCTGTGATAGCGTATTTAGGATTGTATTCAGTAACAAGAAGCCCAAGGGGCCTGTAATGCTCACCTGGACCATAGTCATCTCAACTGGAATGGGCATTAACAATAAGAAGAACTCTAATGAGTTGAGCAGACTTGTAACAAGAAAAGAGAGGCCATGTTTCTTTATGTATCAACGTCTCATGAACAAAATTTACTGGCCCTTAGTCATCAATAGCATATCTCCCAAATTTCAGTCCAATTCATTCAGTGGCTCTGGAGACGAAGTTGCTTTTATCAAAACCAGGCAATCCAAGATGGCCGCCCAAACATTTGGCAAATCAAGTTCCCTTGAACAAACTTGCTTCAGCTCGTGCCCTAAATGATATTTTATGAGTTACGAATCAATCCCTTAAACGGTTTTGGAGATCTTTAGACATTTCTAAACATTGTCCAAAATCCAAGATGCCCACTGGCACAATTAGCCGATCGGCTTCACTTGAACAAATTTGAATCTCTATGCCCTGAGGATGCTTCCTACCACATATAATTGAAATCAGCCCAGTAGTTCTCGAGAAGATATTTTAAATTTCCCATTGCTTTAGTATGGGAGCCTTTTGGTGGGAAAATGATCCAAGATGGCCGCCAAACCGTTTAACCAAGTTTCAAAAACTGCAAATTTGAGCTCAGAATATCAAAAAACCTATATAAAACCAATTTCGGCCTCAAAATTCATCAAATAAAAAAAATCCAATATGGCTGCCAAACATGCTACATTTTGATTGGCCCATGGCAGCCATGTTTTTTGACAGATCTACTTTCCTTGAACAAACTTTAATGGCCCTTAGTCACTAATAATATCTCCCAGATTTCGACCTGATCCCTTCAGCGATTCTGGAGGTCATTTTCGGGAAAACTAGGTCATCCGAGATGGCCGCCGAACCATTTGGTCAATCAAATCTTCTTGAACAAACTTTGCATATGTCTTTCCCTAGATGAGGTTTCATGAGTTTTGAATCGATTCCCCAAGCGGTTTCGGAGAAGATTTTTAAAGACGTTTCCTAAAATTGAACAAATCCGAGATGGCTACCGGCCAAATTGGCCGATTGGCTTTAATTGAATAGACTTGTATCCATATGCCCTAAGGATGCTTCCTGCCAAATATAATTGAAATCAGCCAAGCAGTTCTCGTGAAGAAGACATTTTAATTTCCCATTGCTTTAGTATGGGCGTCTTTGGCGGGAAAATAATCTAAGATGGCTGCCAACCTGTTTATCCAACAGTTTTGAAAATGACAAATTGGAGATCAGAATACCAACAAACCTATATCAAACCAATTTCGGTTTCAAAATACATCAAATAAAGATATTCAATATGGCCGCCAAACACACTACATTTTTATTGGCCCACGGCAGCCACGTTTTCTGACGGATCAGTTTCCTTTGAACAAACCTTAATGCCCCTTAAGCCCTAATCATATCTGCCAAATTTCAGCCCGATCCATTCAGCGGTTCTGGAGAAGTCGTTTTTGCGAAAACTAGATCATCCAAGATGGCGGCCGAACCATTTGGCGAATCAAGTTCCCTTGAACAAACTTGGTTCAGCTCTTGCCCTAAACTATATTTCATGAGGTTTGCATCCACCTCCCAAGCGGTATCGGAGAACAAGATTTTTAGACGTTTAAAAAAACCAGCCAAAATCCAAGATGTCCGCAGACCAAATTGGCCGATTGGCTTCTGTTGAACAAACTTGGATCCCTATGACCTATGGATGCTTCCTGCCAAATATAATTGAAATCAGCCCAGTGGTTCTTGAGAAGTCATTTAAAGGAAAAGTCGATAGACGATGGACGGACTCACTTGGCCTTTCAGGCCAGGTGAGCTAATTATATAAGCAGTAACCTATGACATAGACAGTTATTCATAATGGTAGCTTGGATTAGACACTTCTATTTTAAAGAATGTATTCTAATCAATGCTTCAAAATGCTTTCAATCATTGTTAAGATTACTCTTGAAAACCACTTTTTATTGATTTTGAATATAAAATAAAATGTTTCAAATCCGGCAATCTGGGTAGATTTGCAGTGCATCTGATCAAATTCCCGTGCCATAAACTACTATCCTGCTGGATTATCCGGCCGGCTACTGAATCCGGTGCATCCCTAATTAGGTCCTACCCTCTCTCTCTCATTATTAAGAAGCATGGGTTTAATTTTCAGTTCAGTAATAACCAAACATGAGACGTGCAACTAATTAGTCGAGTGAAACGCAAAATACTAATGCTGAAAAGACCGAGACTTTTACCAATATCACAATGACATTGACCTTTGATATTTTAGCCAAAAAGGTCATTGCGTCATACTCTATACTTATGAGGAGGTGGATGTCCAAGTTTGGGTCCAATATGATTAACCGAACATGAGATATGAACTGCTAAGTTGAGCTAAACGAAAATGTAAATTTTGAGAAAAGATTTTTTTTACCAATGTTACAATGATCGCGATCAATGACCTTTCGACCCCACCATAATTGTGTGATGCCCTTTCATTATATGGAAGCATGTGCCCATGGTTGGTTCCAGTATGGTTAACCAAAGATAAGGAGAAATAAATTGTCTCTGGGGTTTATACCCCTATTTTATATTTTTGTATTCGTAAGTCCCCCTGGCATTGTCTGCTAGTATTTAATATTACAGGCTGAGCATATATGTCCACTTGCACCATTACAGTATTTATTCTCAGTTAACGTTTACCCACTAAGAATTTCTAAGCTACTTATGTATAGAGCAGCTTGGGCATTTGAAAGAATGACCTGTCCTGATCCATAATGATGATGATGAGTGGCAGCTGGAATGAGTCGAAACTTCTTTCAACTGTAACCTGTTTTCTCAACGTCCGTCATTGTTTCTTGTTCATTGTGAGCAACATCAGCTCCTTTTACATTCTCTTTGTCCTTTTAACCCTTTAACATTCACATCAGCCAAAAACGGCTTCTGCAGGAGTCTTGAGAATTGTCCATTTGCAGACCAAGAAGACTGTTTTTGAAAATTTACCACTGGAATGACAGCTCGATAACCGAGCCAGTCATTCCAGTGGTAAAATTTCAGAAAGTCTTCTCATGGTCTGGAATTGACATTTATTGTGAGAAAATTGAATTTTTTTAAAACAAATTCGAGGATTAAATGGTTACGTTATGATAGCAAAACATGTAACAAGTTGGTATTATGGCATTGTGTGTGTGCCTGATACTTGGAGCAGGGTTGGGTTTTGGACAGTCCAAAACTAACTTTGAGCAGACATTGTCCAAAACCTGTCTAAAACCTGTCTTAAATGGTTCAAACCAGACCAAAACTGTCCAAAACTATGTTGGACATATCACCATACTCTTATGCATCATAATCCGATTAAAAAATAACAAGAAATCAGAGATTGCATCAAAAGCACTATATTAAACAAATCCATTTTATTATTTGAGTTATTATTACATTTTTATCAAATACATACAATTAAAACTTAAAAGGCTTAATTAGGTTTAATTAGTAGTCCAAATCAGACAGCCCTCTCAACATCCTGTAGCAAAACACTAGCTTTGACGCGTTCTCTACTCCAAGCCTATTACAGATTTTAGTGTGGATATAGCTAAAATTGCTCAAAATTCTCTCAATCGATGCTGATGATGCTGTGCTTCAAGCAGCTGAATAGCCATATCAATAAAATCACCTGGCACACCTAGTGTTTTCAAGGCCTTCCACCGTGTCACTGAAGGCACTTGAACTGCAGCATCACAGAAATATGATGCAGGAAATGGGCTGCTTTTAGCCTGGTATGCAATAAATGTTGCTATAAAGCTAGGGTTCTTAGCTATTATCCAATTGTTCACTTCTTCAAACTGTTTTGCTACCAGCATCTCGCACTGAAACTTTGGATGTAATGTGTATGCGACAAGATGCTCTGGCAGAATTGCCTTGCTGAAACGTGCTAACAGAGTTTTCTTGTGTGGTTCTAGCAGAGTGTTGTTTAGTAATTCAAGCCAAACATGGCATGCATCGGCCAGTGTTGATGTGTCACTCTGACATGTGTCAATTGCTATTGAAATTGGCCGAAGTTGTTCGGCTAAGTCTCTTGCATTTCTAAACAGGTTAAAGTCCATTATCTTCTTAACAATAGAATTATCTATTTCTCCTTCATGGTCTTGTACAATTTTCATGAAATGTGGACGGTTGTGAATGAAGGAATCAATACACACGAGTTGACTCTTCCATCTAGTGTCACAAGGAAGATGTGGCTTAACACTACCAATACATTCCGAGAGCCAGGATAGTGGCTTGTGGTGATTCCTGAAATATTTTTGAATCTCAACTACATGCTTAATTAGCGTGTCCGGTGTTATGTCTTGCCCTAGTAAGTTTAGCCAGTGTGCAGAACAGCCATAGACAATAAGATCATTGTCATCAGCCTTCAAACCATCACGCATTTTTTCCATGTTCTTTGCATTATCTGTGACAATGCTCTTAACTGTACAGTTGTATTTTGTCTTAGCATATTGTATTGTCTCTTGACACTTCACCTTACAGTTTTCAGCACTTTTAGTCATAGAACCAGTGTCAAAGCTGTTTAGGAAGAAGCTCTTTCCTTCTACTTGCAAGAAGGATGCTATGATAGGTTCATTGTGAATGTTACTCCACCCATCCTCCACTAATGTTGCTGTCTTGCCATCAAGAATCACCTTCATATCCTCTGTCACCTGATCATGCACAGCATCTAGAAGCTTTCCACCAATCAGTTTACGTGAAGGGGGTTTATATCCTGGGCGTAGCATACTAACAACTTTTATGAACTGCGGATGTTCAGCCATTGAAAATGGAAGGTTACAAGCATAAAACAACCTCGCGACTTCTATATCTATTGCTATCTATTTATTTTCAAAACTTTGGGACTTGCTGAATATTAGTTTGACTGTTTGCATCAGTCTATCTGAAGGGTGTTAGTGTGCTATGCCAAATTGTTTTCATAATATTACTGTAGTAAAGGTATTCAGGCAAGAGTATTTCTGAAAACCCTGGGTTGCAGAAAGTATAGGGTTAAGCAGATCATTGTGTTTTATTTCTAATCTTAAGCCAGAGCCCTCACAGGCCAATTATCACACCTATACCATTGAATTGTAAAGAGGCTCAGCATGTGATTGTGGTTATCAGAGATTATCAGACCTGGCTCTATTACTAGCATGGCAAAGAGAATAATTAACTCAGGTATCTGAACTAAAGGTGAGACATCCTGTTGATAACCCCCTATGCGGCCAAGACAATTACAGTTAATACTAACCTTACCTACATTGTACATTATGACTTTTAAACACAACTTAGCAAAAAATTTTGAAAATTTTTCACTGAAATGACTGGCTTAGTAAAAGCGGCAGTCATTTCACGAGTAAATTTGTTTTCCAGTCAAATTAGTTTCAAAATATTCTGCAGTTTTCCCGCATAGTGTCCTTGAAAATGATAGCTGAGGAATTCATCGGTGAAAGGGTTAAGGCATGTATTAGATATATTGGACTCCTAGCACTCCAATGTCAACAAAAAACATTTTTCAAATAAAATTAAAAGATAAACTGTTTTTTTATTTTCAACAAATTTGTCATCGCCCAACAAAATTGTTGAAAAATTAAAACCAGTTTCCTTGGTATAGTCACAATAAAATATAGAATTTTTAATTATTGACATTAGAGGGCAAGGGGTTAAGCATTAATTTTATTTACCTTCAAAATCTTGATGTCTTTGCTGATGTGTGTCTGCACTGTCTGTATCAGCCTGTTCAACAGGACTTTCAGTAGACTTCTCATGCTTCTCATAGTCTATTTTCATCCTTGCTACCTTGTTGACAACTGTGTACTCACATCCTCTACACTTAGCCATTTGTTTGCCATTAATCTTAACTTCCAAAAAGTGCTTCCAAATTGGATCCTTAGGCCTACCACCTTTGAAATACATATTAACTATTTCAAATACCATCAACACATAAATATTCAGGACAACAGAAGAATTCAAAGATTAATGTAGCACAAGGATATCTTTTTACTAATTGTCTAATTGATATCTAGCATTAACTGAGGATAGATGAAAACATGAAGAATCTAATTTATATTCTATCAGATTAATGCCTTAATCCCAAATTTGCATAAGATCTTATGTAAACATAGCTAATGTGTGTACTGAGTAGTGCATTCTAAAATGGCCTTAGAGAGCAAGGGTCATCAGTTAATTGTTGAAACAACATCTTAGCAGACTATATTTTCTCTATGAGTTTAAGATTCTTCCATAGGCCATGAACATTTTGCAAGAAATAGATTTAGACACAGAGACAGTTCATAATAATATAAACATCTAGCTGTACATAGGTAGTCTAATATGTTTACATTATTGATTAAATAGGGTTTCTGTGGGTTTAACACAACTGGTCGAAATATACAGAGTTAAAACATTTAAGACAAACAAAAGTTGAAAAAAATTAACCCATGGATTATAGAAAGAAGCAAATAAGACTCCTAATTTATTGAAATCATGTGTCCTTTTAGATTATTATTATTATTATTATTATTATTATTATTATTATTATTATTATTATTATTATATAGCAATAAAGTATCCAAAAATACATGTAGATAACCATCCATCAATATGTACATGTACCTGTATGTGTCTAAATGCTATATAGTTGTTTTAAGAAAATTACATTTCCGAAAAATATTTTTTATACCAATATTTTAGGTTTTGGACAGTTTTGGACAATTTAAGGTGTCCAAAACCTATTTTGGGCGGACGGTTTAAACCATGGTTTAAACCGCGGTTTAAACCACTAGTGTCCAAAACTTGCCAACCCTGACTTGGAGATACAGTCAAGTTGAACAGCCTAAATAGATCTAGGTTATTAAACTTGGTTCATCAAGTAAGGTATAGGAATCCATTAGGAACTGCTCAGTCCTGGTAATCCATTAAGAACTGTTCAATCAAACCAACCAAACAGGTTCGGTAAAGTGAGATGTATTGACGTTGTTTAGACCAGTCTGATTAGTGCTATAGTATGTTTGAGCACATAATGAGGATCATCTACCGAGCATGGGGATTAACTGATAGCGGGAACAATAAGACGCAAACGGTGCTATCACCAAGCCTTCTTTACAGTGCCTCGAGCAGAAGACAATGCTATGACAGCAACAATAGCAGAAACATACAGGCGATTTATTTCCAAAATATTCAACATGTTTAATGATTTAACGGTCAAGATTCGGTCACCCAGTGAATGCCCATTTGAGTAATAAATTTTCAAAAATAGTCTCTTAGCCAGCAACTGGACATTTCTGAGAGGATTGCTGAAGCCATTTATATGTCTTGCTTGATGCCATGAAAGGCTAATATAGAACTAGGTGTCTGAATACTCATGACACAGATGCTGAAACAAATTAAATACATCCATACAGAACAGCTCAGAATTAATGTAGAATGCATCCAAATCAAAATAAAACGTATTATTGAATATTTTGAACAATTGGATTGGAATATATTGGACAGCAGACTTCCAATCCAATTATGTTCAAAATATTCAAAAGAAAATATTAGCTCATTTATGAGCTGTAGTACTGTACTATAGAACGAGCTGTCTGCACATTCGTGATACAGATGCTGAAATAAAATAAAATATATTGTCATCGTAGTAGCAGCATTCGCGCAGTTTCACCTGCAATTGTAGTGGTCAGTTCATAAGCTGTTGTGAGTACACTGTGGTCTAGTTTAATATATATGGGACTTGTAAGATCCACTTTTAGTTGTAACGTCCAACAAACTCTCAGCAATAATAACGTTGATCAGTATCGATCTATAACTTTCCATTCTATTACAGCTGAATCCTGAATAGTTGTCTTCATTATTGATACACATTGGCCAGTTTCCATCAATTTGTATGACCACTGACCAGTGATACTATTTGTGACCGGTGGTGACATCTATAACTTCCAATCATTTGTCTTCAGGCAACTGCACATGATAGACATTAATAATGGCTGAAATCTGATGATGTGCATAGCATCGCAAGTATGTGGAAAACTGTTGAATACATATGAAAAGTAACAGTCTCCTATCAAACCAGATGCTCATGGTAAAAGATATTCGCCAGAATATTTGTTTACGTCACATTACATTTAAGTTTTATTCAAATTGGATAAGCATTTGATGAATTAAATGTCCATTAAAAACTGACATTCTACCTACTAGATTAATCCATTTCTAGCTATGCCCCGCTGATTTCTAGCTAAGCTTCACACACACTTTGCACGAGTTGGTGTGGATCGAACCCTGACTTTCCAGAATCCCAATATCAATGAAGTATACAGGTAAGCTGTTGAATATTTTGAAAGTAATTTGACTTGGTGCTGCCAAGTCATATTATGATCATTTGGCCCCCAAATCGATAGGGTTCTTCGGACCACCAAGGACAAGCTCCCAACCAAAATTAGTGTCCTGTCAATCGAACTTGCATTATCATCCGGAAACGTAATATTACATCATTAATTAGGTCACTGTGAACTTGACCTTTAATCAGAAAATTGATAGGGTTCTTCGGGTCAACAAGGACAAGCTCCCACTCAAGATTGGTAATGATCTCTTCAATAGAACGTGAGTTATCATCCGGAAACACAATATTACATCATTAATTAGGTAACCTTGACCGTTGACCACCAAAATTGATAGGCTTTTTCGGACCCATGAAAGATTGGTAATGATCCTTTCTATACAACTCGAGTTATCACCCGGAAATGCAATATTAAATCATTAATCACTATAATCATTCTTCGAACCACCAAGGACAAGCTCCCACACTCGAGTTATCATCCGGAAACACTATATTACTTCATTAATTATGTCACCATGACTGTGACCTTTGACACCAAAATTGATAAGCTTCTTCAAACACCAAAAACCAACCTCCAAACCAAGTTTGGTGAAGCTTTCTCCACTAGAGATAGAATTATCCCACCGGACGGACAAATGCTATATACCACCCCCAAAACCCACACACATATCTATATCGGGGGAACGGCGGCATAATCACTGACAGACAAAGTGATTACTTCTCGACCATCAAAGTGTTACACAAATAAAGGTTATATATTTAAATCTATAGATCAATGGAATACATGCATGCACTGAAAACTGGTGGCTCTTCTCCAACAGCATTAACACTTTACAGATATGAATAATGCCAATGAATTAATCAATGATGCAAAGATGTTATTTTCTAGAGTCTGTAGGATGCTGGATGGTGCATTGCAAGCAAACGAAGTTGCTGAAAACTGTTGCTGTTATTAGAGATTTGACCAAAAAAAAATTCTAATCTTATTTTAGCCAATGACCATTTGTTAGCCAAGATTATCAAGTTAGTCATTCTTGTGGTAACATTTCAAAAATAGTCTTCTCATGGCCTGCAAATAGACATTCACTACGACCACTGTAAAGACTGTCTTTGGTCGCCTTGACCATTAACATGTTAACGTAACATTAGCTCAAAAGCAGAAGCCTGGCATGGCATGAAAAGAAGTGGAACTTAACAATCTGGTATTTCAGCAGTCAGTGTACGGATTACGCATTCAATAGCACAAGATTTGCATGAAAGAAAAGAATTTAAACAAAGACTATAAAACAAGATGAATCAGAGACACTCACAATCCTATTTTCATCACATTGTAAAGATTCTTCGCATTTTACAGATTTTTTATCCTGCTGCATAGTTGTGAAATCCTAGTGTACGGTCACCGCTTTCTTGTATTAAAAATCTAAACAGATCGGATCAGAAGCTTCCGAGATATCGATTAACCCTTTATTTAACACTCACATCAGCCCAAAATGGCTTCAACAGTGACCTTGAGAAATGTCTATATTCAGACCAACAGAATACCATTTTTGAAAATTTACCACTGGAATGACTGGCCCGATAACCCACCTAGTTATTCCGGTGGTAACTTTTCAAAAATAGTCTTCTCTTGGTCTGATAACTGACATTTTCTTGGAGAAAATATAAAAAATTTTGGAACAAATTTGAGGGTTAAAGGGTTAATAGATACAATTTTTCTTATCATGAGCATCACCAAAGTCTGGAAAATCTAGTTTATGGTACATTCCTTTGTGGTGATCAAATTTTATCCAAATCATACGAGCAGTTTTTTAGCTACATCTCCGGATACAGACAGATAGACAGACAGACAGACAGATATCCTGAGCTATGCAAGTTACTAGTGCTAAACCATGATCTTTGTCTTGGATGGATCGATACCAGTATGTAAGGTTTTTAATTGTAAATCACTGCGAGGAGTTCACACACAATGGTCGAATTCAATACACGCCTCGCTGTATGAAATATCTTAGATAATAAATATTCAAGAATGCTTACACTCTTGGGATGGTTTAACCATGTTATCTGTCTGTATGCTGAATTTCTGGCGATTACATTTTCCATAGAGTTTAACTCTTGACCCGCAGAATATTTTGAAAACAATTTGACTGACAGTTGTTGGTGGCTAAGCCACAAACAAATCTCAGTCAAATTGTTTTCAAAATATTCAACCGGTCCAGATTTATTGCGCATTGAAATTATTGTCTGGTGGCTTGCAGCAGACAGACAGCTAGTGGTCGAGGTTTGCATAAAATTTTGAATATTTGATGAGAGTGAATTCACATTTGCATATCAAGAAGAGAATTCTTAAAAAAATGTACTGCTGGAATGATGACTTTTTAAAAATAGTTTTTTCTTGGCCAGCACGTAGACTTTTATAAAGAGCATAACAGCGGCCAGTTTTGGGCAACTTGACCACTAAAGAGTTAATACAATCATGTTTTTTATGTAGTCACATGTGTCTGTCCAGCACAAATCAGAATTTCTTCCTGTTATTGATTCATAGTGGGTTTTTCTACGGTGTTGGAGAAGATATTTTTGTGATAATTAAGGTATCCCAGATGGACCGCAAATGACAAGATGGACCGCAAATGGCAAGATCAATCAGGTTGATTTAATGTATGGCTATGTTAGCAATGAATTATATCGCAGACATTGGATCAATACATGTATACATTTAGTTGTCTTTTGAGATTATTTTTATTGTTGTAAAATATCTAGACAGGACATTAAATGCAGAACCACATTTAACCCGTTAATGGTCATACCGGCTAAAACAGGCCTCTACCATTGTCTTGTGGAATGTTCGTGTATAGGCCAACAAAATACAATTTTGAAAATTTATCACTGGAATGACTGGCTTGGTTATCGAGCCAGTCATTCCAGTGATAAATTTTCAAAATTGTTTTTTCTTGGCTTGTAAATGGCCATTTAATAAGAAAATATTACAATTTTTATGCCCAAATTTGACCATTAAAGGGTTAAACATATATGTAGCAATTAAACACAGATATACATAATTCATGAGTGTGATGCGGGACATATGATGATTACGACAGACCTTAAGCGGCATTTGTCTGAAAGTAAGAAAATTTGATAGACAGACTGGCAGACAGACTGATGTACACAGTTACGAGCTACAACTACAGAATTTAATCATTTAATCCCTAAAATTCCAATTAAAGGTCCTATTATAAGACAAATAAATGTAAGCTCTTGAATATGGTAGCAACAGCTCCCAGTCAAATTAGTTTCAAAATATTGACTAGAATATTCCTTATAACAAAAAGAATTTGTCGCTTCTGGCGTGAGTGGCGTGTAAAGTATAACGCCTTAAACCAGCCTCTGCAGTTGTCTTGAGAAATGTCCATTTGTAGGCCACGAAAAGACTATTTGTGAAAATTGGCTGCTGGAACGCCTTTAGCGATATCTGAGACAATCATTACAGCGGTACATTTAAAAAATAATCTTCTGTTGGCCTCCAATTGGACATTCAATAAACAAATATTTAAATTTTTCTTGGCCAATTTCAACATTAAATGTTTAAAAAAGCTGCTTTCTGTCAGGTCACATTGAACTGTGACCACAAAGACACACACATTATGATATAAGCCTAGTCAGGATTAAACATTCATCTGGCATGATGTAGCTGTGTTCAATGTGTATTAATCTTAACCATTTAATGGTAAAGCCGACCAAAACCGGCCTCTGCAGTGCTCTTGAGGAATGGCCATTTACAGGCAAAGAGAATACTATTTTTGAAAATTTACCACTGAAATGCCTGGATAACCGAGCCAGTCATCCCAGTGGTAAATTTTCAAAGGTAGCCCTTTCTTGGCCTGCAAAATGGACATTATTCAATAAGCAAATGTTTGGATTTTCTTGACAAAATGTGACCATTAAAGAGTTAATAGCGTTGATCTCTCCAGATTCAGTGTCAAGCAGTCTGCTGAACAATGCCTGCCACATATGTTGCAAACGCTGGCAACTGTTGTTGTTTTAACCCTTTAATCCTTGAATTTGTTGAAGAAAATTTTAATTTTCTCACAGAAAATGTCCAATTGCAGAACAAGAGAAGACTATTTTTTTCTATTTACCACTGGAATGACTGGCTCGGTTATCGAGCCAGTCATTCCAGTGGTAAATTAAAAAAAAACGTTTTCTTTTGGTCTGCAAATGGACATTTCACAAGACCACTGCAGAAGCCGTTTTTGGCTGATATCAGTGTTAAAGGGTTAACTAGTAACTTGTGTCCAATATGAAGACATGCTGTTTAAAGAATGGGATGAATGCATGTGAGATGAGAGCGCTCGATGGGTTAAAACATAATGCCAGTTCTGCTGACTTCCTGTGGGATCAATTTAGCCTGGAGAAGCATGCGATATCTGCGCATATCGCTCAGATGGTCTGGAAGATATAGCAGATCATTATAATTCACAACAACAAATTAATTACCCAGATACGAGGTCATTTAATTAGTCATTGTGACATGGTCATGTAGCAGTATTCAGTCAAATTAATCTTAACCATTTACTGGTCAACATAATCATTTTAATCTTATATTAATAATATTTGCTTATTGAATGTCCCTTTGCAACACAAAAAATATTTTGAAAATTTAACAGTCAAATGACTGGCCTGATTACTGATGCAGGCATTGCGTTAGAGTAGCTGTCCTTTGAATGGGCAAAACCGTTGTCCTCTAGACGTGGGTAATTACTAATATCCGGGATAGCCTTATCTAAATACCTTTGTTGAAAGCCGAGAAAGTCCATCTCAAGGTGACCAAACATGTTTACAAGAAAGTTGTTGGGTATTATAAGTCAAATGTGAAATATATATAATGAGTATTTATATCCAGTTTATACTCTTGACTTATTGCTTGATATGTTGCCAAGTCTCTGAAAAGGTACTTTATTATAAATGATTCTATATTAAGCTTTTAATAATACCACTAGATGGTGTCATTCAGTTCAACAATAGCTGAGCTACACCTCAGTCACAGCTAATTTCCCACACACACACACACCCTCCCCTTCCCTTCCCTCCCCCCCCCCCCCTCTCTCCCCCACACTTTCACAGAAACACAAGATACACGCTGTCATACACAAGTTGCCATGTCTGCGAAAGGTATTTCATATTGAATAAATCAATGAATAACAATGTTGCTGGGGGTGAATAACAAATTGTTCCCTTTCAGCAATATCAAATGTGTTTAGGAATTTTGTGTCACTTTGACTAAGTGTTTGAGCCACAAGCATGAAGATCTTCAGTTATGAGGGCTCAGAAATTGTCTGACAGGCATAAAGGATGCAATAACCACTCATACTAATCTCCAAAATAGAACGCAGATTTTGGGCAATTGCTACACCACGATTATTCTTTTATCTGTTCTGCTGTAGGAATTTGTAATAAATAGAGCATGAAGTGCCATTTCGCATTAAATTTATCACTCGCTAGAGTTTGTTGCAACTGAGATCTTATTGAAGGGATGCTAATCTCATCTCAAATGTATTGCACTGATAGATCTAGGTTGATAGATTCCATATCATTCATATGCTGTCATATTCCCATATCTTTATCACTACTATCTGTTTTGTAATATCATGTAAAAGTTGAACAGTGATCGCCACCATTTTGTCTCCTCAAGCACTATTTTGTGATGTCATGTAAGTGCCAATGCATTACATTCTTTATTATGTAATATTTATCTTTTAGAATATTTTGAAACTAATTTAACTGGAAGTTGTTCCTGCCTTCCAGTTAAATTAGTTTCACAATATTCGACAATTTACCTGTATGACTGCTTTTACACTACATATTCAAACTATAGATAGCACTTCTATGACTGAGAGCATATACCGAGGGGGACAACCTAATTTATTTTCTGATTGGTTGAAAATTAAATCATGGCAGCCATCACAGGCTGTAGAAATGTTCTGATCAATGTGCAGCAAAATATAGTGACACTAACACAGCATCCTTGTATTTCAGTTTGGAAATGATATTTAACTGAACGTTTAACGCTGCCGAGTGCCACATTAAAATTTTCAATAAATGGCCTATGTTGAGGTTTAAAAGATACAGAACAAAATCCAAAAGGAATGATATGAATGGATGTACAGATATGCCATCGTGACAAAGAGTTGAGGCTCATTATGAATCAGAGGGAGGGAGGGAGAGAAGGGGGGGGGGGGGGGGAAATAGAGAGGGGTAGAAAGAGAGGATGGAGAAGGAGAGGTGGTGAGGAGGGGAGGGGGTGCGGTGGGGAAGGGGAAGGAAGGTGAGGAGAGGGAGGAAGAGAGAGAGAGGTTAAATATGAAACATGACAGACACCAACAACATTGAGATGGGGAGAGTTAAATATGAAACATGCATGGCTTGCAACAACTTTCAGTCAGATTGTCGCTATAACCCTTTAATGGTCATTGGCCAGCCAACAACTCCCTATACAAGAGCAGAATCTCCATTTCAAGGTCAAAACAAGACTATTTTTTTTTTAAATTTACCACTGGAATGCCTGGCTCAATAACTGAATCAGATAATATTGCAGTAAATTTTCAAAAATAGTTTTCTTTTGTTTTCCAAATGGACATTTTCAAGGAGAGAATTGGAATTGTCTTAACCATTAAAGGGTTAAAATACACATGATTAACATAGGTAGACCCAGAAGTGAATATTACCCAGAAGCAAACACGAGAACTTAATCCAGGGATAATGTATAGAATTGTTAGCCATTTAATGTTCAGGACTGTGCGAAGAAATTCAGATGTTTATATAGTTAGTGAATGTACATTTATAGGTCAAGAGAAAGCAATCTTGCTGTATTTATCACTGCAATGACTGACCTGGTTTCCATAAGATCACTAGAGATTAGATCTGACCAGCTTAACCCTTTAACCCTCAAGCTGAAGGCCCAAAACAGCTTTGGCAGTGATCTAGAGAAATATCCATATGCAAAACAAGAAGACTATTTTTTTTAAATTTATCACTGGAATGACTGGCTCGATAACCGAGCCAGTCACTCCAGCGATCAATTTTCCAAAAACAATCTTCTCTTGGACTGCAAATGTAAATTTTCTTACATAAATTTGAGGGTTAAAGTGTTAACTACTGAAGGGTTAGCAATGAAGTACAACAGCAGCCGTAAAAATAAGTTTTCAAAATAAATAGCATGAATTTAGCTCTACCCTGAAGTGCTATAAAAAGGTTAAATATCATCCATAATAAAATGAAATTTGATAACAATCCAGATTCTGAACCAAACAAAATACTGCAATAAAATAGCATGAGAATTTATGTCAACAAGGTCAATAAACGGAAATAGCATCGATTGTAGTTAATTAAATCAGATAATAGAGTGCCTATACTAATGGACAGACCTAATATGGACAGACCTAATATTGACAGTATTACCAAGGAGAGGTGACAATAATGAACAGATCAACAAATGTTCCAGACTCTAATGAGTTTGTCAAACATTAACTTAACACATGAAGAATGCTTGATTGTACAGGATGAGGTAATATTATTTAGTTCAACCAAGGGACATCACTCTTCACACACAAAGGGAGATAATATTATCGTAACTTTGTGAGGTGATTTGTTTTGATAAACAGATCATGTAAATATTCTGGTTAAACCCAGCCATGTTAGTAATTTTGATCCTAGGAGTCAATAAGCGGCCCAAGGGGCCCAAACAACTGACAATGTTGGCATTTCAAGTAGAAAGGCCATACATTGTATCTTCCATGGACATTTTAGGAGTAATATTTTAAACGGTTTCCTGGACATTTTTGAAAATCCCAGATGGCCACCAAAAACATTTGATCAACCCAAATTGTTGGTAAAAGTGACGAACTCACCCATGCTAGGATCTTTCCACTCAAGTTTTGTTGAAATTGGGCAATTAATTGATTAAGGAGTAGCGTTAAAGTTTTTCCAGAAATTTTCGGAAAATCCAAGATGGAGCCAGAAGCTCATGGTGATGGATCAACCAATGAAACCCCTGAATAGAAGTTCTAGACCATATCACAATAAAATCTGTCCAGTCAAATTTAGTTAAAATTTGCCAAGCGGCTTAGGAGAATATACATTTTACAGTAATTCAAAAAATTACAAATCAAAATTCTCGTTAGGAGCATTGAAGCCTACCATCATAAGATTGTTCCTTTTTCTTAAAATCAAGCCATTGATTATCGAGTTACTTTGGAGTAGCGTTTTAAAAGGAAATTCCAAAAACAAATTTTTTACAAATCTAGCAAGCGTTTTAGGAGATACGTTTCAAAGGATTTCCTGAAAGGCATTTAATAAATCCAAGTCAGCAAAAAAATAGACCAATCAAATTTCTGTCTATGTTTAGAGATGCTTACCCGTTTATAGCTCTTTCAGCCATGTTTGGTTGAAATCAACTCAATAGTTTATAGTCTTTTAACAAACTTCTGGCAATTTTTGGAAAATCCAAGATGGATGCCGGGAAAATTGACTGCGTGAATTGCTGTAAAAGATTTCTGAAGTCAATCATGGTTTATTCACCAATTTTGCAAGTGCCAAATATGATACAACCATACACACACACACACACACACACACACACACACACACACACACACACACACACACACACACACAACACAACACACACACACACACACACACACACACACACACACATATATATTATATATATATAAATATATATATATATATATATAAATATATATACAAATGTATATATATATATACAAATGTATATATATATATATATATATATATATATATATATATATATATATATATATATATATATATACAAACATATATATATATATATATATATATATATATATATATATATATATATATATATATATATATATATAAAGTAATTTTCACAATTAAAATACATGGAATACAAAAATCCAATATGGCCACCAAATGCTACATTTTGATTGGTCCAAAATAACGTATAAAGAACACACGATTGTCAATGATTTCAAAAGGCTTGAATTAAAATTAAAAAATTCCCTAGATTGACATAACTGCAGCCTGTAAATGAGGCACTAGTCATCCTGTCTCACAGTCATCATGACAGACATTGTCAATGTCAACTTGGTAACTGCTAACATTACCGCAGAAACAAATTATAATTTCAACAAGAGGCCCAAGGGCCTGTGACGCTCACCTGGATCATTAGTATTTGAATATTTACATTTAACTAGATGACGGATAATTTTTTTGAAATCCAAGATGGCCACCAAAGAAATTGACCAATCAAAAGCTTTGTTTGATATGTTGAAACCTACAGCCATAGGATCATTTCACCCAAGTTTCGAAATCGAGCCATTAATTAAGTAGTAACGTTTTAAATGGTTCCGGAAAATTGTCAAAAATCCAAGATGGCTACCCAGAATTCAACCAACCAAAATTCTGAATAGAAGTTTTAGAGTCTAGCATCATTCCAGCCAAATTTAAATAAAATCAACCAAGCGTTTAAGGAGGTGATGTGTTTTGACAACTTTTGGTACATTTTTTATAGAATCTATGATTTTCACTTCAAAATGTGACCAAGCAAATTATTGATAGCGGTTTTGGAGCCCAGCATGATAGGGTCAATCCAGTCAAATTTTGTTGAAATCTGTCAAACAGCTAAGAAGAAGCCTTTTGACAGTGTCCAGTGAATTTTTCATAAAATCAAAGATATTCACACAAAAAATCGGCCAGTCATAATTCTGAACTCTGAATCCTACTCTGATGGGGTCTGTCCAATCAACTAGAGGTGATATCTGTCAAGTGGTTAATGATAACTAGCGTTTTCACAATTTCTGATACAATTTTCATAAAATCTAAGATTTTCACCAAAAAACTGATCAAACAAATAAAGTTTTCTACGCAAGTTCTGAAGCCTAGCCCCCCCCCCCCTCCTCCCACCCCATAGGGACCTTCCAGCCAATTTAGGTTAATTAGCCAAATGTTTAATGAGGAGTTGCATTTTAAGCAAAAGTTGACAACCGGACACCAGACGGATCTCAGCCAGCCAGGCATTAGCTCACTTGTCCATTCTGGCTATGTGAGCTAACAAAGTAGATCATGACCTGTCACTTTATGACACAAAATAATAGGCCTCTCCTGGGTAATTGGACCTGATAAACAGAATTTTATTGAAATCGGTTTGTGGGAATTCAACTGTTGCGCAGAAACTAAGATTTCAGTCTTTTAGTAACAATGGCAGGCAATATTATCTTTCTATCAGCGGCATGATACATCTGTTCATGTGGAATCTTGAATAAAAACACAAATCTGCATGGAATCATTGCATGGAAACCTAAATCCATGGATGCTTTCTGCAAAGTGTATGAATAATTATTATTCGTTCAACATATTCCTCCAGAGATGTAATGCTTTCAACACTAAAAGTGCAATTAAAACTAAGTTTTCCCACTGTCAGATCAATACACTGCAATCTCAGGAAGGAAAGCAATATTGATGGAAACTGTTGCTCTATAAAACCGTACAAGGTTTCAAGAATATTGTTCTAAAATGTACACCAACATTGACATCAGATAGCCTTTTAAACTGCACGGACCAGAAACTAATTATTTTTGTAGTAAGGATTCTTCTGTTAATTATTTGAATACTAAATGGAGCTGTTGGTACCTATTGCAGCAACTGGTTCCAGTCAAAGTAGTTTCAAAACATTCAGCCGCTTCGGTCTGCATAATGGAGGAATCCATTTTTAGCTATGCCCCGCCCATCCCCAGTTAAGCTCCACCCACGCTTTGCCCGTATTGGGATTGATAGATCCCTGAACTCCCTGACTATCAATTTTCAGAAAACTATACAGGTAACCTGTTGAATATTTTGAAACTAATTTGACAGGGTGCCTTTGTCAAATCAGTTTCAAAATATTCAACAGCGTGTTTAGTAAATAGTAAAGACATAGAATTAGTACAACAACGATCAGTCCCTCATCAACTATGTGTTTGTGACAAACTTATCTACGTCATTCATGACGTCTATGATTATGACATCATCCTAGACATCACATAATTGATTATGACGTCATATGATGGATGAATAAACTGGAAAGGTCCATTGGCTTATAGTTGAAAGGCTGGAATTTCAGGAGTTACCGGTTAAGAGATTGTTCAAGGTGTATTTTATTAAGCAAATTTCATTATACTATATTGTACACGATAAATGCAACAAGTTTCCATAAAATTCTGTAAGTTGCCATATTTAACTACTGCAAAACTAGCTATTATTTCTGGACAAGATTAGAATCATGATAAAGAAAAATCTACCTGTCTAGTTACATTGAGATTGCGACACTGAGAATTCTGGAATGATGAGAGAATTAAATCTTAACCGTAGCACGCATATCAGCCAAAAATGGCTTCTGCAGTGGGCCTGCGAAATGTCCATTTCCATACCAAGAGAAGACTATTTTTGAAAATTTACTACTGGAATGACTGGCTCAATAACCGAGCCAGTCATTCCTGTGGTAAATTTTCAAAAATTATCCTCTCTTGGTCTGCAAATGAACATTTTCTATGAGAAAATTGAAATTGTCTTGAAGAAATTCGAGGGTTAAAGAGTTAACACAATGACAAGTACATAATTACCATGCATGTAATAGGATTATTTTACAAATCTAATCAAAGGTGTTGAAAGGGTTAATATGATAGACTCATCACTGCAGTCAATTCCGCATATATATGAGACCACAGGTATCTTTTTAAAATCATTAAATGTTCCCTATATCAGGTGAAGACACCACCATCTGCTGTACTACACAGTATCGCCAACAACTGACGAGTTTAAATATACAGTATATGTATCTTGTCAATAGCGACACTGCATGCTATTGGGAATTCCAGGATTTGAAAGAATGAAGTGGTTAAAACCCAACTGTTTAATTAAATTGGAAATGCCAAAGAGCCGGTAAATGCATAAATTACCCATGCCATCACTTCCGGTGTATCACCTTTAGTCATTGTTAGCGCCATTATGCATTCTATCTCAAGATTTCCTTCGATGAGAAATCGAGAAGTGTTCTCGGCATGAAGCCATGGCTCTATTTTCTATAATAAAGCTATGCTGACCATTGTATAAATGTGGTGTGAGTAGAGATGGAAGATTAGTGACTGGCTAATAGCTTGTTGCATACTGTTATATAATCCAGCATCTTAAATTCTTAATGGAAATGAGTGGTTTCATCTTGGTTTTAAAAGCATTGAGTTGAGTTTATCAGCATGATTTCATCGTAACCTTAGTTGGAAAACTTAAAAGTAAAATCACATCCATGCACGGATTCACGGAAACAATTTTCAAGCTGATAAATTTAACACAACAGATGGCCCACCAAAGGCAGGCCTATATATATAGGGGTGGACCTCTACATAGAACAAAGAATATATGGATGTAGGACTGGTACAGATACCATATAATATATAAGAACTGAAGACATGCGCTTATTTTATTCAGAGTGTGAAAGAAAACATTTTTGAGACTATATTTATGTGTGAGGAAATATTATGTTTAAAATATTCTATCTATGATTCTCAGCATGATACATTTTCTATTAGTGCTTAAATAGGGATTTGATCAGATTTTCTTGAGTTTGTCCTGATGCTTATCTGGGTAAAAACATGTGAATTACAGAGAGCGACCTGTCAATCATGTCTATTATTACGCATTATAGACAAGACAAAAGCTTATGACATATTATACTACTGGCTAAGTTAAATAACTGGACACAGCTCTTTAGGCACTGCATGAAAAAAGGTTTAACCCTTACCACTCTTGGTGGGAGATGTGGCTGTCATCTTGAAAAGCGGAATCATATGGGTAACCCACATAGCAAATTTGATTTGATTCCACCCAATCGTTTGGGAGGAGATAGCGTGACGGATGGACGAAAGACAGATGGACGGACAGACGGACGGAGGCGATTTCAATATCCCCGACATTTTATTTAAAACGTGGGGATAATTAACATATATGACAACACAACAATGCACCATTGCACAAAATCTGTTTATTCCTGATGTCTATTCACATGTGCTAACGCATATCATATGAATGACAGTTTCTGTCAAAGTACACTCGATTTTCGTGCCCATGGAATATAAAAACTAATACTTTTGCCTTATAATCAATTTGACCTTTTGAACCCTGCCACGCCCCCACCCCCCCCCCCACCCCCTTGGGGACGAAGCCTAATCTAAATGGTGTCTTGCAAAGCGCATTCCTATGGGTAACCCACATAGAAAATTTGCTTGAATTCCGCCCAACGGTTTGGGAGGAGTTAGTTTGATGGACAGACAGAGAATCAATTTGACCTTTTGACCCCTGCCACACCACCTTGAGGGTGGAGCCTAATCTATATCTCGTCTTGCAAAGCGCATTCCTATTGGTAAGCCACATACCAAATTTGGTTGAATTCCACCCAACAGTTTGGGAGGAGTTAGCGTGACGGAGACGGACAATCAATTTGACCTTCTGGCCCCTGCCATGCCACCTTGAAGGTGAAGCCTAATCTATATCTCGTGTTGCAAAGTGCATTCCTATTCGTAAGCCACATACCGAATAAGGTTGAATTCTGCACAACGATTTCGGGTGAGATGCATTATAATCAATTTGGCCTTTTTACCCCTGCCATGCCACCTTGAGGGTGAAGCCTAATCTATATCTCGTTTTGCAAAGCGCATTCTTATTGGTTAGCCACATACCGAATTTGGTTGAATTCTGCACGATTTGGGTTGAGATGTATTATAATAAATTTGACCTTTTGACCCTTGCCACGGCGGAGCATAATCTAAATAGTGGCTTACAAATTGCATTCCTATGGGTAACCTACTTACCAAATTTGGTTCAATTCCACCCAACAGTTTGGGAGGAGTTAGCGTGACTGACAGACGGACAATCAATTTGATTTTTTGACCCCTGCCAAGCCCACTTGGGGGCGGAGCCTAATCTAAATATCGTCTTGCAAATTGCATTCCCATGGGTACTTGGGTACTATTACTAACCCACATAGTGAAATTGGTTGAATTCCACGCAGCGCTTTGGGGTGAGATGCATTTTAATAAATTTGACCTTTTGACCCCTGCCACGTCCCCTTGGGGGCAGAGCCCAATCTAAATATCGTTTTGCAAATTGCTTTCCTATGGGTAACCTACTTGGCAAATTTGGTTGAATTCCACCCAACAGTTTGGGAGGAGTTAGCGTGACGGACAGACGGACAATCAATTTGACCTTTTGACCCTTGTCACAGCCCCTTGAGGGCGGAGCCTACTCTACATCTCATCTTGCAAAGCGCATTTCCATTAGTAACCCACACACAGAATTTGCTTGAATTCCACGCAACGCTTTGGGGTGAGATGCATTATAATCAATTTGACATTTTGACTCCTGCCATGCCCCCTTGGGGGGGGGGGGGGAGCCTAATCTAAATGTCGTCTTGCAAAGCGCATTCCTATGGGTAACCCACATACCAAATTTGGTTCAATTCCACCCAATGGTTTTGGAGGAGTTAGCGTGACGGACAGACGGACGGACGAACCAATGGACAGAAGAACAGACAGACTGAGGCGATCCCCAACGTTTTTTCAAAACGTGGGAATAATTACTAAGATGTGGCTTAACTTAGGTAGATAAATACATGGATGAAACCTGAATGAAACCTGCTGAATATGTGCAATACATAATTTGACTGAAAGCATTACTTGTTTAAGAAGTAATGATCTTCTGACAATTTGTTATCACAATAATCAGTATGACAGCGGCTGTCATGTCACTAGATTAATAAAATCTCAGTTTTTTGGATCATTTAAATGAAATTGGTTGTGATAACTTGTCATCTATATGGAGGGGGGGGGGGGGGCGGTTCTTGAGTCTCCAAAAATATGTACTATTTCATGTTATATAGGGCATATCATTAACTATAATTGACTATATACAAGACAAACACTGACCAGTTAGCTAACTAGCCAGCTACTGGTAACTATAGTCGACCAGCCTTCAGAACTTGGTCGCAGGATATTTTGACCTGGGGTAAGGGGGGGGGCTAAATTATGGGTTGGGGCAAAATCTATGGGGGCACTATGCGGATATACCATGGCGTGGAAAAACCTGGGGTGGCTATCTTCCCACTTGACCCCGCCCCATCCCTGCTCATACGCCTATGAAATGAGAAATTCACAAATATTCAAAAAGGAGGATAGCTTTCGATTGACATGGATAGATTCATGTAAACACAATGATGTCTTATTACATTTGTTCAAATCATACTTTACTACTGTACAGGTATGTCAATGGTCCAAAGACCAATTAATTCGCTTACAATTTTCATTCACATAGGTATTGTTTGAAATTTAGTACACAGGCATACCAATTTTCATAGCCCATCAAAATAGATTCCGTTGCTATGGAAATGGTTCCATGGTCAACTTACATAGGCGCAGGAACAATGGGGGGGGGGGGGGGGCACGGGGGCATCGATACCTCAGCTCCCAGGTTTTGCCTCTCCCATAGTGTATCCCCATAGTGCCTCCACCCCCTAGGTTTTTGCCCCCATCCCAGGTCCACATACATCCTACACCCCTGACTTAGATGAGGACCCAAATCTAAATGTTCTGTAAAGGTAATTCAGTATGGGTAGCACCTAAATTCAGTCAACAATCCAGCAGTCACCTGAATACAGTCAATGCACACACTAAATTAACTAACTAACTGATTTAGGTTCACCAGTCAAACGTTCCGATGGATACAGCAAACTTAGATTCTTTTATGTTTCTTATTCTCAAATTGCAATATATATAGAACATTACATATATACAAGCGGCATATGAGGCGTACAGTACAGCTCAGAAATAACCATGTTCTGCAGGGGTGGAGTGGCCTTTAAAAATGTGGCACAGGTGGGGAGGGTCAGGGAGCAGAAATCTAGATTCTCTCAGAACATATCTCCCGCATTCTTATGGTCAATTTGAACCTTAATTTGGCTGAGAAATTATTCTACGTTTAACAATTTTTTGCATGAAAAACTTTTAAATGACATCATCAGTAGTTAAGGGTGGGGCTGTTCGCTATTGTTCTTTTCGTTGGAATGTGGTTTTAACCAATCAAAATGCTCCATTTCATTTTCTAGCGTTTGGAGAACAATGACGAACAGGGGCACACGCATTCTAGAGAACAATGACGAACAGCGGCACACGTTTTTCTCGATAACAATGGCGAACAGCCGCACACGTATTTGAGAATCTGCAACACTGGAATGTTCTATTATTTTGAATGAGTTAACCCTTAAAAGTATAAAAGTTGTGTATTTTACGTTTTAACGTAGTGGCGGCGGTCCCCCCTCCGTGGTTATCTACCATTGTAAAAATAATAAGAGATGATGTATGATAATGTAAAATAATAGAGTTTAAGAGGTGGTCCGATAACGGAGGTCATGGGAGGAGGAGGCGGTTGAGGAGTTTGAGGATGAATGCAATGCCGGCCGGCCGAGTGGTCTGATAGTAAACTGTAGAATATTTAGAGATTGCCTGTAAGCTGTTAGTAAGCAACAGCTACCAGTGGATTGTATCATGGGTTAAAAAAATTAACCCTTTCACCGATGAATATATATCTCATTTTCATCGATACCATACAGGAAAACTGTTGAATATTTTGAAAATAATTTGACTGCCTGTTTCAGTTGAGGCGGAATGCTATAGTATTCCTCCTCAGTTGATATTGCTGGATGATTATGAGGGCGATGCTAGTGTACTTGTTTACAAGGTATGCATGATGTACAAATATTTTGTTAATTTGTTGCTGAATATTTTGGTAATTTGAGTGGTAGCTGAATATTTTGATAATTGGTTGCTGAATATTATGATAATCTGTTGCTGAATATTTAGATTGGTTGCTGAATAAATTGATTGGTTGCTGAATATTTTGAAAACGATTTGACTGTGTAAATTTTAATTTCTTATTAGGCGATGTTAGGTAAGAGAGAGGGGGGGTCTTATAACGGAGGTCGAAGGAGGAGGGAGGAATGCTATCTAGGCCAGCAAAATGTGTTCCCCCAGTCATTTAATTTTCAAATATCAGACACGTACACAGGAAGTTTTCCTATGCTATTATATAGATAGTGTTATCTATCGTATTTATGTCTCTAAAATGGCAGTCATTTAATTATTAAATTTTCAAAAATATGGACAAAATGCATTCCTTGTCAATGGCAATGCATTAATCGACCGCGAACAATAGCGTACAGATGCCCATTTAGAACAGTAGCATCCATCGACCACTTTTGACGGATCAGAATGTGTGCTTGCGTATGCATGTGTGAAGCGGGTTATTTTAGTTTTTGAACAGATAAAGAGTTCTCTTTCAAATGATTTGTGGGCCCTGAAAAGGGCCGTGTTTTGAGATAGGTCTCATTCTTCGCAGATCCGCACAGGCGTGGTTGTCAGTTTGGTAACAAACTACGACATGTTTGCTTTTTGTATATCAGTCGGAGTATCACCGATTACAGGACACCCATGCGGATACTGTTTGATTGGTAATAGACGATAGCACTCCTTGCAGGTGTACACCATCTCTTTAGGTTCTGTTTTCTTGATCATACGCCTACAGACCCTCTCGTGTTTCGACCGTCGGCATATGGTGTCGCGGATGTCGCTGGAACACCAACGACACCGCACATACCCAGTGTCTGATCCGTCAAAGTTTGTACTGCTGGCCATTTTAGCCAAATGTACATTAACATTTACATTTATACCACATCGCTCTACTACAAAAAAAATATAAGGAATATCGCGTGAGATGAAATCTGACTGGCTAAGGTTACCTAACTACTCTGCAGTTACACATCCAACCACTTTGCGATGTTTAAACTGGAATGAGAAAATGGATTGAATTTGTACCGTTTATAGGAATATATGTACTGCGGCCGCAAATCCGCAACCCACATGCGGCCGCACATGTACGCATGCATTTTGGCGTGTATGCGTGTTCAGGCATGTACATACACTTGGTGCCATCCGCAATACGATCCCGTAAATCCGCAACATACGCCCGCAAAGCCGCAACATGTGGACCGCATGCGTCTGCACATGTACGCATACATTTTGGCGTGTATGCGTGTTCAAGCATGTACATATACTTGTTGCCATCCGCATCATACGCCCGCAATCCGCAACATACGCCCGCAATCTGCAACATGCGCCCGCAATCCGCAACATACGCCCGCAAATCCGCAAATGTGGCCCGCATGCGGCCGCACATGTACGCATGCATTTTGGCGTATATGCGTGTTCAGGCATGTGCATATAGTTATTGCCATCCACAACACACACCCGCAAATCCGCATCATGCGCCCGCAAAGCCGCAACATGCGGACCGCATGCGTCTGCACATGTACGCATACATTTTGGCGTGTATGCGTGTTCAAGCATGTACATATACTTGTTGCCATCCGCATCATACGCCCGCAATCCGCAACATACGCCCGCAATCTGCAACATGCGCCCGCAATCCGCAACATACGCCCGCAAATCCGCAAATGCGGCCCGCATGCGGCCGCACATGTACGCATGCATTTTGGCGTATATGCGTGTTCAGGCATGTGCATATAGTTATTGCCATCCACAACACACACCCGCAAATCCGCATCATGCGCCCGCAAATCCGCAACATACGCCCGCAAATCCGCATCATACGCCCGCAATCCGCAACACACGCCAGCAATCCGCATCATGCGCCTGCAATCCGCAACATACGCCCGCAAATCCGCAACAAGCGGACCGCACATGTACGCATGCATTTTGGCGTGTATGCGTGTTCAGGCATGTGCATATACTTGTTGCCATCCGCAACACGCGGCCGCAAATCCGCAACACATTTTAGCCGAATGTACATTAACATTTACATTTATACTACATCGCTCTACTACTACAAAAAAAATAAAATGTAAGGAATATCGCGTGAGATGACTAGCGTCCTATCAAAATCTGTCGCGTACTGGCCTACATATAATGACACATACATGCAGGCGAAAATCTTGGATATGTTCACGGGCTAGACGCTATGGATCAGTTTGTTAAATGGTTTATGCGCATAAAAATCTGTGCGCGTTAAAAAAGTATCCAGGGAAATATGTTTTCTCTGACCACCTCGTTATTGTGCATAAAGCATCTATGATTCGCTTTTAATCCTTCAATTTGTATGCAAACGCGTTAACCTTCATCTAAAACCCTCAAAACTAAGTGGCTTCCTACCAGTCATTTAATTTTTTTAACAGAGAGCAAAGTACATCTCTATGCGGGTAATATATAGCTAAGCCAAGCGATGTTGTATGCATAATATTATATAGATAATAATCATGCATCTCGTATTTAAGGAGTGCTCTTTAAAGCGGCAGTCATTTAATTATTAAATTTTAAAAATTGTTATAAAAATAGTGGGAACAATGCCCACCGTCGTCATCGTCGACGAATAATGACGAGCACCCTTGTATCGTTTAACGTATTAGGTGGTCGATGCGGTCCCTCGTGGTTGTAGTAAAAAAGTATTTTGAAACTAAGCGGAATCGTGGCTTCCTATAAACGAAATCTAGGATTTCTTTTTTCACGAGAGAGTTGATACTTACCTCCCTAATACTTTTGATATTGCTAAATATTGGCTTTCACTCAATAAACACTCAGATTTAAAACAGTTAGGTGCCCCTACTGGGCAGGGAGTCAGAGCGTAGTCCGGCGGATGCCAGCCCCACCTCCGCGCATGCGCAGACTAGCACTTCCTCTGACTAGATTATTGGCTGACACACATGCAACTATTAAGAGCCTGAAGACCGAGCCTCTGTGGGGTGGAGAGGCCGGGTCCGTATCTAGGGAGGTAAGTATCAACTCTCGTGAAAAAAGAAATCCTAGATTTCGTTTATTTCACTTCAAGAGTATACTTACCTCCCTAATACTTTTGATATTGCCAGAATTCGAAAGTGAATCTGGCGGGAGGGAGGCGAGGTCAAAAGACCAGCTCATCCCTATACGCTTTTCTGCGTTTAAGGCACTTAAACTTCTGAAACTGTAAGAAAAAACAGTCAGGATTTGACTAACCATCGGATAACACCACCGATGTATGAGAGATGACCGAATGTCATATGCGCTCCCCCCCCCCCTCCTTCCTGGGAGGAAGAGTCGACTGACCTCAATGTCCTATACGCTCTCTACGTACAAGTGCCATGTACTACAGGACAGAGACGAAAAAGCTCCATTTTCGTAACTCTCAACAATGAACCACACAAATACACAAACCATCACCATATTAATAACGGGTAATCGTGACAATACAATCAACAACGGACAACACATGAACAAGACTGACCTTGTTGAAAATGGCTGCTGACATCATCTTCCCATCGGTAAAGACTGATGCAGGCCCAAAAAAGTGGGTGTTTCCATAAATTAATTGTGATATATATAAGTAATGAGGAAATCACCTCAAAAAATATAAACCGATTTATTTTTTCAAAACCGACAAGGCGAGAGGATTAGAGGTGTCACGGAGATAATGGTCTGTAAAACTTGACTCACAGTGCCACTGAGCCACCGACATAATATCATCCACAGGGACCCCATTAAATAGGGCCGTGGATGTCACTACGCCGCGGACACTGTGAGCCTTGGCCACGTCAACCTGCTTCCCGGTGGCGGATTTATGGCAAAACTGAATGCATTCCACAATCCACCTGGAAATGGTGTCCTTAGAAGCCCTCCCATGTGGTTCAATATATGACAACCATAACGCTGACTGGTCGGTGCGCCATGCCGCCGTACGTTGTTTGTACCGGCGCAGCGCCCGGGCGGGACACCATGCTTTAGAACTAGGATCATATCTAGTTAAAGCAGGCAAAATAATAGGTTGACCTGGATATTTCAACGACTGATTTTTAGCCAAGAAATTAATCCTAGGTAGCAGCTTAAGGCCTTCCCCTGAAACCACAAAACGGTCATCCTCGGCTGATAAGGCATGAATCTCACTCCTACGCCTAGCCGAGGCCGCAGCAATTAAAAACACAGTCTTCAGTGTTAATAGTTTCATAGAAATGGAACTAAGTGGTTCAAAAGGCTTATCACCTAGTACTTGAAGCACTAGCGATAAACTCCAAGACGGAATCACAGGAGGATTCCTTGGTCTTAGATTGCCCATGCCTTTAATTAATACATTCAATGTATTTACTTCATCACTTCCCCTCTTAGCCAAGCAAGGAATAACAGACATTAATGCTGACTTATAACCAGCAATAGAGTTAGGCTTGAGGCTATAGGCATCATAGAGGTGACAGAGGAAATCAGCTACTACTTGAATAGATGAATCCATTGGATCAATACATCTTTTTGAGCACCATTCTGCAAATCTGTTGATTTTATAATTATATGCTCTGGAGGTTGACCCCCTCCTGGCTTTGGCCATAAACATGGCTGCTTGCTCAGAAAAGCCCTCCTTAATTCTAGATTCCTTGACAACATCCACGCAGTCAATCTGAACATTGACGGATTGTTGTGAAGGGCCTTGCCCTGGAAGATAATATCGTCCATCAGAGGCAGAGGAACCGGATTGCAGACCAGAAGGTCCAGCAGATCCGTATACCATGATCGGCTTGGCCAATCCGGGGCGATCAGAAGCACTTGGCATTCCTCTTGTCTGATTTTCTGAAGAATTTTTGGAATCAGGATTGCTGGAGGGAATGCGTATGCATACATTCTCCCCCAGCTGATAGCTAACGCATCTGTTGCGAAAGCGCTTGGATCCGGAATCGGAGAGACGTACGTCGTCATCTTCGCATTCTTCTTCGTTGCGAACAAATCGATGTTGGGTTTCCCCCAATGGTCGAACAGACGATCCGCCACACATTGATTTAGTTGCCATTCCGTGGGTAAAACACTCATCCTTCGGCTCAATGAGTCTGCTAGCAGGTTTAACCTTCCCGGAATATGAACTGCTTTCAAGGTAATCTGGTGATCCAGACACCAACAAAGCAGTTTCCATGTCATCATACAGAGACTGGGCGACTTCGTTCCGCCCTGGCGGTTTATGTAAGTCACAACTGTTGAGTTGTCTGAACGAATAAGAACAATCTTGCCCTGAACTTTCTGTAAGAAATGTTCCAGGCCCAGGACTACTGCTCTTAGCTCCAGTAGATTTATATGTTCCTGTGACTGTTCCAGATTCCAAAGCCCTGATATCGTGGATTCTTCCAGGCAAGCTCCCCAGCCCTCCATCGATGCATCTGTATACACAGTCACCTGAGGGTGGGGAGGGGTTAGCAAAACCCCCGGCAAGAGATTCTCTGTATTCAACCACCATTGCAGGTGGTGAATCAGAGGCGCCAACACTGACACATTCGAGTCCAGCGAACCTGTACTCTGGGTCCATTGTGTCATGAGAAACAACTGGATCGGCCGCCTGCGTAAGGCGGCCTGAGGAATGACTGGTTCCAACGAAACCATCAACCCCAGCATTCTCAAGTAAACCCGTGCCAGGACATGACGACTGTCGCACACTGACTGAATCAACGAGATGAGTATTTGAACTCTCTCCTGAGTAGGATAAACATATCCTGTCTCCAGATCGAAGAACATCCCCAGGTAAACAAACTTCTGGGATGGAGTCAGCTCTGATTTTGGGAAATTGATCATCCAGCCCAAGTCTGTGAGAATTTTCAAAACAATCTCCAGATTGGCGGACAAACTTTCCCGGGTGTGCGCTTTCAACAGCCAGTCGTCTATGTACGTGTGGACTGCTATGCTTCTCCTGCGGAGGTATGCTGTGATCGCAAGAACCACACGGGTGAAAACCCGAGGAGCCGTGGAAATTCCGAAGGGCAACACCCTGAATTCCCACTGTCTGCCCTGGAATGCAAATCTCAGGAAGCGACAGAAACTCCTGTGGATGGGGATGTGGAAATAAGCGTCCTTCAAATCTATCGACGCCGTCCACATCCCCCTCTCCAACCCCGCCAACACCGAGCGCACCGTTTCCATCTTGAAACTGGGCGTCTCGATGAACTTGTTCAATGGCTTGAGGTTGAGAATCGGTCTCCACCCACCGGTGCGTTTTGTTACCAAGAACAGGGTTGAATAGAAGCCCGGACACCTTTGTGCCGGCTGAATAGCTCCTTTTTGTACGAGGGAATTTATCTCCTCCTCGATACACAACCTTTGATCTGGATCTCTCGGAATGGGAGTCCATACTGGCACCAGAGACAGTCGCGACGGCGGGCCTGTCATCCACTCTGGATGATACCCCACGGAAAGCCATCGCAAGACTAAACGGTCCTGAGTTAACCGTTCCCACTCTTGCATGTGGTCGGCTAGCCGGCCTCCCACCGGTCCACCTAGGGACCGCGGTGGACACAAGGCATGCAAGAGCGGCACTGTCTCCGTCGCCATACACACCGGCGTGGTCCTTACCGCGGTAAGCGCCCTGTCAGGAACGATAACCACGCCCAGATCCTCGCGCGACCCGCCCCGCCCCGCGCGCACCTCGGTGCACGGGCGGCTGCCTGGCTGACGGCGGCTGAGGAGCCTGCGCCCCCCTCACTGCTGGCCGAATCGCACGCGGCCGAGGCCGGCGCTGCGACGGCGGCTGGCCTCTGACTTGGCCAGCACCACCTCGAGCCTGCAGGGGACGACACGCAGGGGCCGCGGCGCGAACGTTAGCACGACGCAGCACCTCAAACTGTTCGCGCAGCGCCCTCTGGTTATTCACCAGGGTGACCGTCTCCTGGAGGTGGCGACATCCCTCACCTCCAAAAAGACCAGGACCCGTCATAGGCGTACGGAGTAGCCTATTATACAGGTCCTGAGACGGGCACAGATTGTCCAGGGCAAATGTGCGTCTTGCCCGGACACTCCTGGTCACCGCCCGCGTCATACAGTCCAGCGCCAGGTTAATACCATCCTGGATGGTTCGCTGGACCGCGAGCGGGCCTGGCTGGCGCGATGCGGATGCCGTTACTACCCCCTGTAACAGCTGGGAGACGTGGGACAGAGCGGCAATCGAAGCCCTCCCACTCTCCTCCGCATCACGCAACGCGGTATTCGCCGAACGCAACGCGTTCGCGCACAAGACCCCCGCGTCAGAACGGGAGCCTGGCCGCGTATCCTCACCCAAAGCCGCGCGGTCATCCACGCTGGGCTTGGGTACCACACCGTACCGCTGGTAGTCCAGGGGCACGATGCGACAACGCCTGGCCACCTCGCGAGGGGCCTTCGCGAGACGTCCACTCGTGTTAATGGACGACTCCGCCGCCTTGAACATGTCAACGACATGCTCCGCCAGCGGCAGAGAAGGCATAGCGTTAGCAGTTGGTTTCCCAGCTAACCACGGCGTGTGAACACGGTGGCTAGCCGACTGCTCCACGGGCAGATCAGGCCTAACGCTCACCAACCACTGGCAAGCGTCATACCAATCCTCCTCCGTGGCTAACTGCGAGCGCTCTACAAGACGGGGTCCTTCGTCTTCCTCCTGAGCGCAAGCAGTAGAGCTTGACGGCGGGTACGCTGATACACCTGGCAAGCCAGGGAAAACATGCGGGCCTGACAGCACCGGCATGAGAATATCACTGGTTTGACCAGGAGCAGGCACCGCGGTAGAGCGCGGGGTATATATAGCCCCACCACGGGCCCGGCCAGCACCAGCTACACTCTCGGCAAGCCGAGGTATGCGGTACCGCTGGCCATCAGCAGCGCCCTGGGCCACCACCTGAACCGCGGACCTTACTCCAGGGTGAGTAATACCGTGGAAAAAAGCGCCTGTATTCCCCGCGAGGGGTGCACAAACGTCTTCATCCATGTCCACGTCGTCAGACGGCGACCCTAGCAGGTAATCCTCATCACCCTGGTCAGAAAGATTAGACCCCGGGTCAGCAAAGAGAGCTAACCCGGGCTGACCAGGAATGGTGCCATAGGAGGTACTGGCCACCGCGGCGTGCGGATACCCCTGGACTGATAAGCAGCCCGCGGGTTCCAGCGACAACCGTCCACGGTCCCCTATCGGCGCGGCAATAAGCCTGCTGCCAGGGTCGTGGAACGCCCCCTCTAATGGGGCCACCTCTGAATCGTCGGACAACGGAAGCGGACTAAGGAAAATCGATCCAGAGGCGGGGATTACCTGCTCCGAAGCCGATGATGAGGACAATAAAGGATCTGGTCCAGGAAGCATGCCACGAAGCAACCCTGGAACCAAATCTTTTATTGTCCTCTTCATCTCTCCCAACATCTCGGTCCGGAAGGTCTCCATATCCACCGCGGACGAGACCTTCCCCTTACCCTTCCTACTTACAACCTCTCGTTTCCGCTTCTTCTTCTTCTCCTCCACTACCACCTTGTCCGTCGCCTGTAAGCAGCACAAGAATTCGGACATTAACTCGCCCCCCCAGTGCTTACATATGTCACAATTAATCAATGGACCACAAGGGCTACATCGATAACACAGATGCGGCCAGAACTTTACATGCATAAAACGTCCACAGGACGCGCAACCCGGTCCCTGAAACAGGGCAAAGGACAAGGAGTATGAGCAACTAGTTAAGCTTAGAAACTCAATCCAACTCAAAGAGAAGGAAAACGATCATAAAGATCAATATACATCAAAAACCAGCATAGCGCTTGAATTGCTAATAAATACATAGCCAGGCTGATTATGACGTCATTAATCCCGTGACAGGAAAAATTCGATCCCAACAAAACATCCAAGTGCAAGGACGAATTATATGCTGAATGGATAAGTTGACTACACAACCATCAGATACATATAGATAACTCTTTTCTGGCAAAAATGTTAATTATCTCCCTTTGTTTGTTTACAATAATTAACATCACCACATTATCAATAACTAGATACCTGACACTTTGTATAGACAAACCATCCAACGTGACGAACCGGAAACTCCACCATCTGCACGCCTCTTAACTCTCTCCACCTCATGGGGAAGGAATTGGATCAAGAGGGCAAAGTGAGAAGACCTTTATACCAGGCCTCCAACTCACTGGACATAATTTTTCATTTGGTTAGATAACCTAACAGTGTTAGTAGGAAATGGAACCATGGTGGAGAGAAAACTAACTCTCTGCAACTGTGACGTCACAACCTAGCGTCATACAGACCTGTGGACAGAAACAGAAAGAGAAATTAGTCCTAGGTAGCACCGAGTTGACCTAAACCAACTAACTAAGGCGCTTATCACGGTAAACGCGAGTCCCGGAAACACAATACACCGGGAAGAAAACTCGCTAATTTTACTAGAAGTCACCTGATTTAAAGGTCCAACGTCCTCCTGTGGCGAAGTATTCCTTTCCTCCATCCAAAAAAGTGACTAACACTCCAAACAAACACCACTAAAACAGTTTAAGAGTACGAAAAAGCTATTGCACAAAAAAACATGTGTGATCTCTCTGCCAATAATCTAGCAAAGAGGTAGTGCTAGTCTGCGCATGCGCGGAGGTGGGGCTGGCATCCGCCGGACTACGCTCTGACTCCCTGCCCAGTAGGGGCACCTAACTGTTTTAAATCTGAGTGTTTATTGAGTGAAAGCCAATATTTAGCAATATCAAAAGTATTAGGGAGGTAAGTATACTCTTGAAGTGAAATGTCAAATTGTCGCATTGAACAGCACTTTTAAGAGTTTGTGCGCACGAAGGCGGTAGTGCGAATTGTAGCTTCCTATGTCAAATTAGTATCAAAACTATTCGCTTAAGCTACCAATGCGCCATGATATAGGTTTGAAGAATCAGAAAATAACATCCCTGGCATGAGTGTAGAGGTGGTCGCATAATTGAGGTCGAACGAGTTAGGAGGAGGGATGATGTAAGGCTAGCGCGGTGCTGCCTGGCACGAGGGATGAGGTATACTAGCATACATGTTTACAAGGCCTACAATGCTCGTTGTACGAATATTTTGAAAATAATTTGACTGAGGTGTTAACGACAACTTTCTATCAAATCATTTCCATGATATTTAGTGAATATTTTGAAAATAATTTGACTGTCTGCATCAACTTTTGCTCAAATCGTTTCCATAATATTTTGCTAGGAAGTAGATCCCTGGAATGTCTGAAACACCTCGCCAGTCAGCCAGTTAACGGTAATAAACTAGGAAAAATTACCATGTCCGGGTACATGCAGTATGAATGCATTATGAGTACCTTGTCAATGAGACCCTGACAACAAAAGTAATACATTATTAATACATTGTGGCCGCAATCACCTACTACCAATACCGACCATCATCACCATCACCATCCCTCTATAACCATCAGCACCACTACCCACTAAGCACCAACACCCACCACCAAGCATTAACCCCACCACCATCATCCACCACAACACCTATTTTCATCATCCGCCAACCCCACCACCGCCACCACCACCAACAGCATCAGCACTCCGATTTGTATATCGAGGGATGTGGGGGACCCGGCTGGGAAGCTACAATCATCAAACACACGCATAAAGAACCAATGTTTTATTTGTATCCATATTTTCACATTGAAGTAAATATTACATATGATAAAATGTATAGTTGCAGTAGCATAAACAAATAGTCAATGTTCTGGAGATCCATTTATCGATGACTGATTCCTTATGGATCAGATCTATCGCCGACAGAATCATCATCATTATCCTCAGCATCTAGATGGTTCCTTATGTACTTCTTGGTCAGAAACTCTCGTTTTCGAAAGGCTGAGAAGACTGCTTCATCGTATGCGTACCCCTCGTCGATAGAATCTTTAATTTCTTGACAAATTATTTTAATGAGCGTAGAGTTCTGTAATCTTCTCGACTGGAGCATTATGTCTATACACTTTGTAACTAAAGCATCAGCATATACGGAAATAGGCACATTGCCTACACCATGCGGGTCTGTGTCCACTTCGCCATCCTCATCTTCTAAACCTGATTGATCAGCGTCTAAGACCTGCTCAATATTTTGGAATATGGTAAATAGTTCCTCATTGCCTATGTCTTCTTTTTCATCTTCACCTTCATCTTCACTCTCAGTCTCCGCTGAGTCATTACCGGCTTCACTCTCCGACTCCGCTGATGCATCATCTTCACTCTTCATCTCTGTCATTTCTTCATCTTCACTGTCTAGATTTTCGCTATCTTCAGCGTTATGGAATCGGATCTTATGCCGCTTCAGGTCATTTGGCCTATTAAAAGTTGAACCACATTCAAAACATTTATGTCTCGGCATATTGATTATAGGATAAATCTAGCAAGTTACAAGGTTCTTCAAAGAAATCTGACTGCCTTACTACTGTGCAGTTACACGTCCAACCACTTTGCGATGTTTAAACTGGAATGAGAAAAGGGATTGAATTTGCACCATTTATAGGATTATATGTACTGCGGCCGCAAATCCGCAATATGCGCCCGCAAATCCGCAACATGCGCCCACAATCCGCATCATGCGCCCGCAATCCGCAACATACGCCCGCAAATGCGGCCCGCATATGTATGCATGCATTTTGGCGTGTATGCGTGTTCAGGCATGTACATACACTTGGTGCCATCCGCAACACACACCCGCAAATCCGCATCATGCGCCCGCAAATCCGCAACATACGCCCGCAAATCCGCATCATACGCCCGCAATCCGCAACATACGCCCGCAATCCGCATCATGCGCCCGCAATCCACAACATACGCCCGCAAATCCGCAAATGCGGCCCGCATGCGGCCGCACATGTATGCATGCATTTTGGCGTGTATGCGTGTTCAGGCATGTACATACACTTGGTGCCATCCGCAACACACACCCGCAAATCCGCATCATGCACCCGCAAATCCGCAACATACGCCCGCAAATCCGCATCATACGCCCGCAATCCGCAACACACGCCCGCAATCCGCATCATGCGCCCGCAATACGCAACATACGCCCGCAAATGCGGCCGCACATGTATGCATGCATTTTGGCGTGTATGCGTGTTCAGGCATGTACATACACTTGGTGCCATCCGCAACATACGCCCGCAAATCCGCATCATACGCCCGCAATCCGCAATATACGCACGCAAATTCACAACATGCGGACCGCATGCGTTCGCACATGTAAGTATACATTTTAGCCAGCAGAGCCAGTCATTCTGGTGAAAAATTTTCAAAAAGTCTTCTGGCGCCCGCATGCGCGCACACCGCGGCACGCACGCACGCACAAGGGTACAACGTATAACTAGCAGTATCGCGTATTAGCACGTGTTCATACGAGCGTGACCTATATTATGACATACCCTCTCCAACCTACATACTATTTTTCAGACACCGCGCTCTCACACATTATGCCCACAATGTCTAGACAAATGGATAGCTGTCAGAGTCAGTCATTCCGATGATAAATTTTCAAAAATAGTCTTCTCAAGGGCTGCAAGTATGAATATTAAGAAATTCGCTATGGGTTGTTGGGTGGGTGGGTGTTGGTGGTGGGGTTAATGCCTGGTGTTGGGTGTAGGTCGTAGTGTTGCACGCAGGCACCTACGCACAACGTATAACTAGCAGTATCGCGTATTAGCATGTGTGCATATGAGCGAGACCTTTATTAAATCCTCATGACCCTCTCCAACCTATATGCCATTTTTTCAAACACAGAGCTCTCACACATTCCGACAACAATGTCTAGATAAATGGATAGCTGTCAGAGTCAGTCATTCCGGTGATAAATTGTCAAAAATAGTCTTCTCTAAGGATGCAAGTATGAATATGAAGAAATTCGCTATGGGTTGGCGGGTGCGTGGGTGGTGGACTGGTGGTGGGGTTAATGCATTTTCAAAAATAGTCTTCTCTAAGGATGCAAGTATGAATATGAAGAAATTCGCTATGGGTTGGCGGGTGCGTGGGTGATAGTGTTGGTGGGGTTAATGCATGGTGCTGGGTGTAGGTCGTAGTAGTGGAGGTGGTGGTGGTGGGTGTTGGCGGTGATGATGGTGGTTGGTGGGGGTGTTTGCCGGCGCAATGACTAGACAAATGGATAGCCTGCAGTGCCAGGCTATCAGTGTCATTGATAAATTTTCAAAAATAGTCTTCTCTTGTACTATGATGAAGAAAATGGACATTTTCTTGAAGAAATTCGAGGGTTAAAAGGGTTAAGAAAGTCTCTAGCGTCCATGTAATGGCGCAACACGTGGTGGTCGCTTAGGGCAGGACTGAATTATATAGTAAAAAACATGGTTATAACGTATCACTGCTCTGTAGCCAAAAGGATATATTTATATATGATTATGCTACTACGCTCAAAATGTTGCTCTTAATTGTCGTATCTTTAAGCGTCGGTAAACAGCATAGCCGGTGAGCGGGCGTTATTATCGATTTTCACAAACTCTCGGCGCGGACATTGTAATATCCCATGCTTAGAACGAGACGGGTGGTATATTCTTATAGTATTCCTTAACACATGACATGTTTGTATCTCGATTTAAGATTGAACTTGGCGCTTTAACATTCTTTCGTTATTAACACGTGCCGTGTTTGTAACTCGATTAAGGACCGATCCCACGGCTATTCAAGATGTATGGATAAATCATACGCACCAAATAATCTTTTTAGCATAAGTACGCTCGACATACAATTCTATAAACGGAACCCTCAGAGACATAATGACCACATTTTAACCATCGTATCTAAAACGTCTGATGTTATTGCAAAGTATTTAAAAACAATTTGTGCGTAATGCCGGTTAAAATTCAATCAAAATATTCAACAAAAATAGTTTTACTAATAACGTTAACAACGTCAAATTAATTTCAAAATATTCAACAGTTTTCCTGTATGGTATCGATGAAAATGAGATATATATTCATCGGTGAAAGGGTTAACTTTTTTAACCCATGATACAATCCAATGAATCCATCACCACCAAGTCTTGGTTACCATTCCAACCGTACATACCATTAATACGAGATTATTTTTAATGTTTTGTTACTAATCTGTCTGGTAGCTGTTGCTTACTAACAGCTTACAGACAGTCTCTAAATATTCTACAGTATACTAATAACGTTAGCGACGAAACAGTCAAATTATTTTCAAACATCAATACCGTAATTCCTCATACATCCTCAACCTCATACGACCTCCGTTATCGGACCACCTCTTAAACTCTATTATTTTACTAGTATCAATACCAACGATACTGTTCTAAATGGGCATCTGTACGCTATTGTTCGCGGTCGATTAATGCATTGCCATTGACAAGGAATGCATTTTGTCCATATTTTTGAAAATTTTATAATTAAATGACTGCCATTTTAGAGACATAAATACGATAGATAACACTATCTACATAATAGCATAGGAAAACTTCCTGTGTACGTGTCTGATTTTTGAAAATTAAATGACTGGGGAACACATTTTGCTGGCCTAGATAGCATTCCTCCCTCCTCCTTCGACCTCCGTTATAAGACCCCCTCTCTCTTACCTAACATCGCCTAATAAGAAATTAAAATTTACACAGTCAAATCATTTTCAAAATATTCAGCAACCAATCAATTTATTCAGCAACCAATCTAAATATTCAGCAACCGATTATCATAATATTCAGCAACCAATTATCAAAATATTCAGCAACAAATTATCAAAATATTCGTACATCATGCATACCTTGTAAACAAGTACGCTAGCATCGCCCTCATAATCATCCAGCAATATCAACTGAGGAATACTATAGCATTCCGCCTCAACTGACACAGGCAGTCAAATTATTTTCAAAATATTCAACAGTTTTCCTGTATGGTATCGATGAAAATGAGATATATATTCATCGGTGAAAGGGTTAACTTTTTTAACCCATGATACAATCCACTGGTAGCTGTTGCTTACTAACAGCTTACAGGCAATCTCTAAATATTCTACAGTTTACTATCAGACCACTCGGCCGGCCGGCATTGCATTCATCCTCAAACTCCTCCTCCTCCCATGACCTCCGTTGTCGGACCACCTCTTAAACTCTATTATTTTACATTATCATACATCATCTCTTATTATTTTTACAACGGTAGATAACCATGGAGGGGGGGGGGGGCCGCCGCCACTACGTTAAAACGTAAAATACACAACTTTTATACTTTTAAGGGTTAACTCATTCAAAATAATAGAACATTCCAGTGTTGCAGATTCTCAAATACGTGTGCGGCTGTTCGCCATTGTTATCGAGAAAAACGTGTGCCGCTGTTCGTCATTGTTCTCTAGAATGCGTGTGCCCCTGTTCGTCATTGTTCTCCAAACGCTAGAAAATGAAATGGAGCATTTTGATTGGTTAAAACCACATTCCAATGAAAAGAACAATAGTGAACAGCCACACCCTTAACTACTATCATCATCATTATCTACATTGTCTAGATCATTAACAATCATCACCATGGTCATTATTATTATCATCATTATCATATGGCAGCTGCTGCTGCTCCTGCTACTACAACTATTGTTGCTGCTGCTACAGATGGAGGACAGGGGGGACACATCCATCCAATAATTGTGATAAATGTATTAAGCCCTATGGTGGCCACACCTCATTACCCTTGTCCATTCCCCCAAAAAGTCAGTGTGCTGCCACCCATATAGTACTGCTATAACAACACAACAACAACAACAACAACAACTACTACTACTACTACTACCATTACTACTACTACTACTACTACTACTACTACTACTACTACTACTACTACTACTACTACTACTACTACTACTACTGTTGCTGCTGCCACTGTTGCTAATAATAAGTTACTAAAACTTGATCAGTAACGTTTAAAGTCTAACTTTGAAGCACTAAGTGTCACCAACAATGCTTCTGGCAGTTATATTTTAGAAGGGATGGGTCATTGACCCAGACCCTTTGCATCCCACCCCAGCCACCACACTCCGTACCCAACTATATTCGCATCTGTTAGCAGAGTAACCAGCCAAAGTTGTATTTTCCCTAAACCACCGTCATATAGGTTAGTGCCATAAAATCAGTTTGGAGTATAATAATGTAGCGAGGCTAATTTCCACCTATCTCGAAACACTGGGGGATTAGCTTGATGGCAATAGCTCTGCTACACTTCAGAAATTTCCAGGATGAGGTTGCAGACAAAAACGACTGAAGACACTTCAATAGTATTCAACAAGATGGTTCTTCAACTAATAAATGACTTCAACTTTTAATAATTTTAAATTGACTCTATACACAGACTGATGTTGATACAAAATTTCTATACAAACTACGAACGCTATATTTATCTACTATTCTGGCTTAAATCTCTGTCTACTATCTATCTATCTCTCCATCTCTAGCTCTGACTCTCACTGTTTCTCTCACTCACTCTCTCTGTCTAATATACAAATTCATTCACATTTTATAGCTAGTAGTCATTAGAGTCAACAAAAAGGTGGTCAAGAGACATGTTCGAAATAAATTAAGAACATGTCTAAAATCATTAATAACTTGTTTAAAGAATCAAGTTTTTACTAATAGTACTTTTGTGAATACCAGATTTATGCAATTCAATGAAAAATATAATTAACCACTTTCATTCTGTATACGTGCTGACAGTATTTTACTCTGACAAATTCAGAAACTCCTGATGACTATTTTGAAAACAATCAAAGCGAAAGTTGTTTCTCCTTGAGGCAGCAACAACTTTCAGTCAAATTATTTCCAAAATAATATACAGGTTTCTTATGCCAATGTCTTGAAATCATGTTTATGGGAATTCAGAATGAAAACGGTTATCGGATTATAAACATGCATTTTCATAAGTATGTTATTATATATAAAGGTTCAGTATATACATGTCTTGGAATACTGTGATTTATTATGTCCACACTGCAGGCTTGGGCGCTTTAATTGTCCTGGCTATTAATTGGGGTATTGTCCTCTATCCACTATACTCCTAGAATCATCACTCCGGATTTCATATGATTCAGTTGGTCACAATTATGAACATTCTAATTTATGCTGGTTAAGATCAATACTATATAACTTCACACAGAATTTCCTATACCTGGCCTAATAGCACCATGACAATAATATGACCATAATGTATTATGAAAAACTTTCATAAATATGATAATTTGGATCATATTTAATAATAGCTATAGGATACACCATTACTGATGAGAAGACGCAAGGTATTCTGCCGTAGCTTTATGCAGAGTTGACCAATTTAATCATTCCGTTAATTTAGTCCACAGCGGATCGCAGAAATTTTAATTGCCAATTGTACATCGGAAAAGGAAATAATTCTATGATTAGCATGTAACATTTAATTAATAAATTTATAGAGTTGGAAACTAGGAATGGTTGCGATATATAACTGTATTAAAAAAATCTTTTTTTCAAGCTCAAAATGTGCCATGGCAATGCTGTGTTGCTGTGGTGCCTACGCCAGCCCTGCTCTGTCTCCACCACCACCCCCTCAACACCAACATGGGCAGAACCAAAGAAAAATGCTATCTTGCAATCCCCAATCATATGGGTAGGTCATACAGCAAATCTTTCACACTATTAATCACCCACTCAACCAGACCAGTCATTACCCACTCAATTATGCCAAATTAATCACCCAGTCAATCATGCAATTAACTACCCATGCAAACACAACATTAACTAGATTGCTCAGTCGATGATGTGCCATCGCAAATCCCCTTGTTCAACGCTTTGAACTTTTGACTCACAACCCACCCCCAGAGGTGGAGCCAAATGTAAATGTCCTCGCGCGCTCTGAAATCATATGGGTAACTCATACCAGATTTCGTTGAATTTCATCCAACAATGTCAGAGGAGTTGCATTCCAATGAATTTCTTGACCTTTTGACTTCATCCCCCAACACCCATGGGGCTGGGCCAAATGTAATTGTGCTCACCCACTCCACATTGATATGGGTAACAGCCATACCAAATTTGGTTCAATTCCGTCTAGCGGTTTCATAGGAGTTGCATTACAATCAATTTCCTTTACCTTTTGAACCCATCCCCCAACCACCCCTTAGGGCGGAGCCAAATGTAAACGTCCTCTTGCACTCCGCAATCATATTGGTAACTCACATACCAAATTTGGTTGAATTTCATCCAACAGTGTCAGAGGAGTTGCATTACAATCAATTTCTTGACCTTTTGACCGCATCCTCCCACCCTGTGGTGGCAGAGTTAAATGTTAATGTCCTATTGCATGCCACAATCATAGCAGTAACATGCATACCAAATTTGGTTGAATTCTGTCCAACCATTTCAGAGGAGTTGCATTACAATCAATTTAGATTTGTGACCACCCCTCCCAACCCACCCACCTCCTCCCACTGTGAGCAGAGCCAGATGTAAATGGCCTTTTGCAGTCCACAATCATATGGGTAAATCACATACCCAAATGGATTTAATTCTTCCAACGGTTGCTGGAGTTGGGTAAAAATCAATTTGGCCCTTTGAACGCTCCCCCACCCCCTGGGGCCGGAAGCATGAGATAAATCTAAATGTCCTCTTGCACTCCGCAATCGCATGCGTAACTCACTTACTCACATACCAAATTTGGTTACACTTCTTCCAATGACTTTTGAGGAGTTGTTTTACAATTGTTTTCCAATCATACAGACACATGGGTGGGACGGCATATTCCCACTTTTCTTCAAAAATTTGAGGATAATCCATAGATATCGTATGTACTGGCTAGATGGCTCATGCACATACACATGTATCCTCACTATGAGGATAGTTGCAGCAACCGCTGATGATGTGAGTTCAGTAAATCGCAATTGTGCTTGACCGGGTATTCACTTACTGTCTGAAGCAGATGATCAGAGCCATCTAGCCAGTATATATGATATCTATGGATTATCTCCAAATCTTTGAAGAAAAGTGGGATTATGACGTCCCACCCATGTGTCTGTCAGATCTGAAGAAAACAATTGTAAAACAACTCCTCCGATGTCATTGGACGAAGTTCAACCAAATTTGGTATGTGAGTTACGCATACGATTGTGGAGTGCAAGAGGAGGGGTCGGGGAGGGTTCAAAGGGCCAATTTAATTTTTTACCTAGAACTCCAGCAACATATATAGCCTTCAAAAAATTACTAAATTATCTTTTGGTAATTTGACTAGAAATTGAACAGACACACATTTTCATATTTTTATCAGAAATAAAATTGTATTGGTTGTATTAATCTGACACCTTATTCGACTACATATTAGGTTTAGTAAAATAAAACATTATTTTGGAAACTATACATCCGGGAAGAAAATACTGAACTCTGAAATGCCATTTTGAAAGGCTCATGAGCGATCTAGGGCATATAATACAAATATCTATGGGATAATCACTTAATCAATCACACAATTAATCATCCACTCAACCATGTCATTAATCACCAACTCAATTACACCAATAATCACCGACTTGATCATGCCATTAATCACCCAATCAATCACACCATTAATCACTGACACCATAAATACATAAACAGGAATTCCGCGTAATTAAATGTCTCGTCTGTCTCATGTTTGTCACAGTGACATTGACCTTATGACTTCCGTATTTATAATCATGCTGCTTCCTAATATTATCGGTAACCATGTATTCAAGTTTAGTTCCAATAGGATTAAACAATACTGAAATATAAATGATTTACTGAATGGAAAAACTTACGGTTGAAAAAGCAGAGGTTAAAATAGCAATATTAGAATGGCCTTAACCTTTTACCTGGTGACCTCCATGTCACCATCCTGTATCCTCTTGGCATAAGCAACCATGTACCCAAGTTGTAGGGTTGGGCGATATTGCTCAAGGCATGACGATATCGGTATCTCATTAAAATACCGCGGTATCACGATATATCGTCATTTGGGCGGGATGTGGAGTTAGGGTGTAAACATAGAATAACATGTATTTCAAATTGGTGGTGTCTACAAGTTATTTTCATTAAATTTGTTGCATTGAAACCGTAAATTGAGATCGCCATGATTGCCATTTCCGCATATTTAATACACGAAATTCCACACTTTGACACCCTTCAATATACAGTTTAAAGCAACGAATGTAATGCAACTAACCGTATTCATCACAAATAAGAAAAATAAAGGATTTTCTTCTGTTCTTGTGTTGTATTTTGTGTTATCTTTACCTCACGACAACTGTCAAAAGATTGAGCAAGGAACACGCATTAACTTCATTGCGCAGAAAGGAATTCCACAGAGTGAAATCTGATTGGCCGCCGTATCATACTTGAGCCAATCAGAATTCACACTGCAAAATTCCGACAGCTGTTATCACGCCCACTGCTAGCATAGACGATGCAAATTAATAAAATAACACTGCATGATTTTGAACGAGAACCAGCGTGAAGACTGGAAACAATTATATCAGATTTTATTTGGTCTGTAATATTAAATACTAATTTGCCCCCATTGTAGACCTATTCAAACTCGCTCACTGCTTAGCAGTCCTATCCATTGATCTCGAGGCGTAGCCGGGATGTGTGAAATTAACCCAGTTAACACTGCAACCAAAACTGCCACAACAGATCGAAGACTGGAAATAATTAGGCCTAAATTATTTATTTTAAGGCTATTTCTCAATTAGAATAAAGCTGTAATGTTATATGTGGAATGAATTTTGATCTGATTCGTTTAAAAATTCTAAATATATTGTATAAAGTTACATAAAACGTATAACGGTAAAGCAAGAGATTAACTACCCCCTCACCCACAGTTCCAAGCTGTGGTATTGATAAGGGATTAAGTGTGTGTGGTTTCCTATCGACCTAAAAAGTTTTAAAGTTTAAATCTTTCATGGTCAAAAGAATGTTTAACCATGCAGATCAATGACTAATGGATAAATAGCTTGACCTGTAGTAATGACGCCATCAGATTGGGGTGTGGGCAGTGAAAATGGTATTCCCCACTGACTAACACTCAGAATGAGGCAAGAAAAAAAATGCTGTCGTCTATTTATGTAATTATGAAAAGTGAACAACAAAGGATTATTTTGTACTTTAAATCATTTTATTAGCGCAAACAAACCATGACTTAAATGAGCACAGATTATTTTGGAGTTTATTAAGTTTTTATTACCTCAGACAAAGACTGCTTTATTACTTAAAGACTATTACTGGACCGAATAGAGGTAAGAGTACGACATTTCTAACTTAGTTATTTATATTATGCTCACAGTTAAAAGTGCAATATCGTCCTGTCGGTATTGACGATATTTACGATTTTTCGATATTATGATGATTTCGGTATCGGTATTCGGTATATCGCGATATTGACGATAATATCGAAAAATCGCCCAACCCTACCAAGTTGTATTCCATTAGGGTTAAGCAATCCCGAAATATAACACAATTCCGAAATATAACATAAGATTTATGAAGTCTAAAAACTTAACATAGAAATATAACAAAATATTTGTAGAGGTCAAAACAACCTTAACCTTCAACGTTATGACTCCAGTGTCAGCCTGCTGCTTCCTAACATTATAGGTAACAATGTATCCACGTTTAGTTCCAATGGGATTAACCTTTCCTGAAAGATAAGCCAAGGAGCTTTGCTAAACACAAAAACTTAGCATTGAAAAAACATAGTTTTGTGTCAAGGTCACAGTGACATTGACCTTTGACCCTCTGACACCAGTATCATGATGCTGCTTCCTAACAGTATAGGCAGCCATGTAGCCAAGTTGAGCTGCAATAGGATTAATTGATTCTGAAATATAAGCTGAGAAGTTTTGCTAAACGCAAAAACTTAACATTGTTGACGCCATCGGAAAAGTGACACATATGTCTCACTTTCTGCTTCGCAGGCGAGACAAAAATGGTTATAATACAAAACAAAATGTGTTACCTAAACCAAGTTTGCTTAATCCCAAAAGTTGTAAAATCAATATGCTAATCCCAAACTTAGTTACACACATTTTCAATTTGGAGAGGCCTGCTAACGTACCGTAAATGTCATCTCACTATCCACAATCACATGGGTAACTCACACATATAATAAATTAAGATGAATTCCAACAAACAGTTTCATGGGAAGATAGCCGGCCATATGGATGGAGGTGATTGCAATGTCCTCACCATTTCCCCCCAAAACTTGTACGGATAATCACCCACTTAATGACACCAGTAATCACCCACTTACCGGTAATCACTATATTAATCAACCACATAATCACACCATTAATCAACCACACCATCACACCCTTAAGTTAATCAACCTGTCAATCACATCATTACTAACCTACTCAACCAACCAATTAATCACAGAATGAATCACACGATTAATCACCCAGTCAACAACATGATCAATCAAACAGTAAATCAGACCAATAATCACCCACTCAATCACGCCAATATTCAACCACGCCATTAATAGCACACACAATCACAATATTAATCCCCAACTCAAGCACATCATAGATGTATTCATGTCATTAATCACCTGGCCAATCAATCACACCATTAATTATCCATTCAACCACATCATGAATCAGTCACACAATCACACCATTAATTCGGACATGTACCTAGGGGACCTAGATCTATTATCATGTATTAACTCACAGGCCACCACCAAAATTGGTCCTGCAACCCCAACTTCGGCAATTTGTTTATACATATACTACTGTATTAATCATGCATAAACCACAGTTCTGCCATCACCAACTCACTCACTAATATACACCCAACCAACAACCCCCAAACAACGTACACGCTATCACCAAAATACTCAACCAATCATCAGCACCCCTACAAGTCATCCAACTGTTCTCAACAATGTCAACACCACCACTCATTCACCAATACATACACCCACCAACCACTCACCTACCCACTTTCATATGTATGAAAACCATATGTATGTACCGTAATCAGCAGAAATCCTCGAGATCAGCCACTGCCATCCCCAAACCATGATACATCACATGATAATGGTACCTTATTCCAGAATGGACACAAAGCTCCAAATTTGTCTTCCCAACAGCAACATTGAAAGCTCTCTGGACAGTAATGCGGTAGTAACCACTATGGTTGAGAGCTACAAAACCTGTCTTTGTCCTTTAACACTTAAATCTGTTCAAGAATATTTAAAATTTCTCATAGAAAATGTCCATTTGCAGACCAAGACGAATATTTTTGAAAATTTATCACTGGCATGACTGGCTCGGTTATTGAGCGAGGGATAAAGGGTTAATAAGTACTACACATAAACCATATACTGCCTGGAGTCCTCTTCTGTCAGCTTCAGGTTTACACTATACCTTACTAGCCATTGTGCATAGTAAGATTTCTGGGGTTGTGTTGACCAGAAATGATCACGCCTACTTTCAAAACTGAACACCTGTTGAATGCATTTATGACAATGTCAGGTAACTGGTTCTATGTATCTACCATCCTTATAGTGAATGAATATTGACCGTATTGAATAATGCGGTCATACATAGTCCGAATCAGGGCAGCCTATTCAGGAAGTAAATTCATACCAGATCAAACATTAACATTACACACAATCAGATAAAGAGGATGGCACTATTTCATCCAATTTCACTACAGCTAGTGGCATTTTGTCTCTATGAATATAACTTCCTCCAAATGTAACTTCGTGACAGGCCAGATCCGGATTAATCCTTTCACTGATGAACTCGCCATATCTCATTTTCAAGGCAAAACTGTTGAATATTTTGTAATTAATTTGACTGGAAGCTGTTGTTGCATAATTCCAGTCAAATTAATTTCAAAATATTCAACATAATAAGTTTTATATCGAAAAACAATAAACTTTTTCAGGGATTTGTCGGTGAAATGGTTAAGTATGATCAATATGATATGGCTCTCACTTTATAAACATAGGCAGAATGCTGCCAGTTATAGTGAAGACGGTCAATTTATTTAATCTGATGTTATATATGCCCTTTAGTCGTTCATTTTAACCTAAGCAGATACTAAGTATAACACAAATTCCACTGAGTTAAATGTCTCGCATGTCTCCCGTTTGTCACAGTGACAGTGACCTTTGACCTTCTGACCTCAATGTTATCATCCTGCTTCCTAACCTTATAGGTAACCATGTATTCAAGTTTAGTTCCAATAGGATTAACCAATAATGAAACATAAATGTAAATGATTTGCTAAATGGAAAAACTTAACGTTGAAATAGCAACCACCCCCAATGTGTCCTCCCTCCACACAACCAAAAATAAATTCTGGCGCCACTGCCTTTCTCTAAGTATTTTCTAATTTGTCAAGTCTTTAGCAGCCTTTTGAACGCTATATGATCTCTTAAATGTTACATTGTCTACTCTCAATGACACTAATTCAGTACAGCAGGGTGTAACCATGAGTGTAGGCGGCACACAGCACCATAGCATTTCCACAAAACAGGGCTAAACTCTTAAATCTAATGTCACTGACCTACTTAAGCGACAACAGTCAAATCATTCAAGAACAAACTGCATAAATCTACTTCAGAGAAAGATTTTTTGAATTGGACTGAGCAAGCCATACTATAACACAAATATGCCTCATAAAATGATGATGATGATGATGACGAGTATACAGGTAGGCCCTAATTCATTACTTTCTTGTTATTATTAACACTTCAACCAACCATCATATTCAAGAAAATCTCAATTTTCTCATTAAAATGTCCATTTGCAGACCAAGAGATTATTTTTTTAATTAATCAGTGGAGTGTCTCAATGATGTCAGTCATTGCAATGGTAAATTTTCAAAATAGTCTTCTCTTGGTATGTAAATTCACACTTTTCAAGAACACGACCGAGTCCGTTTGGGCCAGCTTGCGTGTTAAAGGGTTAATGTAATGTATGATAAGAATAGCGCAGTTGCAATTAACAATAACCAAAATATTTACCTTTCTGTGTATCAGCTCGTTCAACAATAAAATGTCAGCCTTCGGGTTTCAGTTATAATTTCACTGCCTCTCGGATAATAGTAATAATATTGAAGACCTGCCTAAACAATTTTCACATTTTCCCGGCGGTATATAATCACCGAATCACATTATGGATGTGTATGCACACATGCACAGCGGCCTCATCTAAGCGAATCAATAACGAGCTTGCATTACATGCCTAGTTCTGTATCTAATCATTATCAAACAATCAATGACCACGTCACTAAAATAGATCGTGTGGCGACATTAAAATCAATTCAAGGGAGACAACTTTACTCGATTGACAAATAAGACCTAAATTATATCCCCTGAACTGTATTTGTTGTCGCCATAGATGTTTAACCATAAAATCTATTGTTTTCATGAAATGTTACTATGTCACATTACTACCATTTTCACGATATAAACTCAATTTCTAATAGGTTGTGGGCACAGAATCAAAATTAGAATAGTTTATTGCCACAAAATCTATTAACAAGTAGACAACAGATGAGTCTGGGGTTTAATTAAATCAATGACAAATCTTGGGCAAATTACATTTTATAAAAAATACTATGTTGACTGTTTTGAAGCTGACTCGATCGGAAGGCGTCGCCGGCTTCCAATCAAATCAGTTTCAAAATACCCAACAACTTTCCATACATGGTGGTTTTCTTGAAAATGAGCGAATCTGTCGATGAAAAGAAAGGAATGTTGTGGGAAGTTGAATTATCAGTTTCCAATTCACCCTAGGAATTGATAGTTTATTTATGTTCTGTGGGTTAAGAAAATTTTGACTTGTTTGAAAACATTCGCTTACAAAGTTAAGTACAGGCTCACATAACTCAGTGTCCCCATTGTTGCAACTCATATTAAAGGTAAAATTTTCATTCTGAGAGAGAGAGAGAGAGAGAGAGAGAGAGAGTAGTAGTAGTAGTAGTAGTAGTAGTAGTAGTAGTAGTAGTAGTAGTAGTAGTAGTAGTAGTAGTAGTAGTAGTAGTAGTGTCGGAATTAAAATGATACCACCTCCCTCAACTGGTCGCCGTTCGGCAATCCGTGGCCCCCACCACCCTCTCAATCCCTGGGGCATAGGTTGTTGAGACATGTGGTTGGTGTATGCCTCTAGATGGAGGCGCCCATGGTTGTTGAGACAGGTGGTTGGTATGCCTCTAGATGGAGGCCCCAGGGATTGAAAGGGTGGTGGGGGCCACAGATCGCCGAACGGCTGCCAGTTGAGGGAGGTTGTATCATTTTAATTCCGACACTACTACTAGGAAAATGATACCACCGCCCTCCCAATCCCTGGGGCATAGGTTACGGGGGCCACCATGGATCGCCGAACGGTTGCCAGGGAGGTAGTATCACACTACTACTACCAGGGTCTGAACGCCCATTTAGTGACAAGCCTCCACAGTGATATACACCACTGATCGCCATCAACCACAGGGCCAGCCTATTTCTCTATTTCTCTCTATTCTGTGTAGGCTCAGACAAACACCTAGTCTCTGCCAGAATTGCATCGGCATGATGGGACCACCCATAGGGACTTCCATCTACCTTGACAACGCTCACCTGGGAGGAGGCTAAAGTGATTAGCATGTCAACCACGGCAGACTCTGGCATGTTCACATGTTACGCAGATAATCTGGTGCTGAGCAGGGGTCTCCAGCAGACAACCACGGCCTACCCTCTCCACCCCATAGAAGTGCCAGACAGACTCGATCTCTTTACGTGAGTGAAAGCGGTCGTAAATGTTTCTCCGCATGGGGTCGACCCAAGGATTGTACTGGGGGTCATCCCGGAAGTGGGCCCACTTGGCATCCAATATCATGGCAGTCTCAGCGCCCTGTGCCACTGCTGTAGACGCCAGCACGAGCAGTATGATGAGAATCATGGCTATATATGAAGAGTTAAACTGAACAGAGTGAACCCCTCGAGAAATATCTGTGCCAGATCGAGCCCTGTTCAATCCGGATCGATAGTGATCTTCATCCCCTCAGGGGCAGGGGCTAGCTGCTTCACTCTGCTGCCGGCTAAGAAACGTAGCTCTAGGACTATATGAGTCATTTGCAGGCTAGTGAGTCCGACTCGCTGAAGCAGTTTAACAGCACCCTTGACTTTGGAGACATGTGACACACCATCTACCCATAGGATGCCCTCCTGGAGGTTAACAGCTTCTTCTGGTCCATCGAATGGACGACGCAGCAGGAGCTTTCCACCTGTAACGCCGATCCGGTGACCCACCCTCGTCAGGGAGACACCATCACTTATCACACGGATCCCCGATTGTAGAGCTTTCGAACTGTCCCATCCTTTTTCACAACAGGGAGGCCTATATAGGGGCAACCATGTTTGCCAGTCACCCCAGGTCCAGCACGGTACTACAATTCATTCTTCTCAAATATGAACTGCAGGTTTTTTGCCAGGGTCAATAGCAGGCCATCATGGGCCATCGGCGGAGCACTGCTCGAATAGGGGTTGACCAGATGAAAGCGGAGGTCGTTATTTATGGTGTTGATGTCTGCCACCTCTGTATCCAAGAGCTCAATCAACGGCTCGAGGATGTACATCCTCTTCAGGAAATCGTACCGAAACATGATCTTGTGGCCATCTATGTTGCGACCCAGGCACTCCTTCGACACATCCTTGAGGTCTGTGAGCAGCTCCACCCCATCACCACCAATGGGGTGGAGGGAGAATGCCTTTGAGTTTGCTTCGTACTGTAGGGCGAATGACTTGCCATCGCTCTCTTCTACCTTGGCAGCATCAACTGCGTACACATCTGCCAGGTCAGCAAGACCAGTCGAGTGAGCAAATATGGGTTCCATAGCACGCTATAGGAGGGGTTTAACCAGTTTATATATAAACATATAATCATGCCGATTGTCTGACTGTTGCTCTCCGGTGGTGAGAACATAATCTCACCCTCTCTAGAGGGGAGACGGGTGGTACAGTACCGTGTAGAACGGGTCCTCTTTGAGGTACCCCAGCGGGGCACAACATACATACACGCTGATGTGCTACATCAACATCCGGGCAGTGGACACAGCAGCTCACTGGTAGAAGTCGGCCGGGACGTGATAGAGTATCTCCCAGGGGCCAACAACAGCCTATGGCAAGCTATCAGTCCTAGCCTGTTCACACCTGTAAATCACCTGTTTGATAGCCCCTCCATTAACATATATGCCAGCACGGATGGGATATCGGACGCCCATTTAGAGTTTACACTCTTATTACTCATTGATCTGACATGATATCACACCAGGAATATCTGACCTTTGCCGAGAGGATGAAGAGCCAGCTACAGGGTTGCTCCTTCATGACCCCTGCACAGATAAAGGCCTTAAACGAACAGAGGCTCGTACTGCAACAAGAAGGAGTGACTACAGCGGGAGAGCCGGTATCAACAGAACGCGAGCATTGCAAGGAGGCGAAGGAACAGTGAAGGTTCCCGATACTGGCAGGCCCTCCTGGAGGAGAGTAAGTGGGACGCAGGAGTCTTGACAGACGCTGATGAGCCAGATGTCTACGACGATTCCACAGACGAGGATGAGCCAGATGCCATACAGTGGGAAGAGGAGATGGCGCAAAAGTGTAAGACCAGGAAAGCCATCCAGCGGCGGACCTACTATATTGGTCATAAGGTGAAGTTCCAAATGTCATGTCTCAGCAAGCTACTGGCACCCGACATAGTGCTGAATGACCCCTGTCTAAGAGATGTCTGTCCCAACACCAGCAAGCTGGCACGGTTCGCCAGGCTCTTCAAAATGAACCCTTCTATGACTCATGAGCAGATTCTGCAGGTGATGCAGGTTTAATCTCCAGATATACTATGGCAAAATCAGAGTGGCAGAAGCAACCAGAAATATACCGCTCCCTGATCGCTGATGAGGGCGGTACCATCCATGGTTGGCGACTCCAGCACATAGATAGCATCAGGCAGAACCTCGTCCATGAGGCAGAAAAGTATAGCAGAACGTGCAGGGGATATAAGACAGCCTACAACGTCCTCGTGTGTACAACCACTGCTGCCGGTGTGATTGGATCCAGTGCTGGGGTGGCAGCTGTGGCCACTCTCGCTACAGGGGTGGGGGCCAATGTCACCATCCTGCTGGGTGGTGTGACACTAGCCGCCACTGTCTTGGCCACGGGCTTGGCGTGAGGCAGTGACAGATCACAAGGAGGCTGGAGAAGCATACTAAGTACGTGGCACTGGCACAGAGTATGCTACGGACTATCGACGAGTCTGTCAGCAAAGCTCTCGAGGATGGCCAGGTCACTGATGAAGAGTACCACCATATATTGAAGGTCCAAGCCCTGTACTGCACGGAGAAACCTAAAGTGCGACAGCAATACCTCAAAGGCTCCAGCGGGCGGGTTGATATGGAAGAGTTAAAAAAACGAGATGTTACGGCGAGGTCTCCTCGCTGGTCTCTGGAGTCGAGATGACTACAAATAGTGTGCTGCCTGTACGGTAGCTTTAAGAACACCAGTATAGATGGCCTTCCCACTGAACCTCACGACAGTCATCCGGAGCCAACCGCCCCTCCTGGGTACACCCTTGACTGGTCTGAGAGGTCTACTGGATGATATACCAGAGCTAACACCATTCTCCATCACAGTGGATGGACGGTCCCAAACCAGCTTCTCCGTCAACCCACAACCGCTGACCAACCACCCCATCACCATCAAGGATGCGAAGCAAGCTCATACTTGGATGGCTGCTCCAAGCCTCTCATACTGGAATCAGCAGGTGAACTTTGCTGTGTGGTGTGCCACGGCAGGATGTGGAGTAAGTTCCGCCCTGCTTCACTCCTATTCTGGTACTCTTGAAGCTGTGCTCATCGCTAGCTGTCTCAGATTCCATGTGTACTTCATGGTGCGATGAATCCTCCATGAGCTGGCTGCAAGCCTCCCTGATACAAACGCCTTCGACCCACAGCTCAACAGTCAGAGCGTCTCAGCAGACTACAGAGAGAGTTCAGCACTCACCCAGACTATCGGTGGCATGGTGGTGACAACAGCGGTCTAGGGGTTATGTACGGTGACCCGAGACATGACCACTCAACCCCCTGATGAGTAGGCCATTGGAGGACAGCGACATTCTTGTTCGATCTAGACTCCGACCCTGGAGCGCCGGTGCAAAATATGCACATCACTGGCTTGCAGCAGGACTATCCAGATGTGTGGAAGTACTTTTTCCCACACACCACCTCAGGCCTCACACCAGCAGGGATCGTTCAGATCAACCAGTCCCTGGAAGCACTGTGCTACTGCCTTCTTATGGCACAGACCCAGCTGCGGCATTCTATAGATGGTGTCAGCGGAGTAGAGGTACAGGCCATGTTCATCAGTTTCGTTGAGGATATGATCATCGTGGCAGACCCTAGTAGTCTTATTGCTAAGTTCCAGCAGGAGTTGCAGAAGGCCCATCGCAAACTTGACTTTGTCAACTTCAGCTTCAACACTGACATCAATGCACCTACGCATAGTATGGGCCATACAGTCGTTCCGACCCTGACACTGCAGCTAGTCGACACGGCAGCTCCAGGCGCCGGACACTGCAGCCAGTTGACATGACAACGCTTCCAGTGGTAGCTCTGCATGTGGTGTCGGGCCTAGTTATTGTGGCGCTGGGGATCAGCCTACTCCGTCGCTAGCAAATCCGTTATAAGACTATCCTGACTCTCTACAGCTTGGCATGCCCTACAGCCCCTATACCCGCTGCCAACATGCACATCCAAGGGCTGGAGGCTTCGGCAGTGCATCCTTTTTCCAGCTTGTAGTATCGCAGAGCCTTGTTCAGCTCTGAGTCTGGTGAGGCAATGGCGGTCTGCAACTGCTGGAACACATCTGACAGATACTCCCGATCCTTGTAGAAAACTTTAGCTCGCAGGAGCTGCTCGACGATACTCCCGCCCATGACAAGGTATTCGAGGAAGCAGATCTGTCCATTGCCAAATCCTAGATAGAGCTTCACAGCTGTCAGCTCCTGTCAGCTCAGCACCGGAGAGCTGAGCGAGCTCATCTGGTGTCTTCTTCTTGTAGTCCTTCAACTCCCTCCAGAAGACATCATAGTACTTCTCGCATAGCGTGAGCCCAGACATGTTTAAGATGTCTCAATAGAGAGATGAATATTCCTGAGTACCAACCCGGCCACCTGGCAGACGCAGACTGGGAAGATCTTATTAGCTCTCTCGACAGGGGACGCAGACGTTTAACCGCCTTGTATACTCAGTGCTTAAACAATGACATCAATGGTACAGATCGTGACGCAACTGCCCAAGAGCCAGGCGAGTCTTCAGAAGGTGGAGAACCTGCTGTGAACCAAGACAGAAGTTAGTGACCAAAGCAAAACCTCTGGCAGTCCATGTCGCCAGTAACGTGGCGGCGAATGTGGCCATGGTGAAGATGACAGGGGGAAATGAGGTTCTTCCTGCCGCCACTGCGGCTGTCCTCGCTACAGTGGTGAGTGGGGTGGCCAGGCACTGTCTCGCTATAACTCACCCCATCCCAAAGATCGCCCTCAGTGGGGCCTCCTACACTGTTGCCGCCAAGATCATGGGTGAACGTGTTACACTAATGGAGGCCGCGGTTCTAGGTCTAGCAACGAGTGCAATGGCTGAGATCATCGTCGCCTACGTTTAACACCTCTGAATAGTGAGAGATGGATCACGATACCCCTGCAGCATTAGAGGCATGGCATTCCAGAGGGTGGTGTGTAGCCCATAGTCGAGCACGCGGACTGAGGATTGCCAATGTCCAGGAATGGTGGACCACCCACAAGGCGTGCCCATGCAGAGAGGGCCAATACCATGAGCACTGCTACCTATTCCATTGGCTAACTGCGTGGTCCTCCTATGCCCAACTATTTCACTGGGGGTATGACTAGTAGGTTTAAGCCGTCTGTATATAGCACTATGACTCTGTTACTCACAGACCTAGAAAGCAAAGAGCTAGGCGATCTTGCTCACTTGGGCGAGGAACACCTCGGTTCAGAGGACATGGTTGCCCCTATCTCCTTCCTAGACTTCGATGAGAGGGGAGACCCGCGGGAGATCTGAGGTACCATCTCAGCCCGAGATCTCATCGGGAACACTCATATGGTAGGACAATCGGCCATTAACAAGGCCAAGACTGTATACAAGGGGATGGTCATCAAGGAGAGGGTGACGATGCAAGGTATGCTCGAAGTCGATGAGGCTGGAGCCATCAAGGTCATGGCTGAGTCCTTTGCACAGGACCTGGTTAAGGATCTCCTGAAACCAAGGAGCTCATTCCGACAGGATGGAGAGAATCTCAAGATTATTACTGTCGATGGCAAAACAGGTGCTACCGCCAGCCTCCAGCTACCAGAGTTGAAGAAGTCAGGGTTCTTTGGTTTGCCGTTTAAGACCCCAGGATACTCATGGCTTCCTGTGCATGCATCATACAGATACTTGATGTACTAGACACTGTGGGTACTGACACAGGCCCTCTATGCTATCTTCTCAGCTGCTGCTGGGATTTCATGCTTGATGCCTCCATCACATCCTTCGTATCTGCCGGAGGTGCAGGATTCCCCGCTCTGCCGGCGAAAGAGCTGGTGCAGGAAGTACTGCCGTTTAGTCTCCCAGATATAGACGAGGCTACCGCCGACCAAGTGCTAACCATGCTCTGCACACATGTCTGTACCACTCGACAGTAGGCTGGCCGATGCTGGCCAGGTGGTGCTGATCATTGCCCCGTCAGGACACGGGAAAAACATCTTGCTGCGGGCTCTCCTGGCCGAACATCTACACTCTCAATACATGCTTCTGGTGTCTGACTCCGCCACTGAGGTGGTTGACAGTAATGATGAATGGTAAAATGGGCCAATCACCAAGACGCAGAACCTGCAAGCACTGATGGAGAAGCTGCTAGCAGCCCGACTGACAGAACCACTTGTTCTAGTTATCGATGACCCTGCAATGGACCAGAAGACAGTCACCTACCTCAGCAACATTACCAGGCGCCTCCGGCACACAAAGATAACTGTCTTCATCCTCTTTCAAAAGTACACCTGCGAGATCTCACCGGACATCCGTCACAGTGCCCGGTTGCTATACTTCAGCTCCAAGTGTGGACGTGCCCTGCTCGAGACCATATACGACAGCCTAACCCTCAAGGAGATCAAAGGGGACTTTAACGCAGGTGCACAGAGGGCAGCTGAGCTGTACCAATTCATCTTCAGCAACAAGGAGACAGGTGAGCTGTCACACTTCAATCCATCTCTGGTAAAGGCGCAGACCTTCACCTACAAGCTGAATCCAGCCAGGAAACTAACCTGCTCTACGCGTCATCGCTGACAGACTTACCGGAGACCGCCTGAGGACCTTCATCAGAAGCTACTTCGTCAGAAGCTTGAGGACCTTCATCAGAAGCTACTTCGTCCACGGTCTCTGCTGCTTGAGGACCTTCGCTAGAAGCTACTTCATCAGGTGGAGTAAGATTATACTGTCGCTGAAACTCTTTCCAGTGAAAGTCCGTATCTGGGACTCTCTGCCTATGATACTTCTCACGGAAGACTTTCTTTCCCCATGAGGCCATAGCCTTTGACTTGCTAGCGGGGCATTTGGTGAGGTATCCCTCCCAGGTCGTTTCTGTTACTTTTTCTTTTTTGTCTTCTTCTTTTACTGGTCATTTCAGAAATGCTGCCAGATCCCTGGCCAATTCCTTGCGCCCTGCTATGGTGAAGATGTGCATAAAACCCCTGACCCCAAGGGCTTTATGTACTTTAGACTGGAGTCTATCCAGCATCTCTCGCTCTTCCTGGCTATGGAGGCTAAATACATCAGCCCACTTCCCGACCATTAGTAGATCTTTGGGGGTGACCCTCGCCCTTTGGGGAGCTAGAATAACAGGACTGTTGGTTGCGGCCACAGGTAGGGGTGGTAGCTCGCCCTGGAGGCTGTCAACCTTCTGTTAGAGTATCCGAGTCAGGAGTTCTTTTGTACTGCGAGCTCACGCTTCCTGTATGGCGGCCAGTATCTCCGCATCAGACGGAGGTGTGACCTTGGTTCGCTTGTGAATAATGTTGATGTCACGAAACAGTCCTCGGACCCTGTCACAGTGGGACAGTGCACGCCGTGGCTGTCGTGCTGAGTGTCATGCCGAGTTGTCCTGCTGCCTATAGACAATCTGCTGGAGAACTTTACCAAACATGGCAGCCATTTAAAGCCTCTATATACCCAGACCTTAAACATGATGTAGTATGTGCAACATCCAGATGGGGCCATTGAACCTGCGATATCCCACCGCACTGATCCTCGGAAGGACTGCCTGATGGTCATTCGACCCAGTATACATGATGAGAACCCATTGTCCACTACTGGGAAGTACATTGACTTTGCAATCTCGGCACAGATCCACGAGATCAACAGCATGACACTCGAGTTAAAGCTTCAGAGCACAATAGAACAGATGGTAGAGCTCCCGCAGGTTCTGAACAGGTGGGAGATCATGCAAAGCAACAGCACCGTGGTCACCACCTGTGTGAACGATGAGTACCGAGTCCTAGGTCTGATGGATTGTGGCCCAACCTTCTATGCGAAGGGAAAGGGGTACTACGCTGTGGGGTGCAATGAGGGGTTCATGGAATTCGAACTACGGGCAGGTGTCGAGAAGCCCGTGGCACTTCCACTCTTAACCCTCCTCGAGAACACTCACGTGAATCCGGCTGCCATGCAGGATAGGCTGTTCCTCTGGGTGTACACTGAGCAGCTCGCAGATGCGACGATGAATGCTCCAAGACTTCATGTCTGGCATGATGAGAATGACCAGGAGCTGAAGCAAACGGGTTCCAAACAGCAGATCGTGCATGTGGAGCGAGAACACCAGCAGGTCCAAGCCACAGCTAACCAACGGGTAGAGCTGACATTGCATCGTGGTGCATTGGACTGTGTCGCTGTTGCGGTCCTGGTTCAGAAGGGAGGAGCCATCCCGCAGGTGGATAAGCTAGATGACTTCAAGCTTGTGGTTGCTGGGACCAATGTTCTTGGTGAGGTACGCGAGCTGGCTGATTGCCAACTCTACAGACAGAAAACTAAGTCATATGCACTTCTGTGCCTAACCAGTGGAAGCGACGACCTCGAGTCAGCACTCGAGGGCCGTCACCACCTCGGGGGCAGGGACATGCCACCTAATCAGGGCAACCAGCTCCGCTTCAACATCGGAAACCTCATAGCTGGGACTCGCTCATTAGGTGTGACGGTACTTTACTTTGGCTATGCTAAGGTATGCGTGTCGAACACATCAGGTATTCAGCTTGAGCATGCATAGAGTACGACTCCTGCCGTGGTCCCCACTGTAGCTGCCACCACTACTATAAGCTCTGCTGTCTTCTGACCTGTTGATGCTTCATATTCGAGCGTTGGCTCAGATACAGCCTTGTAGTACTCATCGAGACTCTCATCTGCCTCTTTGAGGCTCTGGTTGGACTGAGCTCGGAGTTGTCATCAGCGTGCCTCCCTCTGGCGCTTATGCTCGAGGGCTTTGCTGTACTCAAACTTCTCCTTAGACAGTTTCTCCATCACCTCGTTATGATGCTCATGCTCGACCTCTGCCGCCTTCTTGTCGACGAAGCTGAGTCCCCAGTTCGCTAAGACAAACACGCCCGCATTCAAGATTGCGGATGCCATGCTATAGACTACAGTTTAAAGCTACAATATAGCTGCAGTGAAGACCATGGCAATGCAATGTATGAACTAGAGGCTGATCCAGTCGAGGATATAGATGACGAGGACTATGAGGAGGACTATGATGAGGAGGATGCAGATGACTACGATTTAGCGCAGACCGCAGGTGAGTATGATGCGGAGACCGCGCCTGAATCCCGCAAGCTAGTACACAGAGCGAAAGGAATCTATTGCACTTACGTAAAAGGTTCTATCGGGCCGCTGCCAGCAGCTGGGGCTCTGATCGCTCTGTTCACAATGAAGGCTGGCGAGATGGTCCGCAAGATCGCCAACAATGCTCTCCATGGGGTGGAGAAGATTTCTGAAGCCATACCAGCCATCGCCTCAGGAGTAGGTAGTTCTTCGGAGTCACAGGCCCTTGGCTACCATACGTTGTCATAGCACTCGCGGCCATCTGGGCTGCCAAACATTTAAGCCATACTATATAAGGATGGCGTCTCTGTATGACCTGGTCAAGTCCCTTAACTGGCAAGCCTTGGTCGATAAGCTACCCTTCAGTGATGGCACCAGCGCTGCAGAGATTAGACAGCAGTGTTCACAGGTATTCGAAAAGGTGTTCATCGATGGCCGGATGAATGACGGTCGTCTCTTCGCCTGTCTGGAGTTTGCCCAGGCCATACATAATAGAACAGGAGACAACGTCAGTGATGAAATCCGGGAGTTCATCAACCGCCTCTCTGGTGGATATTATCGTGAGCCTCACCAGTTACTCAAGTTCAAATGTCGTAAGGGCCACAAGTTCACATTGGAGGCGGTTAGCCAGTGGCTCAGCCGCCAGGCGATGTGGCAGATATACAGACCGCATCCACGGCACATCAGGCGTGCACATTTCAATGAACCTGTTCCGAACAGAGTTCACCAGGCAGATGTTCTATTCCTTCCACATGACAGAGTTTGTCATTCGGGAACATGTAAGACCTACAAATACGCCCTCACCATCGTCGATGTCGCCAGTAGGTACACGGCTGCTGTACCCCTTACAGATAACTCCGCAGGGCAGGTGGCCCAAGCATTCAGCAGTGTCTATGATGATCCGGAAAAGTCCCTCCAGTGGCCAGAATTGTTACAGGTGGATGAGGGTAAGGAGTTCAGAGGCGAGACAGCAGCCCTCATGCTGAAACACGGTGTGGTGATAAGACGAGGTGAAGTTGGTCACCACTGTGCCCCTGCAATCGTCGAGCACTGGAACCGGACTCTGGTAGAAAGACTGTTCCCACATCAGTATGCTCAGGAGATGGCGTGTCCTGGTGATTGCTCCAGGGTGTGGGTGAAAGGTTTGCCCATGGTGGTAGAGAGATCCAATACTGAGGTTACTTGGTTAACTGGTAAGAAGCCAGTAGAGGCTATCCAACGATCCTCTGTTGCCCCTCCATCTGCAGGAGCGAACAAGGGAGAGGAGTGCCTACCACCTGATGCTCTGGTTTGGTACCTGTATGAGCCTGGTGAGCTGGAAGGGGGTCGACGGTGTGCAACAGACCCTAACTCGTCGATAGATGTTCATCGGCTTGACAGGTATGTGGAGGCGGATGGGCAGCCTACACTGTACTACCTGGCTAGTGATCCCAGGCGACCGTTTGTGCGAGAGGAGCTTCGGCTAGTCCCTACAGATACACAGCTGCCACCATCCGGAGTGCTCAAGCCCGCTGCTGTCTATTCATGAGGGATATGTCACTTGATGGGCTCGGTATGGACACCATCTGGCAGCACATGGCGCTTATCATAGTAAGCGGAGAGTCCAAGTTTTTCCTGCGCATACGTCACCATACCCTCGTTGCGCATGTGTAGGCCTCGGTTTTTAGCTCTGTCCACCCCACCATGTAGGGCGCTGTAGAACCTCTGCCGAGAGACCTCATTCTGCCACTTTTACATTCCCTTAGCCGAACACTTACTTGCAGCTGCGCTCTCCACGTAGTAGCATTTTGGAGCAGAGAGCAATGCCACGAGAGCCTTTGAACTCAAGCTTGAATAGTCCCGTAGTCCGTCCAGACCATTTGTCCTAAGCTAGCCAGTCCCACTTATGAGCCTGGTACTCTGCTCGCATCTCAGGGCGAATGACGTCGTCGAGGTTGGAGCCTGCTATAGCTATATACGCAGAGTCAGTGTCCATCTGCAGGTACTCAAAGCTGTCACAAGCTACGTAGCGATTAAGGAAGTCGTAGTAGAGCTCCAGCATTCGCAGCTTCGTGACCTCAGAATAGTGATTATCGGCTTGCGACTCTGGAGCTCGTATTACTCACCGATCTCCTCGAGATCTTCGAACCATGCACTACGCAGGGCCTTGTCTACCACACGTTCATCCTTCGTGAAGCTGGTGTTGCTATGGCATTCTAGGGCCTCGATGGGCTTCCCGTAGGCACTGTTGATGAGGAGTTTGAAGAGATCTGCCAAGAGCGCTTTGTTCTTATCTACATCTCTCGAGCGGCGGGCCTCCGTAACATTCTCCACGAACCACTCAAATTGGTGCTTGGCCTCATAGTCTATGGTGTGGTATACAGCAGTAATCTCCAGCCCATGGATTATATACCACTTGAGGGTCGGGGCGTACAGCAGCTGCTTCTTGCCGGAGAGGGCACCGACCAGTTTCTGGGTTGTGGACCACTTCCTCCCTGTTCGCCCTAGATATGCCAGCATCTCAGACGAGATTGCCTCTACCGGGATCTTACAGTTATAGAAGAGAAGAGGCATTTCCTCGAACTTTGCCCACAGAGCCTTGGGGACCTCTATATCCACCTCAGTAAACACACACCAGCTGTCTGCTAGGAGAGACTCCTTAAAGCTAGCTACCCCACTGGCACCGGACCAATGGTGCACTTTCTCCTTACACATGGCATCTCTTTGGCCATCGTTGACAGGTACAGAGCATTTGTGAGTAGACATTGGTAGACACGCGCACTCTGGCGGATTCGAGTCACACCGGCCTCATGGTATCTGGTGAACACGATGCTGGGACTGCCAACAACAGCACCCTTCAGCATCTCGTAGGCTTCCTTGTCCGGTGAATAGAGGCTAACATCCGGCATGTGCTCAGTGGTTCCACGTAGGAGGTACTGCAGTGACACACCTGGGAGAGACACTGCGTCTTTGAGGATGTCTACTCATTCTGTGTAGAACTCCCGCATCCGCTCTAGGGCTTCGATGAATGGACTAACGTCGAGGTTGTTGTAGTATCACAGCCAGTTGGCGAATGCCCGCATTCCATGCTCACTGATTGTCTGGCTACACTGTTCCCACTCTGTTCGCGTCAAGAGGTAGCCACCCTTGAGCTTAGATGTCCATGCTGAGTAGTCAGGAAGCCCTGGATGGTTGAGCTTCTCATGTGTGTCAAGCCATTCATACGGGAGCCAGCTCTTCTGCTGTGTACACCCGTAAGCTTTGACCCATACCTCGTACGAGACTCCTGGGCTGAGGTAGATCAGCACATCGAGAAACCGTAGCTCAGGTATTATGAGGAACATGGTCTGACTAGCCTTCTTGGTGACTTTCACTGCACCTGTACTGTTAGTCAGCTCATCGACAAAGTACTTCTTGATGAAGTTCAGGTCATACCGCCCAGAGTTGAACCCCAGTACAGGCACTTGGTCACACCACTCGTTGATCAGTCGCCGCTGTTGCTTTGGGAGCTTGTCCACGTCTGTCGGTATGTACTGTGCCCTAACCCTTGTCCGGATTAGATATGCTCGCCGTTGGATCTCCAGCATGAACTCTCTGATCAGTTCTTTGGGGTCAGGATTGCAGAGGTGGGTGGGCTCACTCGTGGACTCGTGGCGCCCTCTAAGGAGCAGCCAACTGACACAGAGATAGGTATGTGAGTACTCTCAATCGTGAGTCTCCATAGGATGAGTCTTGATACCATCTAGGAGTGCTTCGAAGTCGTAAACTATGAAGTGTGGGTATGGGACAGTCCGAACTCGTTTAGGGACGCTTGGGCAGCATTTTATACAGCATTCCCATTGTACCACAAGCGTGCATCCAGAGGCTCTCAGCTTCTCCTCTCTCAGGACTGTCTTGCGGTATCTTTATTCGGCATCCTCACCTCGCTGGTGTTGTGGACACCCATGCCAGTGACAGCCATGGAACTGGTAAATGGTGTTGGTGGTCGGATCATACCCATCTACGGGAGTGCCCTCGATCTAATGCTCGCCACCGTGCCCACACTCTACATGGTGTATGTGTACGCCTCTGTTTCTCGACTCATACTCGATCCAATGAGTAGCCGCTGAACTGGATGGTTGGGGCGGATAGACAGCTTTCTCATACGCAGAATGTGGCGCCTCAATCTTCTCGCCATGACACATGATTTTTGTTTTGCCACCTGTACAGTGATCAGCATGGCGTTGAAGATTGCATGCATGTGTAAACCTCTGCTGACAGTGACTGCAGACTAGTGTATGTGGCAACTTGGAGATGTTCCTGATGTTGAAGGCGTGGTGGTCCCACACTCCGATGGTCATGGTGTCATGGTAGTGAGCCACTTGCCTGATCATGTGCAAGGTGCCCTCTTCAATTGGTTCATACACGCGAATCCAGATCTTGGCGAAGAACTCTAACTTGTCCAGCTGATCCAGCGGGCATCAGGTACTGTCTTGTCGTAGAACTGTGTGGCAAGCTCTCGTGCAGGAGCTGTACTTCTATCAGCTCTCGCTCCTTGGTGGACTGCTAGACATCTCCAGAGACACATATTGTCCCTGTAGGTGTCGAGGGCAGTCATACTCTTCTTCTGTCGTAGCCAGTCTGGGAGGGGGCCTGTCCCAAGCAGAGGTTGGCAGTCGATGACAGCTCTGACCTCAACGTTGATTGATGGAACGAAAGCCCACTTGGTGTTGGATTGATCTTTATTGTCTGTGTCGAGGCGGGCTTGCTCTCGTGCTGCCACCCAGTCCTGAGCTACTCCTATCGTGTTCAGCCATGGGCTCCCTGGAACATTCTTGTGGAAGAGCATCACCCTACCGTCTTCGATGTGACGGATGCGATAGGTATGGGTGTAGCGGAGGTAGAAGGCATTCTGGACAGTCTGCTGGATCTTTTGCATGATCTGGCCTGTGAGGTCTCCTTCTAGACTTCTGAAGAATGTCCAGCGTACTGACTGGCGTCCTCTATCCTCTGTCTCCCTTTCGCCGAGCCGCTGGTCGAGAATGTGTTCGCCTTCTCGCCTCATGCTCCAGGCTAATGGTTCAGACCTCGGCCACCTTATGCTCCGGGCTGGGCTCAGACCTCAGCATTGCTTAACGATCCTGCGTTTGAGAGTTAAGCGCTCCAGTGGATGGGCCTTCATCCACCTCGCTATAGTCTTGGCTCACAAGCTAGCAGTCACCTCCTCGTCCAACTGAGGACGCTCACGTATCCGCTGCACTTTCCTGTGTGGATTCCAAGGATCCTCTTTGGTAAGTGCTGGAAACCTTCCCGTATTCATTGCTCGGGAGAGTCGCTTCTGCCACCCCTCGGCACAGACCTGTCCGATCATCTGAGCAGGTCGGCTTTCTTGGCCTTAGAGTGGACTCTAAGGCCGAATTGCTTTGCAATAGCGCGAAGTTGTGCAATAGTACTCATGGTGTATATCCCTGTGGATGCCTGCATATGGTGCACGGGGCCCCCTGCATTGGAGAGTTAAGCGCTCCAGTGGATGGGCCTCCATCCACCTCACTACAGTCTTAGCTCGCAAGCTAGCAGTCACCTCCTCGTCCAACTGACTAAACTCACGTATCCACTGCGCTTTCTTGTGGGGATTCCAAGGATCTTCGGTAAGCGCTCGAAACCTTCCCGTATTCATTGCTCGGGAGAGTCGCTTCTGCTACTCCCCGGTACGGATCTGGTCGATCATCTGGAGCAGGTCGGCTTTCTTGGCCTTAGAGTAGCCTCTAAAGCCGAATTGCTTTGCAATAGCGCGAATCTGTGCAACAATACTCATGGTGTATATCCCTGTGGATCCTGTCTCTAAATGGGCGTTCAGACCTATTATGTGTGGTGCTGGCGAGCAGTACCTGTGGGTGGATGCCTGTCTCTAAATGGGCGTTCAGACCCTATTATGTGTGGCGATCAGTACCTGTGGGTGGATGCCTGTCTGGGCGTTCAGACCCTATTATGGGTGGGGCATATCCCTGTGGATGCCTGTCTCTAAATGGGTGTTCAGACCCTATTATGTGTGGCGATCAGTATCGTGGGTGGTGTATAACCCTGTGGATGCCTGTCTGGGTCTTCAGACCCTATTATGTGTGGCGATCAGTACCTGTAGGTGGTGTATATCCCTGTAGATGCCGGTCTCTAAATGGGCGTTCAGACCTTATTATGTGTGGTGCTGGCGATCAGTACCTGTGGGTGTGTATATCCCTGTGGGCGCCTGTCTCTAAATGGGTGGTGCACATGCATGCCCCCTGGATAGGATAGTACACGTACATGTATAAAGCCCTATGAGAGAGGTATGGTTAAGTCTGCGAGAATCAACATGTCAGTATTGTGAGAGAGTATGCTTATATTGTACCGAGAAATCACTTCATTCTCGTCGTTCTTGGCACCGATTAGGACCAGAATGAAGCGAATCATCATCTTTCGCCTAACCTGCAGAAGAGTGTGTCACACATATAGGCTACGTACGTAAGTAAGTCATAGGCGCGCGCGTGCATGTGTATGCCTATGTAATATTGGCAACGAATGGCTCAGATTTTGCAATAACTGAATAAGTGAAGTGTTGTTTAGTTTAACACTTGCATGACGAATCCGAGATTTTCACCAAAAATATTAACCCATCAAAATTCTGAATAGGAGTTCTGGATCCTATCACCATAGATTCTTTCCAGCCAAAACCGCTAATGAGGAGATGCGATTTGACGGGCGGACGATGGACGGGCGGATGGCAGCCATGGCATAAGCTCACTTGGCCAAGGGATCAGATGATCTAAATACAAATGTCCTCTTGCATATATAGCCTCTTATTTCAATTTCAGCTTGTGTTTGCACTACCGAAACACTTTCTGGCCTACCAGATGCAGGACAGCAGAATATCCTGCAGAAAAAAGCTATATATTCTTTCCAAGAACCGCCGTCGACTGGAATAAGCTACCAGAGACCACAACCCCCAACGCGTTAATATAGAAGCCACCCAGGCATTAGCGACATGCATTAGCAACTAAATACTAAACGTATATATGTGACTGTGTGAACTGCTTATAATATGCACCTTTGTTAACTTTTGAAGTTTTACAGTAGCGCATGCACTCACGGTAAAACATCTGTCATTTAATCTTGATCAAGTTGAAGAAGATGGAGTAAGTACAAATTGATCTGATGCTGACAGTGATCGTGACAACTACCTCGAATCCGCGTGATTTGAATATAGGATACAATGACTCTCATCGTACGCCACTCAATTTTACTTAGTCAGCTATATTGAACCATTTTATAACTAAAAGATGTGTAATTTAGAGTACATATCGTTGTATATGTCTTAAATATTGCTGTAGAAAATTGGTAAAAACAAAGGACACTATTTTTTAATTTCTCAGCAGGTAAAAACATACTTCTAAGACGATCTTGAATGTCAATAGTAGTGATAGTAACTTTACAGCGCAGCCACACACACACCCCCCCCCCCACCCGCTCAAAGGGCTACTTAAATCAATTAACCATATAATGGTAAAGATCTTTCAAGAAAATAATAATTTTTGCAGGATAAGAAGACTATTTCTATTTACAAAAAAATAGCTTTCTGTTGACCTGCAAAATGGACATTCCTCATGACCACTGCAGATGCCGTTTTGGCCGGCCTGACCATCAAATGGGGGTAATAGATGACAAAGAAATGTTTTTCGCTTAGTCAGCGTCCATTTGCAGACCGAGAGGAGTACTTTTTGACAATTTCCCACTGGAATGAATGGCTCGGTTACACCAGTTTGTACTTCATGAGGAAATATTCCTCTTCTCTCGGCCAGCAAATGGACAACCATCATGACCACTGCAGACTTTGTTTTTACCAGCTTGACCATTAAACAGTTTAGTTGACACAAGATTGGTTAAGAAAGGGCATGGCGCGTGATGCACTTTCTCAATCAAGCTTGTGTGAAAATAACTTGAATGCCTCATTATGACCAGATGAATGGAAAGATACATCGACTAACTGATAAATGGTCAGACCAGCAGATTTTATATTTACTATAACTATGGCATGCGCGAAATACTATGTAGGCGCCTACGGTTTCAATTTCGAAAGACAACCACACGGTGATGTGTTGACAATAATTAACCCGAAGGCTCATTCTCTTGAAAGACAATCATAAATATTGGGGTGTTTTTTTTATTGGAAGCCATATAACACATACTATTGCAAAACTGGATTGCCAGTAATTAATGCAAAAATAAGTGCAACCAGACCAGATGATTGTCCTTTGAAATAGCCTGATAGTTATTCACTAAATCAACAACACCTGTCCATGGTTAATTAAGGGTTGATAAAGGTCATAGGTTCAACGCATGATCAGAAAATGATAATCTATCTTGTGGCTGGAGGATATAATGAAGTACAGGTCTTCCTTAATTATAATGGCGTTGCACTGTGAGAACAAACATATTATTTATAGAGTCAACAGAGGGTTAGGTTACTATCGTCTTTTATGCCTCTAAATATCCACCATGTAGCATTTGCATGCTGACTTGTTTATGCCTTTTGGTCTGTCTACTCAGAAGCCTTGTGCTGACTATTTTGAAAACACTCTGACCAAACAGATGCTACATTGGACAGAAATAACATTTTGGCAAACAATTTACCCCCAACGAATATCCAGCATAAGTTTGATGCTGCTGTAGATATAAACTAGAACATATAGAATGAAATCAGATAGCCTAACCTGAGTTAATTACACTAATTAGAGGCACACGATCCATTCTACTGCTACAGATACGCCCTAAATTAACCCTTTCATACAGGAAAGAAAAGAATACAGCAAAATCTTTACGACGTACTAAAACTTTGGGATTAATTAGGCCTAGAGTGGGAAAACATGCGTTCGCCAGTTTACCTGTGTATTTTCCTTGAAAACGAGATTCCATGTTAGTAGGCCTAATGGCAGAGATAGTTATATCAGAAGCCCATAATACTAGTATTATGGAGATCTGGTTACATATGTAGCCGTCTCTGGTATGGGTTAAGCAAGGGTCATAGACTGAAGGCGGGGGTTCATTTTGAGCACGATGCCTGTGAAGGTTGATCATAATATCTTGTACAGCAATGGCTTATAATAATGACTATGTCACATCTTAACAGGAATTTCGCAAAATGTCTTGCATGTTATCCTATAAGTAGGTATTCACGATCTGCTAATTAAATGCAAAAAGTTAGTGCTTATACCAACGATGATTTATGCTTATCATACGAGAATAAATTAACAAGTAAGCTCATAGGGCAAGAGTATGGCTTATAGCCTACAATTTAACAACTCAGTATGAAAATGGTTGAAAAATATAGATATATTAATAATTATTTGTCTAGTCTGTGAATAGCAAACAATTAGTCGCCTGGAATACACATGGTGATATACAGGGCTTCGTATTTAAGAAAACTTCAAAACAGCCAGCAACTGATAACAATAACGACTGTCATAAAATAAACTCGTTTATCCAATATATTTCTGTATCCAATATGACTAATATCGCAGTGCCAGTGTTGTGCGTGATGCTATTTTCATGTTTTTACGTAACCTGTCGTGGAGTGGATGCAAGAGGTGATAAAGTTGGCGTAAATCCAATAGATGATAAATCTGGCATGGATAACATAGATGATAAAGACGACTTGGTTCATGCAGGTGATAACGACGACGTGGATAGCGACGATGATGTGGCGCTCGATCGTGGTGACCATCAAGAAGACGATGACCAAGACGACGATTCAGATTATGAGATCTTCCCATTTCACGGCCCCCCAACAGGTACGGATCACAGCATCTCAATTCAATCTCGGTGGTAATATGCCGAGGATTTTGAAATTAATTTGACTTTGGCAGCAACGGATACTATTCTAATGGAGGAATTCAGTTTTAGTAATGCCCCGCCCATCTCTAGCTAATCTCCACCCACGCTTCGCCCGTGTTGAGATCGATCGATCAATGACTATCAATTTCAGAATTTCAAAGACATGCAATTCGTAGAGCTTAGTCGGTATCAATTAAGCATTCGTGATGAACTTAGCGACGCAATTCATGGCGTAGTTGATTATGGTGTCATCCTACACCTGTAGTTGTAGTTGATTATGACGTCATATATGTGATGGATAACCTAGAATCCTCCATTAGTGTCAAGATATTCAATAAAATGTCTCATCAAGAATGTGTGAACAAATATTCCGTTTTGAAAAGGGGGATATTATCGAAACATGCCAAAATTAAATTTTGAAGATCTTAGGCCTACTTAACCTACAAAATAGCACACCGACTGCAGTTATTCACGGGGAATTGGGTAAATATCCATTGCAAATAACAATAAAGTGCAATATGCTCAGATTCTGGGATAATATAGTCAACGCCGGTATAGCAAGATCTCGACCATCATATATTACACATGCCTTGAATATGCCAATCAAAATCAGACTAAATTTAAATGAATAGAATGTATACACGTACATACCAACTTCAACCGGAAATGAACAAGCTCTAAATGCAGAAAATATAAACACAAAACAAATGGTCAAGAACATTCGACAAACACTGCAAGAACAGTTCATTAGCAGATGGAAAAATTAATTACTTACATCCACTCGCCTTACATTTTGCTCTCAAATAAAAAATGGTTTTATATTTGAGAGGTAATTGACGATTCTGTCATCAAGGGAATCGAGGATTATGTGTCATTTCAGAACGCTGAATCACAGATTGGCCATAGAATTCCCAGCGCTGGTTAGGCATTGACAGGGAAGAAAGACTGTGTAGAGACTGCAACGAAATTGAAAATGAAATTCATTTCCTCTTTCATTGTCGTAACCTCACTCAACAAAGAACTAAATAGAGTATATACCAATTTATTATAGCCAAAACAACACCATCGAAAAAACAAAAGGACTGTTCTCTATATGTAACATACCTGTCATAGTTAAATTATATAAATACCTAACTCTGTCCAAGAAATATTAATGCACAGCATAATACTACTGTAATATACGTAATTAATACGCACGTGTGCGTGCGCGCGCGCGTGCAGGTGGTGCGTGCGTGCGAGCGAGCGCGCGCGCGATACCTCAATAAACAGCTGTCAGAAATGTCTGAAATTTCCCTGACTTAATGTTGAAATATGTTAATACGATTTTAAGGCCACTTTGACGTAGCCGACTGCATCGCAGCGGACACGGATAGTCAACGATTCGAAACCAAGATGTTGACAAATTTCATTTGTATCTCCGGAAAATATGTAGTGCTAAAATGTAATCATAGAAAGGTCTTGTCTAGCACTTTTGACATTCTATTGCCGATGTACAAAATAATGTTCAAATCGACCAAGCATTTATATAGTTATGCTCCTGAAAGGAACCAGATCAGGTGGATGGGCAAGAACTGGCAAGGACAACCTACCGGCTCACCTTCTGCGCTGACCCTCGCCCTTCTGTCCGTCACGCTGTAAAGTTTCCGGATTTATTATTTTGAATTTTACGTATTTTGCGGATTTGGGGCGGGGTTTTCCCCGATTACGCCCACATGTTATGGAATCAGTGTATGGTCAAATTCGTTCATGTGCTAAAAGTGGAGCCAATTCCGATCAGTGGTTTCCGAGATTCGACAGATCCATAATTTTATCCGATTCTCTTATCCGAATCACGCCCAAAGTCTGGAAATCCTCTTGTACCTCAAGTTCCTTCGCCGTGGTAAGATTTGAACCAAATCGGATAAGCAGTTTTTTATGTACAGCTCCGGACACACAGACAAGCAGACACAGACACTCACACACACATACAAGATCACAACACCCTCACGGGCCGAGGGTATTAATAGAGCCGGTTAGGATGTGCAACGAAATTTGTGATTTTTCAGGCGCGGAAAAAACTATCAGAACTTCACAAGCGTGTGGGTGATGTGTCCCGAATGGTTGTTAATGTCAGTATAAGGCGAATTGAGGCTTGCCGTAACCAATTAAACTCTTAAAAAACCTTAACACCTCAATTTCAAAGCAACTACACGGTAAGCTGTTCAACATATGGAAACTAATTTCTGTAAAATGTTAGTATTGACATATAATATATCGTCTTCCAGACAAATTAATTTCATACTATCCAATACTTTTCTTAAAGAATTCATCTTATATCTTGTCTACATGGTTCCAAGGATTAATGTTTGTAATCTGTCATAATTAATCATTTAGCCCATGAAATGCCATTGTCTCTATACATTTTCAAGCCAACCATACAGCTAAGCCATTGAATATTTTAAAATTAATTTTACTGGAAGTAAACAGGTTTGTTAAACCAACGAAATCGTTGTCAAAATAGCCAGAGCGCAAACATGACTTACTTGACATATAGCCTTTCTTTCCTCCTGAAGAATAGGACCAAACAGTTCTTTTCCACCAGACTGGTTGGTGTGCAGAGACATACATGGATTACATTCTGAGGATCCTTCTCAGATACTTGTGTTGTATTTTTGCATGATGTTACATTGTACACAATCATCACCAAGAACTTCAAGATGATCTGTACAATCTAACTGACTGATCACATACATGGCAGCTTGGATTCAATGTCTTAAAATGCAGTCGTACATTTTGGTGGCAACAACCCTGGCTACAGTTACGAAATGCCCAGTAAAGAAGGCATGACAGCACTGGAGACTACTTCAGTTGAAACGGACTTGGGTGTTAATGTCGACGACGAGTTAAAGTTCTCGATACATACATAGGAGCAGGTGAGCAAAGCAAATAAGATAATGAGGCTAATAAGACGGTCCTGCGAATATTTGGATGCACCATCACTGAAGAGTCTATTTATCGCTCTAGTACGGCCCCACCTCGAGTATTCTAACGTAGTCGCGGCACCACGATATGTTATGGATATAAAGCTTCTAGAGGGTGTCCAGAGGAGGGCGTCCTATCACTGTCAACACTTTAGTACGAGGACAGACTAAGAACCCTGAGACTGCGGAGTCTGGTGTACAGAAGAGCACATACACAGTTGATAGTAAACTCGTAGAGCTTGACTCAAACACAGTAACGAGGTCATCCCTATAAACTTAAGAAACACTACTGTAGGTCAGCACTTCGCAAACCAGTTTTTCTCCTCAAGGATAGTATAGTCATGGATTGCTCTACCTCATAGACCGAGATTATTTTTGGAAATTTACCACTGGAATAACTGGCTCGGTTATCGAGCCAGTCAATTCCAGTGGTAAAATTAAAAAAAATATATATATTTTGGCCGGCAACTGGACATTTTTCAAGACCACTGCCTGTGTCAGTTTGGCCCGGCTTAGGGATGAAAGGGTTAATGATACTAGTTCAAATACAGATATTACACAAGTTAGAGTGATACATACCCCTCCACGTCTTGCTGTATTGTAGCCACTAAGAGCTCATTTAGGAAAAATAAAAATAAACCATAGTATAATAGCTATGATCTTGTTTTGTTCATGAAGCATAATTTGTTCTAATTGTGCTTTATATTGTGTTCACAGATTGTTCCATGGCACCGTCATCATTGTACAAGGCTAGCTGTATGCCCATGCATGATTGTCTGCCAGGTGGTCACTTCCTTAATCAGATATGCGATGACCAGGATCACTTATGCTGTCTTCAGCTGAAGTCATCCCAGAACGTGCCATTAGACATTAAGAACTAATTATGACATGCTTTGCCTGTTGTGTATAAAAAAATACAAAATAAATGGTTTACTCAAAACAAGGAGACCCATCTTATTTGCAAGTGTAATTCTTTGTACGTTTTGACTCCGCATAATCAAACAGATATACTGTTTTTAGAAGGGAATACCATTGTGTAAACACTTGGAAGCATAGAAAGCAACTTCTGAAAAAGGTTTTGCTAAAGGCTACTGATGTCTTACACAGTACCAGCTATCAGAAGCCTTATTTTCCAAATTAACCCCAGTTATCATGCTAGAGGCCATTGGACAAGAGGCCCAAGGGGCCTGTATCGCTCATCTGGAGCATAGGTATTTCAACTAGAAAGGCCAAGTAGAACACTAAGGAGTTGACCAGCCAGAAATGTTAAGTACAACACTAAGGAGTTGACCAGCCAGAAAGGCCAAGTAGAACACTAAGGAGTTTACCAGCCAGAAAGGTCAAGTAGAACACTAACGAGTTGACCAGTATTGTAACAAGAACGCAGCGGCCATGTTTCTTTACATATCAACTTCCCTTGAACAAACTTTAATGGCCCTTAATCTTTAACAATATCTCCCAAATTTCCACTCGATCTGTTCTCTGTTCCTGGAGAAGTTGTTTTCATGAAAACTAGGTCATCCAAGATGGCCACTCAAGCATTAGGCCAATCCAGTTCCCTTGAATAAACTTGGTTTAGCCACTGGCCTAGATGACCTTTCATGAGTTTTTAATCGATCCCCCAAGCTGTTTCAGAGATTTTTTAAAGATATTTCTAAAAATCAACCAAAATCAGATGGCTGCTGGCCAAATTAGCCGACCAGCTTCATTTGAACAAACCTATATTTCTATGGCTTAACAATGCTTTCTGCCAAATATACTTGAAATCGGCCCAGTGGTTCACAAGAAAACATTTAAAATTACTATTGCTTTACTATAAAAATACCCATAAACTTATATAAAACCGATTTCGGCTTCAAAATCCATCAAATAAAAAAATCCAATATGGATGTCAAACAGGCTACGTTTTGATTGGTAAACGACGACCATGTTTTTGACGTATATCAACTTCCCTTAAAGTTTACTGGCGCTTAGTACCTGACCATATCTCCTAAAGATTGACAGTCCATTCAGCGGTTCTAAGTTATCCAAGATGGCCACCGAAATTCCCTCAAAAACACTTCGAAGTTCCCTCGAACACACTTGGTTCAGCTGTTAGCACCAATGTTTCGGAGAAAAAGATTTTTAGACATTTCTAAAAATCGGCCAAAATCCAAGATGGCCACCAGCCAAATTTGTCTTCGTTTGAACAAACTTGGATTTCTGTACCCAAAGAAGGCTTTCTGCCAAATATACTTGAAATCGGACCAGTAGTTCTCTAGAAGACATTAAATATTTCCTATTGCTTTAGTATGGCAGCTTTTGGCTGGAAAAAGATCCAAGATGGCCACCAAACCATTTATCCGACAGTTTTGAAGATGGCAAATTTGAAATTAGAATAGCCAAAAATGTATACCGTATATAAAACCAATTTAGGCTTCAAAATCCATCAAATAAAAAAATCCAATATGGCCGCCAAATACACAAAATTTTGATTGGTCCACGGCGACCATGTTTTTTGATGTACCAACTTTCCATGCAAAACTTCAATGGTCCTTCGATCCTAATGCTATCTCCCAAATTTGGGTTCAATCCGCTAAGCGGTTCTGGCGAAGTCATCTTCACGAAAACTAGATCATCCAAGATGGCCGCTGAACCATTTGGCCACTCAAGTTCCCTTGAACAAAGTTGGTTTAGCTCTTGCCCTAGATCATATTTCATGAGCTTTGAATTGATCGCTCAAACAGTTTTGTAGAAGATTTTTAGACGTTTCTAAAGATCTGACAAAATCCACACTGGCCAAATTGGCCGATCGGCTTCGTTTGAAGAAACTTCAATCTCTATACCTATCCTAAGAATGGTTCCTGCCCAATATATTTGAAATCGGCCCAGTGGGTCTGGCGAAGACATTTTAAATTTCCAATTGCTTTAGTATGGGAGTTTTTGGCAGGAAAACGATCCAAGACGGATGCCAAAACGTTTATTCGACAGTTTTCAAATTTGAAATCACCATATCCAAAAAACTATATAAAAACAATTTTGGCTTCAAAATCCATCAAATAAAAAAAAGTCCAAAATGGTTGTCAAACGTGTTAAATTTTGATTGGTCCACGACTGCCTTGTTTTTTTTAGGTATCATCTCTTGAACAAACTCTAATGGCCATTAGTCCCTAATTATATCTCTCAAATTTCGCCCCGATCACTTCAGCAGTTCTGGAGTTCTTTTTGTGAAAACTAGGTCATCCAAGATGGCCAATGAACCATTTGGTCAATCAAGTTCTCTCAAACAAACTTGGCTTAGCTCTTGCCCTAGATGATGTTTCATGAGATTTGAATTGATTCCCCAAGCGGTTTCAGAGATTTTTAAAGATGTTTCTAAAAATCGGCCAAAATTGGCCGATTGTCTCCCTTTGATCAACCCTGTATCTCCATGCCTTAAGGATGCTTCAGGCAAAATATAATTGAAATTGGCCCAGTAGTTCTTGAGAAGTCGTATATCACCAGGGAATAAGCTCACTTGGCCTTTCAGGCCAGGTGAGCGAATAATAGACAAGACATCGGCGCTACACTGATGGGATATTGGCAAAAATCTTGGCATTTTGCATTTCCAAATGCAAATTTTGCTTTGTATGAAGATCACAATGACTTTGACCTCAGAAGTCAGAATGTCGGCGCTGCTCCTACTGGTCGAGGTAACTGTATGATGCTTAGTTCCAATAATTTTACCACTTCTGAAATAAAGGCCAGCTTAGCTAGGTAGAAACAAACTGTTAAAGTCTGCATTTTAGACAAATATTACAATGATCTTGACCTCTGACCTCAGTATCATTGCACTTCACCGACTTGATAAAGGTAAACATGTAAACAAGTTAAATTCAAGCAGGGTGAACCAATGCTTAAATATAATACTATATGTTGAACTAAACCAAAGATTTAACCAAAAGGAATAGTTTTATACCAAGGTCATTGTGAACTTGAGCTTTGATTTCATGACCTCAATAGGATTGTGCTGCATCTGGTAGATGTATGTAACCATGTTTCCAAGTTTAGTTACAATAGGCTGAAACAATCCTTAGATATAAAACGATATGTTGAATAAAACCAAAAACTTAAACAATAGAGTAGTATACCAAGGTCACAATGGCCTTGACCTATGACCTCAATTATCATGGTATAAGACGATTTGTTGATCTAACCCAAAAACTTAAAAACCGTAACAAAAAAAATAGTTTTATACCTAGTTCACAGTGCACTTGAACTTTGACCTCATGACTTCAATATCATTGTGCTCCATACCCTTGACATAAGGAAGCATGTGACCAAGTTTAGTCCCAATAGGGTGAATAAATCCCGAGATATAACACAATAAATTGAGCTAAACCAAATACTAAATGATAAAAAATTTAGTTTTATACAGTGACCTTGAACTTTGACCGTAACATCATTGTGCTCCATCCTGTTGATAAAAGGAAGCATGTGACCAAGTTTAGTCCCAACTGATCCGGAGATATAGGACGATATGTTGAGCTAAACCAAAACTTAACCATAAAAGTATTTTTTTTAACAAGGTCATAGTGACCTTGAACGGTCACCTCATGACCTCAATATCATTGTGTTCCATCAGCTTGATATAAGGAAGCATGCGTCCATGTTTAGTTCCATTTGGGTGAACTGATCCCGAGATATAAAACGTAACCAAGATTGGACACTGACAAACAAACAAACAAACAGAAAGACAGACAGACACATGGCATAACGGAACCCATCGATCTATTGACGAAAATTCTAATTTTCGGCAATAACAATTCTAGACGAATAGCTTAAGCGATACTAATACCATTTCAAATGATGTATACATAGATTATGGTATATAGATGACCTATTATTCACTTTCAAGTGCATTCTACTATCTGTAACACAATTATTTGCATGTTAAAATCATTCTAATGTTGAGCTCTAGGCATTGCCATTTTGTCACATGTATGTGGCTGGTGATGCTTAAGCCGAGATAATGTCAAATTTAATGTCAATATGATGCAGACTAGATGCAATCGATTAAAATTGGAGTTTTATTGAAATCAGATAAGCCCTTAGTGAATTAAATGTGTATTCAAAAACCTTTACATTCTAATTAATTTCTAGATCAGGACGATGCATGCCATTTGCATCGCTATTTCGAGCCATCTGCTTTGCATACGGTTCAACAATAAAAACTAGCTACCTCTCTATTCACCACAGTAGTAAGTCAAGCCTAAACTCCATACAATGGACATGAAATGAAGACATTGATCGATGTTGGACACAATTAATTTTGCATCTTATAATGCGATGGTGGGAAACAAAAATTTAACGGCTGGAACAGATTTTATGGGGGGGGGGGGGGTAGGTTGGAGGAGACTTGGACGGGGGCAGGAGATCAACTATTTAAATTGTATGCTTAACACAAGAGGCCCAAGGGGCCTGTGTCACTCACCTGGAGCATTATGCATTTTTGTCACAATTGTTGGTGGGTAGTTTAGGGGTAGTCTTCTAAATGAGTTTGTGGACATTTTTTTCAAGTCCAATATGGCCGCCAAACACGCTACATTTGATTGGTCCACTGCAGCCATGTTTCTGATGTATCGCCTTCCCTTGAAAAAACTTTAATGGCTCTTAGTGCCTAATCATATCTCCCAAATTTCGACCCAATCCGCTCAGTGGTTCAGAAGTTATTTTGGCAAAAATTAGGTTATCAAAGATGGCCACCAAACCATTTGGCCAATCAAGTTTCCTTGAAACAAACTTGGTGCAGCTCTTGCCTTAGATGATATTTCATGCGTTTTGAATTGATCCCCCAAGCGGTTTTGGGGAAGATTTTTAATGACATTTTAAAGCGGTCAGTTATTTTGACGGATCAACTTCTCTTGAACAAATTTTAATGGCCCTTAGTCCTTAATCATATATCACAAATTTTGGCCTGATTACTTCAGCGATTCTGGGGAAGAAGTTGTTTTTGCGAAAACGAAGTCATCCAAGATGGCCACTGAACCATTTAGTCAATCATGTTCCCTTGAACAAACTCGGGTCAGCTCTTACCATACATCATATTTCATGAGGTCTGATTTGATCCCTCAAACGGTTTTGGAGAAGATTTTTAGACATTTCTAAAAAAACAGCTAAAATCCAAGATGGCCGCCGTCCAAATTGGCCGATCGGCTTCGTTTGAACAAAATGGAATCTCTATGCCATAAGGATGCTTCCTGCTAAATATAATTGAAATCGCCCCAGTAGTTCTCGAGAAGACATTTTAAATTTCCCATTGCTTTAGCATGGGAGCTTTTGGCAGGAAAATGATCCAAGATGGCCACCAAACCATTTATCCGACAGTATCGAAAATTGCAAATTTCAAATCAGAATACCTAAAACCTACATAAAAACAATTTCACAATAAAAAAAATCCAATATGGCCGCCAGACATGCTATATTTTGATTGGCCCACGGCGACCATGTTTTTTGACGGATCAACTTCTCTTGAACAAACTTTACTGGCCCGTAGTCCATAATCATATTTTTGGCCTGATCCCTTCAGCGGTTCTGGAGAAGTAATTTTCGCTAAAACTAGGTCAACCAAGATGGCCGGCGAACCATTTGACCAATCAAGTTCCCATGAACAAACTTGGTTGAGCTCATGCCCTGGATAATATTTCATGAGGTTTCCTTCAACCCCTCAAGCAGTTTCGGAGAAGATTTTTAGACGTTCTAAAAATCGGCCAAAATCCAAGATGGCCACCGGCCAAATTGGCTGATCGCCTTCGTTTGAACAAACTTGGATCCCTATGCCCTAAGGATGATTCCTGCCAAATATAATTTAAGTTTTGTCCCAGCGGTTCTTGAGAAGTGGTTTTAAAGGAAACGTTGATGGACGGACGGACGGTCGCCACGACATAAGCTCACTTGAGCTTTCAGGCCAGTGAGTTAATAATGCTGCATAAGTTATATTAACAATAGAGTGTCATCAATATTACAAAAGAAAGTGAGCAATAACAGAACATGATACCAGTCAATGGATAAGTACAATAAATTAGTTTATTATTGGATAAAATAAATATAATGAAAACACAACATTTACATTGTATAAATTCTATGACACATGTATAATAAAGTGTGATCAATTTGAGACTCTATCTATGAACATACCTTTATGTACACATATGCCAGAAGTACTTTCTGAAGATCTATATACAGTTAAGTCTGCCTATAATGGCCACTTGCTTTTATTGTATTGCTTTAAAATTACCATAAAAAGAACACGTCTTACAAAAAGCACCGTCTTTCATATGGATATTGACTGGTATTAAGTAGCCAACTGCATTAGAGACCATTTTAAACTCCATAAAGTAGCCATTATAGACAGGTTTGACTGTAATCATAGAATGTAAATTAAAAACAAGAGACCCAAGGGGCCCATGTCACTCACCTTGAGCATTGTGCATTTTTGCTAAGATCCTTCCCGTGAACACACTTTAATGGCACTCAGTGCCTAATCATATCTCCCAAATTTTGGCTCAATCCGCTGTGGTTCTGGAGTTGTTTTGGCAAAAAATAGGTTATCCAAGATGGCCACCAAACCATTTGGCCAATCACATTCCCTTGAACAAACTTGGTGCAGCTCTTGTCCTAGATGATATTTCATGCGTTGTGAATTTATCCCCCGAACGGTTTTGGAGATCTTTAAAGACATTTCTAAAAATCGACCAAAATTCAAAATGTCGCGAAAATACATTAAAAATTTCCCATTGCTTGAGTATGGAAAATTTTGGTGCGTAAATGATCCAAGATGACCGCTAAACCATTTATCTGACAGGCTCAAAAATGGCAAATTTGAAATCACAATATGCACACACATACATAAAACCAAGTTTGGCCTCAAAATCAATCAAATAAAAAAATACAATATGGCCACCAAACACGCTATATATTGATAGGCCCATAGCGGCCAGTTATTTTGATGGACTAACTTCTCTTGAACAAACTTTAATGGCCCATAGACCCTAATTATATATCACAAATTTCCGCCTGATCGCTTCAGCGGTTCTGGGGAAGTTGTTTTTGCGAAAACGAGGTCATCCAAGATAGCTGCGGAACCATTTGGTCAATCAGGTTCCCTTGTACAAACTTGAGTGAGCTCTTGCCCTAGATCATATTACATGAGGTCTGAATTGATCCCTCAAATGGTTTTGGAGATTTTTAGACATTTCTAAAAATCGGCTGAAATCCAAGATGGACACCGGCCAAATTGGCTGATCGGCTTTGTTTGAACAAAATTAAATCCCTATGCCCTAAGGATGCTTCCTGCCAAATATAATTGAAATTGGCCCAGCGGTTCTTGAGAAGTCGTTTAAAGGAAAAGTTGACGGACGGACGACGGATGGTCGCCACGACATAAGCTCACTTGGCCTTTCAGGCCAGGTGAGCCAATAATGAAATACTTTTAAAGCATACAAGTACATGAGGAACTATGATTAGTGTATATTATTGTGAAGGAACATTTATAGTGCAGAGATCGTGTCAAATGAGACTATTCTAAATTAATCCATTCACTTGATATACACTCATACATACGAAAGTTGTGCAAAAAGGAGGAATACACAATTCGCTGTCCTGCCCATTTCTAGCTAAGCTTCATCTACACTTTGCCCGTGTTGGGATCGCTCGAACCCTGAATTCCCAGAATCCCAATATCAAGATATCTCTACAGGTAATGGCAGCAACAGCGCTCAGCCAAATTAGTTTCAAAATATTCAACAGAATGGTTATTAATGGTTTTTATTAAGACATAAAATTCATACACATGACACACTTTTAAAAGTTCTTGACAGACTTAGATAAGTCATTCATTACACATTTTGATTATGATGTCAGCCTACTTGTGACATAATTCATCATATGACATCATATACTTGAGTGACAGATTGGATTCATCCATTAAATGTCTCGTCTGTCGTTACTGTTGTTAGGACAGGTCAAATTCATTTGATAGAATACACAGAATATTGTTTGGTTGCAATATGTTACGGTGATGGTCTTAGAACAAGATGCTGTTGACCTTTCATCTACCACTGAGAGAGAGAGAGAGAGAGAGAGAGAGAGAGAGAGAGAGAGAGAGAGAGAGAGAGAGAGAGAGAGAGAGAGAGAGAGAGAGAGAGAGAGAGAGAGAGAGAGAGAGAGAGTGAGCGGGAGGGAGAGAGGGAAAAACATATATTATAAACCCAGAGCGTTGCATCAATGTCAATGTATACATGTAAAGTTACAATCGGGTTAACCAATACCAAAACATAACTTAAACAAGATGCCCATGGGCCTGTGACGCTCAACTGGACATTTAGCATTTGAATAGACATGGATAATTTTCAGAAAATCCAAGATGTCCACCAAAAAATTGACCAATCAAGATTCTCATTTGATATACTGAAGCCTATCGTCATAGGATCATTCCACCCAAGTTCTGTTGAAAGCGGGCCATTGATTACATAGTACTGTTTTTAAATGGCGCCAGAAACTTTTCAGAAAATCAAAGATGACTGCCAAAACATTGATCTATTAAAATTCTGAAGATTTACTAAGGGTACTACTAAAGGATCCTTCCAGCCAAATCTGGTTGAAATTGCCTAAGCAGTTAATGAGGAGTAGCATTTTAAACGAATTGCCAATTTTCGCCGAACAAATTGACCAATTAAAATTTCTATAAAAGCTCTGACGCACACCACGCTAGGGTCCTTCAGGCCGAGTTTGCTTGAAATCGTTCAAGCGGTTAATGAGGAGTAACCTTTTAACTGATTTGCACAAATTTAAAAGAAATCTAACATGGCAACCAAAAAAGTTTGCTAATCAAAATTCTGCATAAAAGTTCCGAAACCTGCCAGCCTGGTAAAGTTGCGGCCAAGTCTGGTTGAAATTTTACAAGCAGTTAATGAGTTGTGTTTTAAACGATTTCCCACCATTTTCCGGAAAGTTCAAGATGGCCGACAAACTGACCAATGAAAAGGCTGTATACATGTTCAAGCATGACTCTAGGGTCATTTCAACTGAGTTTGCTTGAAATCAGCCAAGTAGTTAATGAGTAGGATTTTAACTGATTTCCTGAAAATTTAAGATGGCCACCGAAAAAATTGACCAATCAAAATTCTGTACACCTGTTTGAAACATACCACTCTAGGGTTCTTCCACCTGACTTTGCTTGAAATTGGCCAAGTAATTAATGAGCAGGCTTTTATCTAAATACCTGATATTTTTTGGAAAATCCAAGATGGCCGTAGGAAAAATTGGCCAATTAAAATTCTGTATACAAGCTCTGAAACCTACCCTCATAGGCCCTTACAGCCAAAGCAGGTTAAAATCTGTCAAGCAGTTAATGAGGTGTAGCATTTTAAAGCAAAAGTTGACGGACAGGCAGACGACGGACAATAGACGCCATGACATAAGCTCACTTGGCCAGGTGAGCTAATAAGACAAGATGATTTGCTAACCGCAGACTTCAAATTGTGCTTTGTATCAATTAATATTTGACCATGTAACTGCAATATAATTTCGAAATGCAAAAACTTAACCTTGAAGCCACCACCAGTCTTCAGAAAAGTGCTAACTATGTCTCATGCTCTTCTTCACTGGAAAGAAAATTAAACTAGGACAGATAGAAGCTTCTGTGTAGTGCGGCTCAGCAAAATCATTTCTACACATTGCATTTACTCATATTTCTGTTATCCCCATCGCAACACCCAGCACCACCATTCAGCCTCACTTATTCATGCTCAAATCATTTCCTATCACATTAAGCTGCTTTGAGAATAGAAATCTGAGACAAAACCCATCTGATAAAACATATAATGATCAATGTATAGCATATTTAGGCAACATCTTATTTATCAACATCTGGCAGGGATAGTCATGATAAATGGCTGATTTCAAGAGAACTACATGAATGGCTAGATAAAAACTGTTCCATGGATTCCAAGATCCAGCAACCCGAAGAAGTGAGGCATAATTCACCTTTCCAGAGTACCCAGCCATCATATGATGTCATAAACGAAATCAAGGATTTCTTTTTTCACGAGAGAGTTGATACTTACCTCCCTAATACTTTTGATATTGCTAAATATTGGCTTTCACTCAATAAACACTCAGATTAAAACAGTTAGGTGCCCCTACTGGGCAGGGAGTCAGAGCGTAGTCTGGCGGATGCCAGCCCCACCACCGCGCATGCGCAGACTAGCACTTCCTCTGACTAATTTATTGGCTGATACACATGCAACTATTAAGAGCCTGAAGACCGAGCCTCTGTGGGGTGGAGAGGCCGGGTCCGTATCTAGGGAGGTAAGTATCAACTCTCTCGTGAAAAAAGAAATCCTTGATTTCGTTTATTTCACATCAAGAGTATACTTACCTCCCTAATACTTTTGATATTGCCAGAATTCGACAGTGAATTCGGCGGGAGGGAGGCGAGGTCAAAAGACCAGCTGATCCCTATACGCTTTTCTGCGTTTAAGGCACTTAAACTTCTGAAACTGTATGAAAAAACAGTCAGGATTTGACTAACCATCGGATAACACCCCCGATGTATGAGAGATGACCGAATGTCATATGCGCTCCCCCCCCTCCTTCCTAGGAGGAAGAGTCGAATGACCTCAATGTCCTATACGCTCTCTACGTACAAGTGCCATGTACTACAGGACAGAGACGAAAAAACTCCATTTTCGTATACTCTCAACAATGAACCACATAAATACACAAAACCATCATCATATAAATAACGGGTAACGTGACAAGACAATCAACAATGGACAACACATACACAAGACTGACCTTGTTGAAATGGCTGCTGACATCCTCTTCCCATTGGTGAAGATCGATGCAGTCCCAAATTAGTGGTTGTTTCCATAAATTAATTGTGAAATATATAAGCAATGAGGAAACCCCATCAAAAATATATATATGCCTAGTTATTTTTTCAAAATCGACAAGGCGAGAGGATTAGAGGTGTCACGGAGATAATGGTCTGTAAAACTTGACTCACAGTGCCACTGAGCCACCGACATAATATCATCCACAGGGACCCCATTAAATAGGGCAGTGGATGTCACTACGCCGCGGACACTGTGAGCCTTGGCCACGTCAACCTGCTTCCCGGTGGCGGATTTATGGCAAAACTGAATGCATTCTACAATCCACCTGGAAATGGTGTCCTTAGAAGCCCTGCCATGGGGTTCAATATATGACAACCATAACGCTGACTGATCCGTGCGCCACTCCGCCGTACGTTGCTTGTACCGGCAAAGCGCCCGGACAGGACACCATACTTTAGAATTAGGATCATATCTAGTTAAAGCAGGCAAAATAATAGGTTGACCTGGATATTTCAATGACTGATTTTTAGCCAAGAAATTAATCCTAGGTAGCAGCTTAAGGCCTTCCCCTGAAACCACAAAACGGTCATCCTCGGCTGATAAGGCATGAATTTCACTCCTACGCCTAGCCGAGGCCGCAGCAATTAAAAACAGTCTTCAGTGTTAATAGTTTCATAGAAATGGAACTAAGTGGTTCAAAAGGCTTATCACCTAGTACTTGAAGCACTAGCGATAAACTCCAAGACGGAATCACAGGTGGATTCCTTGGTCTTAGATTGCCCATGCCTTTAATTAATACATTTAATGTATTTACTTCATCACTTCCCCTCTTAGCCAAGCAAGGAATAACAGACATTAATGCTGACTTATAACCAGCAATAGAGTTAGGCTTGAGGCTATAGGCATCATAGAGGTGACAGAGGAAATCAGCTACTACTTGAATAGATGAATCCATTGGATCAATACATCTTTTTGAGCACCATTCTGCAAATCTGTTGATTTTATAATTATATGCTCTGGAGGTTGACCCCCTCCTGGCTTTGGCCATAAACATGGCTGCTTGCTCAGAAAAGCCCTCCTTAATTCTAGATTCCTTGACAACATCCACGCAGTCAATCTGAACATTGATGGATTGTTGTGAAGGGCCTTGCCCTGGAAGATAATATCGTCCATCAGAGGCAGAGGAACCGGATTGCAGACCAGAAGGTCCAGCAGATCCGTATACCATGATCGGCTTGGCCAATCCGGGGCGATCAGAAGCACTTGGGATTCCTCTTGTCTGATTTTCTGAAGAATTTTTGGAATCAGGATTGCTGGAGGGAATGCGTATGCATACATTCTCCCCCAGCTGATAGCTAACGCATCTGTTGCGAAAGCGCTTGGATCCGGAATCGGAGAGACGTACGTCGTCATCTTCGCATTCTTCTTTGTTGCGAACAAATCGATGTTGGGTTTCCCCCAATGGTCGAACAGACGATCCGCCACACATTGATTTAGTTGCCATTCCGTGGGTAAAACACTCATCCTTCGGCTCAATGAGTCTGCTAGCAGATTTAACCTTCCCGGAATATGAACTGCATTCAAGGTAATCTGGTGATCCAGACACCAACAAAGCAGTCTCCATGTCATCATACAGAGACTGGGCGACTTCGTTCCGCCCTGGCGGTTTATGTAAGTCACAACTGTTGAGTTGTCTGAACGAATAAGAACAATCTTGCCCTGAACCTTCTGTAAGAAATGTTCCAGGCCCAGGACTACTGCTCTTAGCTCCAGTAGATTTATATGTTCCTTTGACTGTTCCAGATTCCAAAGCCCTGATATCGTGGACTCTTCCAGGCAAGCTCCCCAGCCCTCCATCGATGCATCTGTATACACAGTCACCTGAGGGTGGGGAGGGGTTAGCATAACCCCCACCAAGAGATTCTCTGTGTCCAACCACCATTGCAGGTGATGAATCAGAGGCGCCAACACTGACACATTCGAGTCCAGCGAACCTGTACTCTGGGTCCATTGTGTCATGAGAAATAACTGGATCGGCCGCCTGCGTAAGGCGGCCTGAGGAATGACTGGTTCCAATGAAACCATCAACCCCAGCATTCTCAAGTAAACCCGTGCCAGGACATGACGACTGTCGCACACCGACTGAATTAATGAGATGAGTTTCTGAACTCTCTCCTGAGTAGGATAAACATATCCTGTCTCTAGATCGAAGAACATCCCCAGGTAAACAAACTTCTGGGATGGAATCAGCTCTGATTTTGGGAAATTGATCATCCAGCCTAAGTCTGTGAGAGTTTTCAAAACAATCTCCAGACTGGCCGATAAACTTTCCCGGGTGTGTGCTTTCAACAGCCAGTCGTCTATGTACGTGTGGACTGCTATGCTTCTCCTGCGGAGGTATGCGGTGATCGCAAGAACCACACGGGTGAAAACCCGAGGAGCCGTGGAAATTCCGAAGGGTAGCACCCTGAATTCCCACTGTCTGCCCTGGAATGCAAATCTCAGGAAGCGACGGAAACTCCTGTGTATGGGGATGTGGAAATAAGCGTCCTTCAAATCTATCGACGCTGTCCACATTCCCCTCTCTAACCCCGCCAACACCGAGCGCACAGTCTCCATCTTGAAACTGGGCGTCTCTATGAACTTGTTCAATGGCTTGAGGTTGAGAATTGGTCTCCACCCTCCGGTGTTCTTTGTTACTAAGAACAGGGTTGAATAGAAGCCCGGACACCTCTGTGCCGGCTGAATAGCTTCTTTTTGTATGAGGGAATTTATTTGCTCCTCGATACACAACCTTTGATCTGGATCTCTCGGATTTGGAGTCCAGATCGGCACTAGAGACAGTCGCGATGGCGGGCCTGTCATCCAATCGGGATGATACCCGACTGAAAGCCATCGCAAGACTAAACGGTCCTGAGTTAACCGTTCCCACTCTTGCATGTGGTCGGCTAGCCGGCCTCCCACCGGTCCACCTAGGGATAGAGGTGGACATAAGGAGTGCAAGAGCGGCACTGTCTCCTCTGCCCGAAACACCGGCGCGGTTCTCACCGCGGTAACCGTCCCATCAGGAACGATTACCCCGCCCAGATCCTCGCGCGCCACGACCAGCACCGCGCGCACCTCGGTGCGCGGGCGGCTGCCTGGCTGACTGCGCCTGAGGAGCCTGCGCCCCCCTCGCTGCTGGCCGAATCGCACGCGGCCGAGGCCGGCGCTGCGATGGTGGTTGGCCTCTGACCTGGCCACTACCACCTCGAGCCTGCAGGGGACGATACGCAGGGGGTGCGGCGCGAACGTTGGCACGACGAAGCACCTCAAACTGCTCGCGCAGCGCCCTCTGGTTATTGACCAGAGTAACCGTCTCCTGGAGGTGCCTACACCCCTCACCTCCAAAGAGACCAGGACCTGTCATAGGCGTACGTAGTAGCCTATTGTAGAGGTCCTGGGACGGGCACAGATTATCCAAGGCAAAAGTGCGCCTTGCCCGGACACTCCTGGTCACCGCCCGCGTCATACAGTCCAGAGCCAGGTTGATACCATCCTGGATGGCTCACTGGACTGTGACCGGACTTGGCTGGCGCGATGCGGATGCTGTTACTACCCCTTGTAACAGCTGGGAGACGTGGGACAAAGCGGCAATCGAAGCCCTCCCACTCTCCTCCGCATCACGCAACGCGGCATTTGCTGAACGCAACGCGTTCGAACACAAGACTCCCGTGTCAGAACGGGAGCCTGGCCGCGCATCCTCACCCAAAGCCGCGCGGTCATCCACGCTCGGCTTCGGTACCACACCGTACCGCTGGTAGTCCAGGGGCACGATGCGACAACGCCTGGCCACCTCGCGCGGGGCCTTAGCGAGACGTCCACTCGACTTAATGGACGTCTCCGCCGCCTCGAACATGTCAACGACATGCTCTGCCAGCGGCAGAGAAGGCATAGCGTTAGCAGCAGGCTTACCAGCTAACCACGGCCTGTGCTCACGCTGGCTAGCCGACTGCTCCACGGGCAGATCTGGTCTAACACTTACCAACCACTGGCAAGCGTCAGACCAATCCTCCTCCGTGGCTAGCTGCGAGCGCTCTACAAGACGGGGGCCTTCGTCTTCCTCCAGAGCGCAAGCAACAGAGCTTGACGGCGGGTACGCCGCTATGCCTGGCAAGCCAGGGAGAACATGCGGGCCTGACAATACCGGCATGCTAATATCACTAGTTTGACCAGGAGCAGGCGCCGTGGTACAGCGCGGGGCATATACCGCCCCACCACGGCCCCGGCCAGCACCAGTGACACTCTCGGCAAGCCGAGGTATGCGGTACCGCTGGCCTTCAGCGCCCAGGGCCACAGTCTGAACCGTGGATTCTACCCCTGGGAGAGTAGAACCATGGAAAAAGGCGCCTGTATTCCCCGCGAGGGGTGCACAGACGTCATAATCCATGTCCACGTCTTCAGACGGCGACCCCAACAGGTAATCCTCATCCTCCTGGCCAGAGAGATTAGACTCCGGGTCAGCAAAGAGAGCTAACCCGGACTGGCCAGGGAAGGTGCCATACGAGGTACTGGCACCCGCGGTGTGCGGATACCCCTGGACTGATAAGCAGCCCGCGGGTTCCAGCGACGACCGTCCACGGTCCCTATTGGGCGCGGCAATAAGCCTGCTGCCAGGGCCGTGGAACGCCCCCTCTAATGGGGCCACCTCTGAATCTTCAAACAACGGAAGCGTACTAAGGAACGTTGATTCAGAGGTGGGGATTACCTGCTCCGAAGCAGATGATGAGGTCAATAAAGGATCTGGTCCAGGAAGCATGCCACGAAGCAACTCTGGAACCAAATCCTTGATTGTCCTCCTCATCTCTCCCAACATCTCGGTCCGGAAGGCCTCCATATCCACCGCGGACGAGGCCTTCCTCTTACCCTTCTTACTTACACCCTCTTTCTTCTGCTTCTTCTTCTCCTCCTCCACCTTGTCCTTCGCCTGCAAGCACAAGAATTCGGACATTAACTCGCCCCCCCAGTGCTTACATATCTCGCAATTAAGCAAGGGACCACAGGGGCTACACTGAAAACAGAGATGAGGGCCAAACTTATCCCTCAAAAATCGTCCACAGGACGCACAACCAGGTCTCTGAAAAAGGGCAAAGGACGAGGAGTATGAGCAAACTAGTTAAGCTTAGAAACTCACCAACTCAAGAGAAGGAAAATGATCATAAAGATCATAATTTATCAGAAAACCAGCTTCGGACAACTTTAATTGTAAATAAAGAGCAAGGCTGATTATGACGTCATTAATCCTATGACAGGAAAAAATCGATCCCCAACAAACATCCCAGTGCAAGGACGAATTGTATCTCTAACCAGAACATGTACAGAATGGACATTTCGACTATACAAGCATCAGATATATACTGATAACAATGGCAAATAAAGTTAATTATCTCCCTTTCCTCTAAATAATTAACATCACCTCATATCAATAATTAGATACCTGACACCTTGTCTAGACAAACCATCCAACCTGATGAACTGGAGCACTCCACCACTGAACGCCTCTTAACTCTCTCCACCTCTAGGGGAAGGAATTGGATCAAGAGGGCAAAGTGAGAAGACCTTTATAATAGGCCTCCAACTCACTGGACATAGAATTTTTGGTTAGATAACCTAACAGTATTAGTAGGAAATGGAACCATGGTGGAGAGACACAAACCCTCTGCTGATGTCATGTCCATAATATTTCTTCACACAGACCTGTGGACATAAACACAAAGAGAGATTAGTCTTATATAGCACCTAGTTGAAATAAACCAACTAATCAAGGCGCTTATCACGTTTAGCGCTAGTCCCGGAAACACATTACAACGGGACAAAACTCGCTAATTTTACTAGAAGTCACCTGATTTAAAGGTCCAAGGCCCTCCTGTGGCGAAGTTACTCTTTCTGCCATCTTTCTCAGGTAACAACAGTTCAGAATTGTGTCAAAAACGCTTATAAATGAGTCACAAAAAGCACCAGCACAAAAGCATGTGTAGTCTCTTAGCCAATAAATTAGCAAAGAGAAAGTGCTAGTCTGCGCATGCGCGGTGGTGGGGCTGGCATCCGCCAGACTACGCTCTGACTCCCTGCCCAGTAGGGGCACCTAACTGTTTTAATCTGAGTGTTTATTGAGTGAAAGCCAATATTTAGCAATATCAAAAGTATTAGGGAGGTAAGTATACTCTTGATGTGAAATAATGAACTGCGTGGCGTGTACAATGACATCATAATGAATGACGTCGATAAGTACGTCATCAACGCATATTTGATGATGGTCTATGGGCTGTTGTACCAAATTGTTTGCTTTTACTATTTAATAAATATTCTGTTGAATATTTCGAAACTAATTTGACTGGGCGCTGTTGCTGCCTATGGCAGCAACAGTACCCAGTATAATTAGTTACAAAATATTCAACAGCTTCCCTGTATAGTTTTCAGGAAATTGATAGCTAGGGCATTCGGGAATCGGGAGCTTAGCTAGTGATGGGCGGGGCATAACTAAAAATGGAAAGGTCCATTGAGCTGTCCTCGTTTGGAGATATACTAAGGTGCACAGTTGATTTTTTAATCTCCATAGACTACACATTATTATCCTGTTAACTCTGCACTCAACATAACACACATGACATGAAGATATCTGCAAAGGTAGAAATTATGTACAGCGAGTACCAGGTGGTTAACACCAAATATTACCTAGAAGGTATGGACTGATTTCATACATGTAATCACTATGTCTCAACTATTTGCATCATGCTGCGTAAAACAATGTATACATATCTTCAGCTATGACCTATAAACTATGCAAACATAGTCATGGCACGAATGATCTCACACTAGCTAAATTGTGAAGCTTACATCAAATTCAACCACAGTGATAGAATATTAATTAAATAACTACTGTTTACATATCAGTAAGATACTACTACATCTAGAATTATAACTGCTAGTTATTTTGAAAATGGTTCTTTTGTAAGTGTTGTTATCACAAAAGCACCATATTCGTAATGCAGACAAAATGTTGATTCCTTTAGTGCAGCAGCCTAAGTGTTACATTCATTAACTCCTTCCTCACTGATATACAATCATCTTTATTTCAAAGCCAGTATACATGCAAGCTGTTGAATATATTGGAGGCATGACGACACCCAGCAACAATTTCCATTCAAATTATCTTCTAAGCAAACTAGATAATATTTCTGAATGCTTCAAGGCAGGCAAAACCGGCCTCCCTCACAGCCTCGAGAAATGTTCATGCGTAGACCAAGAGTTGTTCAAAATTTACCACAGGAATGACTGACTCAGTAAATGAGCCAGTCATTCCAAGCGGTAAATTTCCAAATATAGTCTTCTTTTATTCACTAAGCAAACCTATTGATATTTTTTTTTACCAATCCTAACCGTTAAAGTGTTAAATTGCCAAGAATTAGTTGTATTTCGTCTATACTAATCAGCAAGATGGACATCTCTGCAGATAGAGCAAGCTATTCACTATAAGCATAATGTTCAAATCCAATACTACCACATGTCATAATGTCTGATGATGTGGAATGTTGTGAATTACTCTCAGCACTCCGTCACATTCTTTGTGCCCTGTGGACAGTTCACGTTTTATGACCATGCTTGTCTACTTCTGCCAAAATTCTGCAAAAAAATTTAAATCAGTTAGAGATTGGTGTACATATTTTAGTTAGTATTTGGCATTAAATGGAAAATGGCCAACACCACCATAGGTAAGAGTGAAGTTTAAAGGCTTAGATGTAACATTCTTCAGCATTTGAGTGATATAATTTAATGCTATCTATACTCATTATTAATGTAATATATTAGCAATGAATTTGAGTGCGCCATCATGAGTAGTTACAAAGACCTGCAACTAGAATTATTCAGCCACAGACTGCTGATTTAATGATACTATTATCAGCTTTTGCTGTCATTTCAGCAGCATTATTTTAAAATAGATTCCAATCTTCCTATTTGGACGAGTTCCTGCAAGTCTGAGATGAATATGTGCAGCATGATAGGTGTTAAGCTTTACATGCACCTCTTGATTACCATCTCAAATAGGGAATTGATACTTAACCCTTTAACCCTAAAATTTATTCAGGAAAATTAAAAATCTTTCATAGAAAATGTCTAATTGCAGACCAAGACATATTTTTTTTAAATTTCCCACTGGAATGACTGGCTCAGTGACTGAGCCAGTAATTTCAGTGGTAGATTTTCAAAAATAGTCTTCTCATGATCTGCAAATCAACATTTCCCAAGACCCTGCAGAAGCCATTTTTAACTGGCTTAAGTGTTAAATGGCTAATATGCAAGACATATAATTCATAGTTAGGTTACTTAACATATGCACAGATAACACGAACGCATGCAAACATTTCCAAATTTTATTTGGCGAAAGACAAGAATCTGTAGCTGCTCTTATGTCTCTGGTTACCTTAGCAACCCAAACTCACTCACTGTCATGATGCTGGCTGACATTTGACTATTCGTAAATCCTATTGCCTTGCTTATTTAATGATGATGATTTGCAGTATTGCAGCAGCTCGCCTTAGTTATGACAGTGAATGAGTCTGACATGTCCGAGCATAAGAATTTGCTTACCAGTAGTTGCAACCATACAATATAATACTGATATTAATAAGAATGTTTAGTGAGTGACACTTTTTGGAGGACACATCCCTGCCATGTGGTAACACGCGATTACCAGTGTATTCTCGGCATCTCTCAAAGCATGGCACCAAGCAATTAACACACCTGTGTGTTCGTCACAATCACCATATGGTAACACACAATTACCATGTGTGTTCATTACATCAGCTGTACGGTAACAAGCAATTACCATGTGTGTTTGTCACACCGGCTGTATGGTAACAAGTGATTACCATGTGTGTTTGTCACACCGGCTGTATGGTAACAAGCGATTATCATGTGTGTTCATTACATTAGCTGTACGGTAACAAGCGACTATCATGTGTGTTTGCCCTCCGGCTGTATGGTAACAAGTGATTACCAGAATACACTGCGGTTTTGTTACATCGGCTGTATGGCAACACGCAATTACCATGAACAGTTACCATGTGTGTTCATTATATCAGCTGTATGGTAACAAGCGATTATCATGTGTGTTTGTCACACCGGCTGTATGGTAACAAGTGATTACCAGATTACCATGCAGTTTTGTTACATCGGCTGTATGGCAACACGCGATTACCATGTGCATGTGTATTCGCTACATAGGCACATGGGTAACAAGATTACTCTGCGTGGTCATTCTATTGACTATATGGCAACAAGCGATTACCCTGTATCCATTACACCTGCAGTACCATAGTAAGAGATTACTGTGCTCATTATATCGGTTATGTGGTAATATGTGATTACCATGTGCGTCCATTAGATAGGAAGTGTGGTAACACGCAAGTGAGCGATTACTCCGAGTGTGCATTACCATATGGTAACACGCGATTACCATGTATGCTCTGCAATTGCAGTGTGGTAACCAGCGATTACCAGTTGACTGTTAAACAGGCCATAATCATGATGACACATGAATACCGCATTCTAAGTATGGTACAAAACGGTTACTCTGTGTATGTTCACTGCATTCGACCCATGCTAACTAATGGTTACCAAGTGTATCCAGCACAGTTAACAAATGGTAATCATTGGTTATCCAACCTCTTACCTGTGTCGCTAGACAGAAGGTTTAATGCGAGAATATAGTGCTTCTTGTTCTTAAGACACTTGTTAATGACTGGTTCTATTGGTGAGATCTCCCAACATGTGTGGAAGCCTGCCCCTGGAGCCCCCATAGACGAATCACACACGAATCAAAATTTCTGGTGTCAAAAGCCAAAATGCAACAGCATCAGCAGTATTGTTTTCAAAATAGATATTTAGACATATTCTTTCAATAGCTCTAGTTCTACTGGCGTGGTCTTAACCAAACTTGTGGGATCATTCGCCCATGGGTCCCGATATGTAAGCAAAATTAGAGTAAAAAATTTCAATACAACAGTAGAAGCTTCCAGCAATGCGGTACCAAATTAGACACCTTGAATGTCACGACAGCCTGACTTAAAAATATATTCACGTAAATGATCTATACAATAAATCTGCATATTGCTACTGCCGTATTTAATGTTATTCATTCTATGTTATGCTATGTGCAATAGTGCATATAATCCTCCTACGTTCATGTAAGTTACACTGTGAACTGCTGGAGATATTGCCAGTCATTAACTTAGTCAACTGTTCAAATTCTCACCCCGGATGACCGGTACAGGTTAACCGGCCACAGGAGTTCAAGCCTTTGAACATGTTGATAGCGTGTTGCAGCCTGCTGTATTAGCTGCCCGACATGCCTAAAGCACAGCATATGTTAGCTACATCATCGTATTAGTTTGCTTAATAAATAAATCATACAAGTTATACGAGTTTTAACAATGCTCTTCATATTATATGTTACATGAATATAGGTGGAGGCGGGGAGGCGGTGGCTAAGCTTATATTGTTCGGAATTTAATAAATATCCAGATCTGACCATTGTATTCCACTATTGCTCTAAACCTGTAGCCACCAAGAATGTTTAGCAAGAATTGATCCTAATTGTAAATTAAGTCTATAACATTGTTGATTGGCTGACCTGATCATGTGGTTTCTATCGGGTGATGGTCTGCATACATGTTCCAATATAGGGATGGTGACTGCTCCTAGCTGTCACTGGATTGGAATGTTAGTTATATGGCCTTGCTATTATTTTGCTGCTTTTGCATGAATGAGTCAGCTATTACACACAGTACACAGGGACTCTGAATCAAAAAAGCATCCGCTTTTGTTTCTACGAGAATTCTTAATACTTACCAGATGTACTATTATGATAATGTCTATTATCTAGTCTAGCTCAAAATAAACAATTAAAACTCCGCACTCTCCTGGTCCTGCCCCTACTGTGTCCGGGAATACCATAGCCGCAGGTACCGAGTCAATTCCCAATCACAGTCAGATTCGTCTTATGTTTGCCTTGGCAAACTGCGAAAGCAGCTCAGCCTCACCTCAGCGGGGCGGCTGAGGCAGGGCCATAGTACATCTGGTAAGTATTAAGAATTCTCGTAGAAACAAAAGCGGATGCTTTTTTTATTCTACTTCGAATAATACTTACCAGATGTACTATTATGATAAACTCCGGATTTCGACAGCCAGAAAATGCCGGTGGGAGGAGGTGAGGCTCGAACCAGCACTCAACTACCATCCAACAGAGAAGGTTGTGAAGAGACTAGAACCCTGGCATACGCTTGGGTTCTGCTATCTGACTCATAGAGTGCTAAACTTCCATGGTCTAGACCGCGCTCCCCCCCCCCTTTTGTCCGCACAAAATTCAGAGGGCTGTCACTGGGGATGCAACACCCACCAGACCCGTGTCAGCCCCAAGTCTCAGCTAGGGCAGTCCAGTAGAGTGCAAAGAAGCTACTACAACTTCTAATTTTGAAAAAATATCAGTATATCGACTAGATTTTCAAATTGGAATGAGTCTAATGTCTGGTTGACAGGATAAGAATACTCTTGTACCAGACTATTTACCTAAGCAGTCTGGTATTTCGACTGTAAGTAAATATATTTATAGTCACTTAATTAATGTAAACACTCACCATTTTTGAGTGCTTGATCTTTTCTTGATCATCACAGGAGCTTGGCCCAATCCACGGTCGTACTCAGTCATGTGCATAGCGTTTGTTCAGTGTAGGCGGAAGACTTTAGTGATGTGTGCGAAGTAGTGGTCGGACGTGGCTTAGTTTAGGTTTGACAGATTGGCGACGGCTACCGGATTAAGTGAGCTGGAGATGTCGCGAAGGTAGAAATCAGTGAATGACGACTCGGCATGCCATTGTGCTACAGACATCACCTCCTCTAATGAGACACCCTTATAAAGGGCCGATGCTGCTGCTAGTGCTCGGACCTGATGGGCATTCGCATGATCAATTTGCTTTCCTGTAGCGATTTTGTGTGACATCTTAATAGCGTCAACTATCCAACGAGAAATAGTATCTTTCGAGGCACGTAAATGGGGAGCTTTGAGACATAACCACAGAGATTTCGGGTCGTCTCTCCACTCATTAGTACGTTTCTTATACATTTCAAGACATCTGACAGGACACCAAACAGAAGAGTTTGGGTCATGTCTAGTTAAACTTGGCAAATTGATCGGCTGTCCTGGATATTTAAGTGACTGATTCTTTGACAGGAAACAAAGACGTGGAAGTAGTCGTAAACCTTCACCCGTGACGACAAAACGGTCTTGTTCGGCAGAAAGCGCATGAATTTTGCTTCTCCTGCTCGCCGACGCTGCTGCAACCAAGAAAACTGATTTAATAGTTAACAGTTTAATATCAATAGATCTAATCGGTTCAAAAGGAGCTTGTCCTAAAACCTGTAGAACAAGATATAGATTCCATGATGGGATAGGAATTGGCTGTCTAGGTCGCAGATTGCTCATTCCTTTGATAACTTCATTCAAGGTGTCATTCTCCACTCCTTCAACAGTGAGACTGGGAATGACTGAAGCTAATGCAGACTTATATGCTGCTAGGGTAGAAGGTACAAGTTTGTCAACTTCGTATAAATGACAGATAAAATCTGCTACGTGTTGAACAGATGCAGAAAAGGGATTAATATCTCCTCTCTCACACCACTGTGCAAATTTGTTGATTCTATAATTATATGTCTTTGTGGTTGAAACTCTTCTGGCTGAAGCAACAAACTTCGCTGCTTGCTCAGAAAAGCCACCCTCAATTGCAGGCTTCTTGACAACATCCATGCAGTCAATTTGAACATTTCCGGTCTGTCGTGGAGGTACAGACCCTTGTTCTGACAGATTAGATCTCTGGCGTCTGGCAGAGAGACTGGATTGCAGACCAGAAGGTCCAGCAGATCCGTAAACCATGATCGGCCTGGCCAATACAGGGCGATCAGTAGTACCTGGCACTCCCCCTCTCTTATTTTTGCCAGAACTTTCGGGATGAGAATTGTTGGAGGGTACGCATATGCGTACATCCCCTCCCAACTTATTGCCAGTGCGTCTACTGCTAAGGCTAGCGGGTCTGGGATCGGTGACACGTAAGTGACCATCTTTGCGTTTTGATTCATCGCAAACAGGTCGACATTTGGCTTGCCCCATTGTTTGAATAGAACCTCTGCTACCGATTGGTTGAACTGCCATTCCGTCGGACGACAAACCGTCCTTCGACTGAGAGCATCCGCTAGGATGTTCAATCTTCCTGGAATGTGTGCTGCCCGAAGAATAATATTCTTCTCTTGGCACCACAGCAGAAGGTTCCAAACCATCATACACAACTCTGGTGATCTCGTCCCGCCCTGGCGGTTCAAATAAGATACCACTGTCGAGTTGTCTGTCCTTATTAGGACAACTTTGCCTTGAATTAGGCTCTCGAACTTTCGAAGTGCAAATACCACCGCTAATAGTTCGAGCACATTGATATGTTTCTGCGCATTGGTCCGATCCCATTCCCCTGACACTGACTGATTGTCCAATACCGCTCCCCAACCCGTCAACGATGCATCTGTAAAGATGGACATCTGAGGTTGAGGAGGTTGTAGAGGAACACCTCGCAGGAGATTCTGTTCGGATAACCACCACTGAAGGTGGAATATCAACGGTTTTTTGACTGGAATCCTCAGAGATAACGGATCCGTTTTCTGAGACCAGAATGACATTAGATACATCTGAATTGGCCTGCGCCTGAGTGCCGCATATGGGACCACCTTTTCCAGAGATACTAGTAACCCCAGTATCCTGAGAAACTGGCGCGCCATCAGATAGGCTCCTAGAGAAACCGACTCCAAAACTGCAATCAGGCTTTTGACTCTGCTCTCCGCCGGAAAAGCTACGCCGTCCCTGAGATTGAAAAAGATTCCCAGATAGACAAACTCCTGGGATGGAGTCAGTTCTGATTTCTCTAGATTTACAATCCACCCTAGATCCTTTAATAAGGCTAGGACTACCTGCAGATTGCTGCGCAGAGTGACTGGATTCCCCGCTTTCAGCAGCCAGTCGTCTATGTACGTGTGAATAGCTATGTTTCTCCTGCGAAGTAAAGAAGTCATGGCGAGAACCACCTTGGTGAAGACCCTCGGAGCTGTGGTCAGGCCGAACGGGAGAGCATTGAATTCCCAAACATTGTCTTGGAATGCAAAGCGAAGGTACTTCTGAAAAGGAATTGACATTGGAATATGAAAATATGCATCCTTCAGATCTATCGACACTCCCCACATGCCTTTCCTCAGCCCTGTCATTACTGCTGCAACCGTCTCCATCTGAAATTTGGGAGAAAGAATAAACTTGTTCAACGGTTTGAGATTGAGAATTGGTCTCCATCCTCCGGTACGCTTCGGAACGAGGAACATGACCGAATAGAAGCCCAGAGAAGACTGATCCTTGACTAAATGAATGGCCTTCTTCTGATGAAGAGATTGTATTTCTGACTGAATGGCGTCTAGACGATCTGATTCCCTTGGAACAGGAGTCCATATTGGAGTCGAGGTTAACGGAACTAACGATTGATGGATGAGCCAGTCCGGATCGTAGCCATTTCTTATCCACTGACAAACTAAACAGTCGCGCACGACCTGTTCCCATTGGTTTAGGAATAGCTGAAGTCTGCCTCCGACGGAAGGAATCTGCACACAATTGTCGGTCAAGATTAGCCGATAAGACGCTAAATCGCTTGGGTGAAGATTCTCGACTCCATCTGTCTCCGAAGCCATCGGTAGTGGTTCCGCCGGAAACCCGTCAGGAACGAGCCCCACGGCCGCCCCGCGGCTTCTTGTGGTATGATGGTCCGGAACCGCCGCCACGGCTATCCTTACGGTAGCCGCCTCGGCCCGAACCGCCACCCTTCCTGTCTTCCTCATACGGCCTCTTACTAGAGGACTTGTATGAGGACGAACGGCCCGGTCCTTGCGATCCGGATGGCCTATGGGCATTACGGCCAGAAGGACGGAAGGGCGATCTAGGACGCTGCCTCTGCTGCTTCTGTCTATGCTGACGGTAGGACTGTTGCGGCTGAGTCCTCTTAGTCGACTTCCACGACTTGCCGACCACTTCTTGCTCCGCCACCATTGACGCAACCTTGGAGAGCGCTTGTCGTGCCGAGCCGCCGAACAAGCCTGGACCAATGAAGGGCGCAGAAGATAATGCAGCCCTCATTTCCGGTCCTGGTTCTACACAATCGAGAATCATTCTCCGTCGCTCTGCCAACGCTCTAGTGATTACCCTGGCCAGGCAATCTTGAGACAGGCGCCTGGTGTCCCGAATAACTCCGGGAGCAGCCTCTGGCACCTGTCCGCCTTCCGCCGTGCAGTCCAGCATACCCTGCAAGACGGTACACCCGTGCGACAGCGCAGCCATGGCTGCCCTCGCCACATCCTCAATGAGCGTGAGCTCATTGAACGGGTCTTTGTTGGTCTGCGAAACCAAAGGACGTGACCGCCCCTTAGCCTTCCCAGCCAACGGCCTATTCAGCGCCTCTCGTTCCGCAACGGAAAGCCGTGGAACCCGGGCGTACTGATGATAGGCCAGCTCCGGAAAACGGACCCTACTCCTTATCCCCTTCGGGGCCTTTGGTAATGCATAGTCTGGCTGAACCAGACGGTATGCCGCAACTTCCAACATGTCAGAAGTCTGCGTATCCAACGGGAGTGTCGGCATGGCAGAAGAGCCACTTGACAGAGCGCTAGCCGCCCGCTCTGACATCCGTTCCATCGCCGGATCGTGCTGAGATCCTAGATCAGATGCCAACCCGAGACGATTGGTCATCCATCCAAGGACCTGCACCCATTCAGCTTCGGTGCAGAAAACGGACTCGTCCATCAAAGATCTGCCGTTCTCATCCTCCCTCTCTCCCTTAGATGAGAGGGCCACCGACGATCCATGCTGGGCGCTACGATACGCGTCTCTGCCATGACAGAGCGCATCCATAACGCGACTACCGGCGGCACCGGTGTCTAACGAATCGCCAGACCCGGATTCCCCGCAATCCATCGGCTCCCGCACGGGATCCGGGACTACGACCGCCTTAACTACGGCTGGTACCGTCACTCCGATAGGAGCCGCACCTAACGCCGCCGGGATACCAGCAGGAACCGCAAAACACGGCTCCGCCGGCATCTCCGGATGCACAAACAGCGGATGGAATATGCCCGACGGAACGTCGACATCACCATCTGCCTGGCAAACCCGTACAAATCCCGAGGGCGACCCCTGGGACGTACTAGGTCTTGCCGTCATCGAAATATCCGGCATGCCGGAATCTTCCATTAGCAGCAGATCTTCCTCCTCTACCGTCGGCTCTTGAGCCAAGGACAGAGAAGGGGCAGGTGCATGACCCTCAGCAGAACTAGCCGGACCACATAATGGTTGCCCTGCACCAGCTTGCCTCACCGGGACCGTGGACTGCAACGAGTCAAACATCGCCTTGAACTGGGCCGCCCATACGCCCAGCGCTGAATCCATTCGTTCATTCAGACGACCTTCAAGTCCCATAAGAGACGCCTGCTGCAACTTCGCTGCCTTGTCCTTCGCGATCCTCTCCAGCCTCGCACGTCGATCCCTGTCAAACTCTGCCACCATTGCCGACGACCACTTCACGCACACATCACAAGGGCTGCCGACCTTACACTGAGCGCACGCCACACAGTGATGTCCCAAGTACTTCCGCTTAATGAACCTGTTGCACTTCTGGCACAACGTGTCCGGATTCTTAGGTTTCTGCGAACACAGAGAAAAATTAAAACGCTGCACATGACAAATGATGACGAGCAATACGCACAATCGACTTGATAGTTAAGATTTCTTAAACACATTAACTTTCTCTTAAATTAATGATAATCAAGTTCTTAGGCAGGAAATATTTGAAACTTTTTTGAGTGAAAATTTTTTAAAACACACAACTCAGCCTTCAACTAACGTTAAATAACCAAGGCTACATCGCCGATCGCTACAAACACCCTCGACAATGAAGCGAAAGCTAATATCGGCGATAAACAGTGCATAGACACACCAAGCCAAGAACGACATAATACATGGGCGCCGCCATCTTGGCCAAGGGCGCATCCATCTTTAGAGGAACCGAGTCGCAAGAGAAAATTAACCAAGTACCCGAATTAAACTAAAAGTTAACGGGTACAGAAGCGACTCCAACAATGGCTAACATTTTAAAACAATGTGCCAATTTAAGGAAATTTCAAACAGTCATTATGGCACGAATGAATAAATTCTAGATTGATACAACCTGCCCCTGTGATGATTTCCCCAGTTCCTCCATGAAGCCACCGATGTAATTCCTTTCAACAACCGATAACCGCTTAAATTAATGAAAATTTGAGCACACTAAAATTGCGACTTTGACAAAAACGCAAAATAGACGAATCTGACTGTGATTAGGAATTGACTCGGTACCTGCGGCTATGGTATTCCCGGACACAGTAGGGGCAGGACCAGGAGAGTGCGGAGTTTTAATTGTTTATTTTGAGCTAGACTAGATAATAGACATTATCATAATAGTACATCTGGTAAGTATTATTCGAAGTAGAAATCTGGTTCCAAGGCCTTTAGATTACTTGGCCGTATACTCCTGTTCAAGTCTGCCGAGGAGTATGTTATCTGTGCATTTGCTAACTAAGTTTAATAGTACAAAACCATTAAACAACAATCGTAGACCTCACCTGACAATCAGGTATAATATCTTAATGGACATTTGCACACCAGGCTTGAGCTGAGATTGACTGACAAGGATTTAGCTTGCTGACTGGTAAACCGAGTACGGCTTGCCTAAACCCAGCTCCAGTCGGACTTTGGTCTGACTCAATCTTTTTCGCAATATCTTCTAAAGTGAAAACACCAAAATGCTCCCCCAACAGATCCCGAAATTCTCATTAATCAATTTTAAAGCAACCACACAAGCAAGGAGAGCAAAGAGAGGGGAGTACGAGCGAGTGGGGTGTGTGTGTGTGTGTGTGCGAGTGAGTGAAGGAGGGAGGGAGGGATGGGAGAGATGACACAACGGAGGGAGAGATGACACAACGGAGGGAGAGAGATGACACAACGGAGGGAGAGAGAGGGAAGGGGGAGGAGAATGATGAAGGGATAGAGATAAGGGGTGGGGGTAAGGAGAGGAAGGAGAATGGGAGACTGGTCTGCTACTACAGCCACAACAGGCCCGCGGCACCACCACATCCGCTACTACTGCAATTGCAACCACCACCACGACAGACAGACAGAGATCAGCAATGAAAGTGTGAAAACATTAAAAAACCTGAAAATTTCTTTTATACATGACATAGTAGCAAAAATCCTACTTGACCACACTTTTAACCATGTAAGAATAGTAGGATCAGCCTGAAATGTTTTTCTAAAAAACTGAATTCAGGCAAAAGCCTGAAAACTTTCATCTCTGAAAGATACAGGCGGGCTGGCGGACGGATGGACAGCACCAACCGCAATTCTTACGATGGTCTTTGGCGGCGTGAGTAATCATAACAGCTATTTACGTAAGAAGCAATATTGCTATAAGCTGTTGTTGCCTATGATAGCAACAGCTTTAGGCAACATTGTTTTCAAATTTTACTCCAGTTTTCATCAGTGTGGAAAAAAATAAAACTCAACAACATCAAATTGGCTGGTTACATTTAAATAATCTGCTAGATCTAACACTGATCTCGGCTCTGAACCTATACCATAGCAGGTTCAGATTTTGCAACCAATCTGAGTGGAGCTTACATGGGCCTTGCTGGTCTTCAATCGGAGAGGAATATCAAGTCAACTTTAAACTTGAGTCTAGCTAGACATGCGCAATCGGCCATTACAGTTTGAGATAATAGCTTGCTAGAGATCTAATTTGGGTGTCCAGATTTCATACCTTGATAATCATCATGCCCCGTTACTTGGACATAGTGAATGAGAGAATGTTGCCTGTCTAGAAAACCCATAACTGACCTGTGCAGTGATTTTGGCAATATCTATTTGGACATCACGAGCTCTGTAATCGGACCAGTAATTCTGATGTTAAATTTTCAAAACTTGTCTTCTCTTGTCCAGCAAATGGACACTGAGAAAGCAAATTGTTGTATTTCTTTAACAATTTTGTCTATTTAAAGGTTAAGTATGTTTTGCAAGGAAAGCAAATATATATTTTAATACGTAGTTATTATTTTTAATTATTCTTATATTACTAAAAGATTCTGTAAGAGAATATCAGTTTTAAAGGTCAACTATCACTGCTTACATCTAATTCAAAACAATACCAGTGTCTAAGTGTGCAGGACCTAAATCACATAGTAGATTAATGAATATGTACGTACCCTAGGTGTGTATCCTTGTAGTCGCAATCTCTCTGTTTCCTGTGTCAAAAACCTTTCATTTTCTTCATAATCATGTTTCTCCTGCTCCTCATCCAGCCTCAGCTTGAGATCTTCATCTTCACGATCCACAGCACGGGAATCCATCTGAAATATTGACGAATAGCATGTACACAGTTTGACGTTAACCCGCTAAGCCTCAAATTTGTCCAAGAAAATTTTAATTTATGCATCGAAAATGTCCATTTGCAGACCAAGACAAGACTATTTTTTAAACATTTACTACTGGAATGACTGTCTTGGTTATTGAGCCAGTCATTCGTGGTAAATTTCCTAAAATAATCTCATGGTCTGCAAATGGACATTTCTCAAGACCACTCCAGAAGCCATTTTTGGCCGACTTTAGTGTTAAAGGGTTAAAGTACATACGTGTATATAAAATATCCCAGATTCGACAAAATAAACAACACTGAAAACTTAGAAATTAGAAAATCCTTCCTTCCTTTATGATATCATATTCCATCAAATTAACTGACACAATTTATTTCAAATTTATTCTCCCTACTCGTAAAATATTTATAGTACAAATGGGAAGTGATGCTCATGTAATACGTCGTTTCACGTCAGGCCTCCCACGTCAACAGATGTTTCTGTAAATAGCTAATAGAGTACTAGCGTTGAGGCTGACAATACAGGTGCCACATACTAAAGATTTTAAAGAACAATATGAAGTCTCGATTTATAAATCTGACACATCCATATGACACACACATTCTACCTATATTTTGGTGTTGTTAAAACTTTATTCAAGTCTAAATGCATGTTCTATTCACTAAGAAATCAGCATATTTAAGCATATAGTACAATGAAATGCTGCTAAGACTGTTCAGGAGTAATCTGAAATTTACATTAATTCATTTCTCTCAATTCAACATAACCTCACCACACCCTCCTTCGAATCCTTCAAACTGCTATCTAAATGTCATAATGATATGTCAATCATAACCATACAAGCCGATTCACAAATGTGTCAATACCTGTTCACGTAATTCCACTTGGCGTTCAGTTTTCACCTTTTCCTCATCTTCCACCTCTCTTTGAGTAAGTTGGTTAGCCAGCTCCATGTCTCGCAGAAGCTCCTCTCTACGCTGCAGAGACTCGACTTGACGCTCATGTAACTCTGCCAGTTTGTCATCTAACTGCTCGTGTCGACCTTCAAGCACCTGGAAGGAACAAGAGGGCCACAAAGCATTTCATAGGCTGAATCAAGATTTTCACAATGCAGACCTATTAAGTGACTATGAGAACACTTTCTGAAACAGATACAGTGTTAACTTAAAACATGCCAGCATTGTTGACAACCCACATACGGATCAGTGCTTTTGTTCAGCTGACTGGAAATGTAGCTAAGCTCAGAAAAATACACAATATTTTTAGACTGATAGGAATGGAGACAAGAAACAAAATAGAATCTAGCGTTAGTACGGCACGTATTCAAAACCACCTCGGGTGTACTCAAGATGCTGATGATAATGATAATGATGATGATGATGACCATAGTGATAACAATCATTATAATAATAATAATCATGACAATTCCCACACGGTAGCTGGGCCCTCTTCACATGGGTTGCCATGAGAAGCGAGTGCTTTCACCTAATCACGTCCACACGCACGCTCGCACGTGGCAAGATTACAGATGACCATAGCCATAGCCAGTAAAGTCAAAATTGACTAAACTTGCTTATATATAGAATAATCTCATATAATCACTCGCCTATCACTTTCCTGGCCAAATTCAGAAAGAGCGATTTGTAGCTCAGCTGTCATTTTTGCCCATGGCAAAGTCTACTTCGGAGTATATCACTAATGGAAGGCCATTCAAAGTATATAATTTAAACACTATCCAGACAAGAATGGAATGGCTAGAGGGCATTCAAACATGGTATGGGATGAAACGGTATGGATCAGAAAGACAGACTGAACACCGTTTTTGCGAGTGTACTGATTGTACAAGCGACTAATAATAACTCTACATAGTAGGGGAGGGGGGGGGGAACATTGTATTTATTGAAACAGTATATTCGCCAATTAATTCAGCGGTACAGATGGAGTATTATACAGTGGAAAACAATGCTACATATATTCCTTCTCATGCAAGTAGCATAGAGGCAAAGAATAGGCCTGCATTTTTAAGTGCATCGCCTACATAGGCGGGCATTTAAAACACTCCCGTCTTCCATGTTAAAATCTTGTTGAATGCATTGAAAGTAATATACTTGCCGCTATAACCTGCATTAACAGCATTCAGTCTCCCGGATGAAGATAGATATGCTGGGCCACATCGCCTCTCTGGAGGTGAAACCACCTAGTGGCTAACCACAGCATAATGCTCTATTACAACATTGTGAACGCAAGAAGAACACCATCCGATCAAATTAGGTTAAAAATAGTCAATAGCTTATCTGTATAATTGTGAAATTGATATACCAGGACAGCAGGGATTAACGAGTTAGGTCAGGAAGAGTTATTGCACCAATCCTTTTACTAGCACAGGTCCAGTGTACATTGAACATACCCATCCTGGAACATTAACTTAAATTTAACCAATTGTTGGTGCTGCTTGGTGGGCTAGATAAATGACTGGCTGGAGAAACTCATACAACCAACTAGGCTGGTTATGCATTGCACCTAAGCCAGAAACTTTAATTTAAATTTCATTATAATGACATATATTACCTCCTTCATGAGTCGTTCTCTGGCCTGACGTTCTCGTTCCCATTCTCCAGCACGCTTCTCCCACATTCGGGCTGCTTCTTCTCTAAACAGATGAAATATTCAAATTAGGAACATTCCTTTCTAGATATAATCTTACAATGGACAATCCAATTATTTTCAAAATATTTATCATTATATTAATAGGCCCTTAATACACTAATAAACATCATATTTAGGCCATAATACACCTTCATAATCACAATCTCCTTATACACCATTATAATCACAATCCCTGAATACACCAACATATGCTGTAGCCCATAATATTCTACCCCTAATACGCTGCCATAGTCATAAGCCTCTAATGCAAGATAATATTCCTACCATCATTTTTATGAGCTCCTAATACGCTATTATATTGCAGAGTACCTACCTCTAATACAAATCATATTTTGAAGATAATACACTTACTGAAACAGCATATCGAGTTCTGCCTCTCTGGCTTTTTCTAATTGCAACTGATCATCTATCACCTAGAAAAACATGACATAAATGTAGCAATTTAACCAGCCAATGAACAAAATTGGCCAAGAAATACAATTGTGATCTTAGATGTCTATTTGCAAGGCAGAGAGCATTTTCTTAAACTTACTTCTAGAGTGACTCAATCAGCTATGGAGTCAATAATTCAAGTGTTAACTTTTCTATAATATTTTCTTGGTTTGTACATAGACATTTCTCAATATCAATATATAAAGGATTTGTGATGATTAATTTGGCCATTAAATGGTTAATTAAAGCAATGAGTGAATCCCGGGCCATACCAACACAACTTCTTACAAAACAACGCGACTGGTTTTGAAAAATCACACCGTCGCAGTCCCTTGTCCGTCTCCAATTTCACCTAGCCATACCATGATGACTTGATCCACCAGTTTGAACATCGGCTTCAAAATATTTTTTTAAATACGCCATAGCATTAACATATACATTTTGCTAAAAATGTAATACATGTACCTAATTAATCCATACAGGTTAGCATATGCCTGTATATTCCAGACATTCCCTCTTTTTGTGCCCATAAATCACCATCCAACTATCTTTTTAAAATATCCAACAATGTTCGGGATTTTCTCTATTTTCTTTTAATTTTAAGATTTGGGATACCATATTCTCTTCACATATTTAATGTTACTTCACTTTTTTTTATTTAACTCATGTCATTGTGACCAGTTACGCCATACTGAGAAGGATGCACGTGACTTGATGCTACTCTCTCATTGGTTAACCAATTAAAGTTGTCGGGTTATGTCAAATGTGAGTACACACCAGCATGACAGGTAATGACGACAACTACGATTGAACACGCTCAGCTGGGCCAGCGGGCCTATGAAATGACGCAACTTGATACAATTGTCAACACTGACCCGACTACCCACAGTAAAACATTGAGTTGTGTCGGGTCAGGATTCGTCGCATCGGTGTGGCCAATGATTAAAGGAATATGTGTATGAGATAAAATGTATGTATCTAACAGCAAGAAATGCCTGGAATTTTTTTTTAACTACCCCTGTGTTGTCGATAGATAACATGAATTCCAGCAATATTATTGATATACATCAGTCTGTATTACTAATTGGAAAACCCGTTAACCCTCACACATAAAAAAATATAAATTCGTTATGATTTAAGAATGCCTGAGAGTTGTTGCTGCCTATGACAGCCAAATTAGTTTCAAAATATTCAACAGTTTTCCTGCACAAATGTCTTGAAATTAAGACACTAGAATTTCAAGTGATAAACGGTTAAGACAATTTGAGGAGAGTAACGGAGATTCAATGGTGCAAGTGCAAACCTGTTTCATCCATGATGCATCAGCTCGCCGTTTTTCACGTCTCGCTGTTTGTATATTCAGTTCATCTTTCTCTTTATAAATGAGCGCTTCCAAGGTTTTACGATCTTCCTCCTAGAAAAATTACACAAGCAACTAGAAGTTGAATATGGTAATATATCAGGATTAGGTTGTAACTGATTGATCAAACGGTCAGACCAGTCTATTAAAAAATCCTGATCATATCTTTAACACATCTGTTTAAGGAAGAACCCACAGTACACTTCAGAAATAACCTAGTTTGTTTCGAAAACAAAATAAAACGTGATGTTGAATATTTTAAACATAAACCTAAGGCAGCAATATCTTCCAATCCAATTATGTTCAAAATATTAAACAGAAAATTGGTTACTAACTACTTATTTTGGATCTGGACTGTAATAAGCAACATGAGATCCGAAAACATCAGTTTCTATCGTAACTGAGTCATGCTAAGAGACCACTCGCCTTTAGAGTGACTATAGCTTGGCCAGTGCTTTCCAAAGGTGGTTACTTAACACAGGCATAACTACATAGTGTCTATACATACATGTCTTATTAATGATTGGTTTGTCTTAATTCAAGGATAATCACTTAGTAACCTAGTTACTAATTCACTTTTACTTTCTGTTTGATTCTTGTATAGGTTGTGCTTATTAAAATATCCATATATCTAACATGCTTAAGGCCAGAATACTGAAAAAGAATGGCTATCATTAATATTAAGTAAAATCTAATCAAAATATTAAACTTTAACCATCACTATATATACACACTTTATACACATGACAGATGCAGGAAACTGTGACAGTATGATAATGATATACAAGATATTTATCCTATATATATATATATATATATATATATATATATATATATATATATATATATATATATATATATATATATATATATACACATGTGCAAAAGTTAAGCACCACCCTATTTTTACGCACATGCGAGGGTATATTCATGTGCTATGAAGAAAGCAATAGCATAAACAGTTATGTACCCATCCATCTTAGTGCAAGAGGTAATAATGCAACTAGAGGAATGCTGATTATGATGGTGGGGAAACACTGTATGTTTTTGTTTGAACTTGAAAACGAGGCCTGAATATGGTTACGTTGACACAAATGACAACTATTGCCCTACAGTTGACACACGTGGCTAGATTGTCATTAATGGTGTCTGAAAACGAAGTTTAACATCTGTGCACGAGTTTGAGACTGTCATTATTAATACCGGGTATATCCACCTTGTGCCTGGATGACGGCCTGGACACGACGTCTCATGCTGGTCACCAACCGACTGATACGCCATTGTGGTATTCGTTGCCATTCAAGATGGAGTGCGTGTGTTAATTCCTGTAGGTTCTGCACAGGAGGATCCCTCCTTCTCACCATGTTTCCCAGAATGTCCCAGATATGCTCAATAGGGTTCATGTTAGGGCTCCTTGCTGGCCATGGTAGGGTTTCGATGGCATTCTGGCGGCGGTATTCATGCACAGCTCTAGCACGATGTGGTCGGGCGTTGTCATCCATGAATATAGGGTGGGTTCCAGGTGCATGATTTACAAAATGAGGGACCACAACTCTATCTAGTATGGAATCTTGATATCTTTGTCCATTTAGTGTTCCAGGTACAGTCAACAGATCCAGCTTACAATCAAATGAGATGCACCCCCATATCATAACGGAACCTCCACCAAATGGAACTTCTTCCATGATGTTACGTTGGTCGTACGCCGTGCGTCTGGACCTCCATACACGAGCATGAAGCAGGAACCGACTTTCATCGGACCAGTATACCCGTCTCCAGGATCTCATGTTCCAGTGTCTTCTTTCGTTGCACCACCTCAGACGCTCCTCTTTGTGGTGTGCAGTGAGGAGAGTACGTCTGACAGGTCTCCTAGCTTTCATGCCAGCAGCATACAGTCTCCTTTTGACGGTAGACATTGACACTCTATTGCGCGTTTCCCATTGCTGGCAGAGCACTCTGCTGTTGGTGAATGGAGATCTCCTAACAAGGCGTACTAGGGCTCGATCATCATGGGCAGTAGTCTTCTTCGGTCTTCCAGATCTAGGCCTGTCCTTCACCTCGTTAGTTTGTCCATGTTTTGCAATCAAACGACTGATTACAGTATGGTTAATGTTCAGCTGTCTGCCAATCTCTCTGCATGACATACCAGTGGTATGCATGCCTATGATTTGCCATTTCACACGATCACTTAACCTTCGTCTTGCCATAGCGGTTCACAATCAAGAGCTAATTCTCTCTGTACAAATAAACCACGGTCATGAACACAAAATTCCTAATCTTGTCGCCTAAATCTGTATGTAATGTTCTACACCTCAAACTGGACTTTTACATAACTGAACACGTGTGCTGTTTCCCGCCACGCACGGACATCAAGCGGCTTGAAGTCATGCATGCATGTGCATTTCGTACTTGGAATTATGTCAGCTAACGCGGGGACAAAAAGTATGGCAGCCTAGTTGTACCATCATGTTTCTACGTTCTATTGTTTTTGCTGGTGCTTAACTTTTGCACAGGTGTATATATATATATATACATATATATATATATATATATATATATATATATATATATATATATATATATATATATATATATATATATAGATATAGATATATATACACATTTCCTGCAGTTTCCTGCATCTGTCATGTATAAAGTGTGTATATATAGTGATGGTTAAAGATTAATATTTTAATTAGATTTTACTTAATATTAATGATAGCCATTCTATAAGAATCAAGAGTATCATATAATATGTAAATGACTTGCTTACTAATTCCTCCCGTATTTGTCGTGATTTCCTCTTCATCTGCGCTATATGCTGGCGGAGTAAAACACGCCTGAAAATAAAATGATATAAAGACTAAAAACCAGTTAGAAAACACCTTAATGTTATATAGAAACCAGCTTTCTGGAAAGGCAAAAAAGATGCCTAAAACGCAATTTCTGACTATTTTGGACAAACATGTTTTCGACAAGTACTTTCCAAAATAGCATCATTTACTTATGCGGTAATATGCCCATGATGTTTGGCGTTGCCTTATCCGCAATGTTTACTAGGATTATGATGTTCTATCGCAGATATAAAGCTATTTTATTTTCGCCAGCCACCGCCAAAGATCTTTCAACAAACAGAAAGGTGTCCCAACAAAACATACAGCCTGAAAGAAGGCATTTTTCCACTCTGCGAATTCTGTAGTACACATTTTCTTTCAAAAAGGCTCCATGAGTGGGTTTATTGATCGCCATCAACTATTTTTAAACATGGTCCAGCATCTGTTCAAAAGGGCGTAAACAAGTCAAAGCTGTCCAAACTGTCCATAACACGTGAACACATTTGAAATTGTGCTTATTTATGCTCATACCATAAGAATGACATATAAACAAGCGTGGATGCCATATACCGGTAACGTTTGCATTTTTGTCAACAATTTCACAGGTCGAACAACCGGCTGATATAACGAGTGATACCAGCTTTGTCAAAAATGCTTTGCAAAGAATCTATCAACACACATTCCACTAGATTTTACCATCACATGATGTTTACTCAACTCTACTGATATTAACTGTAAAGTCATACGCCATACACATAAATGTTGACCAACAATCTTGTTTTTCTTAAATTAATAACTGCTTAACCATTTAACCTTTACAGACCAGAAATGACAAATTCCTTATGATGTACGGAATATTCTGTGGAATATTGTGGAACTAATTTGACTGGGCGCTGTTGCTGTCAATGGCAGCGACAGACTCCAGTTAAATTAGTTTCAAAATAATCAACAGCTTTCTTGTATAGATGCCTTGAAAGAGACACAGAAATTTCAATGGTTAACAAGCATGTGGAGCCTGGAGTGCGCCATCACTTACCAAGCCTGTAGCAGCTTCTAGTTAAATGAGTTTCAAAATATCTAACGACTTACATGTATGGCGTGCTAGAAATTGAGATACATAACATTTATACACCAGAATATCAACAGTGATTATGATTTCATGGAAGGAAAACTGCAATGTGAAAGACAATAGGTTTCAGAATGAACACAAAGCTAGCAAAGAGACCTAGATTTCAGTCTCACAAGTGTAACTATGCTAACCTACCCAAGTTCATGCTTCTTGTTACGTTGGTCACGAGCACTGCGTTGTTCCTCTAGAGCATCAACTTCCCACTGGTGTCGCAATAATGCATCCTGCTCCTTCTTTAGTCGCTCAGTCTGCATTCACAAACAACACAGCTAAAACTACATGATGAAAATGATAAAAATTTGATTGAAGTGTGTGTATGCATGCATGTGCATGCATACGTGTGCATGTGCATGTATGTTATGTAAATCCGTGCGTGTGGGCATGTGCGTGCATGGCGTCTTATGATACATGAGCATTCACTCATTTAAAAGAATATTACAGTTAGCTTTTATGATCCTAATTTCGCAACAGTCGGATAAGTATTTCAAATTATGTCTGTAATAAGGACTGAAATGTGACAATAGAATCTTCTCGTACCTCTATCTCACGCTCTTTAAGCTCTATCATTTGTTGTCGGACAATTTCCTTGAGGCGTATTTCTTCTTTTCGTCTCTCTGCTTTACGCCTCTTCTCCATTTCTATAGCAGTTACTCGCTCTTTTTCCGCCTTCTTTTCATAAGAGTTCTTCTCCTTCCGCGCTGTTTCAAGTTTCTATGGAAGATATTGAAAACAAACTAATACAGTAACAATTCAAGTGCAAGGAAAACCAAATTCCCTCGCAGATCACAGGGTTGCTGAAACACAACATTAGAAGTATGGCTCATGCTATTATCAAATACTGATTTTCAAGGTACATAACTCCACCACATTTTAGCAAAGATTAGTGGAATTTAAATTTGGCTTTAAATTCGCAGTATTGGCTTTATTCTGAATTCGATTTAAAACGATTCAGTCTGACATAAATAACATAGCTGCTAGGAAACAATCAACGTATCAATTAATACATTTCTCAAGACTAAACATTGACAGAATACAGGTATATTAAGTTATATGCCAAGTACCATAACTCTGCTAAATATTGATGAAAAGGTAGAGAAATTCTGCTATGGAAAACAAACTGATGTCTTAGTAACATCTGAATTTCATTTCAATCCATTTGGTTCAATCTAAGTCATCAAACATAGATTTTTAACACATTAAGAGTTAAGATTGTTTTAGAGAATTAAGATTTTTTGTTTAGTGAATGTCAATTTGCAGATCAAGGGGACTATTTTTTTTAATTTACAAATTGGAATGACCGTCCCTGTTATCAAGCTAGCCATTACGGTGGTAAATTCTTTAAAATAATCTTCTCTTGTCTTGTAAATGGACTTCCCTCAAGACCACTGTAGAGGCCGGTTTGGGACAACTTAACCATTAAAGGGTTAACTTATCAATCTCTGCCTTAATAGTATAAAGCTATAATGTGGATTTAACTCATTTGATCTGCTTAGTCTGACATACAACATTGCCTGGAAAAACAAGTAGTCTTGTACATGTGTGACCATGCTTACTTATATATGTATGTAGGTATGTACAAACAGATGCAATGTTATATGTACAAACAAATTCAATATTATATCGCATTAAAATTTGGAAAATATTATGAAACAACATGAAGTTGCAAGATCTCCAAAGATATTTTGTTTGTTAGCAACATGCCTCAAAGTTGCAACAAAACTTCAAAGAAAGTGTACAAAATCTTCCTGAACAAAAGCAATCAGAGACGTCAGAGATTGCAGACCCTTGCTCTTTCGTTTTTGTGACTTTTAAAAGTTTTAAAGATTTTTCGGATATTTTTCGGATGACTATCAAAAGTTGAGAAATCACAGTGTAGAATTACCGTATTTCGCTTAATTGAAGCATAGGCAGGCCTGTCCAAATAGAAAATGTGCACAACCCGTTTTGGGGTTGCGCAAATTTGTTTTGGGTAACCCATCCAGTTTTGCGTAACCATTTTTCATGTATTTATGTACAACATGAAACCAGTTGCGGGAACGGAAAATGGGTTGTGTCAGAAATGTTTGCGTAACCTTTGCGCGAACTTAAAATGGGTTACGCAAATTTGGACAGGCTTGATAGGCTTCTATTAGGACAAGGCATTCAATTTCGAACCCAACATCTCTGAGAAAGGGGGTGGGCGTATATTAGTTTTCCCATAAAAGTTTTCTAAAACTGATACCACAGAAATACAACGCATTTTCTCCCATAAAAATTTCCACCGCCTATGCCTATGTTTAATGTATACCTCAAAACATCATCGGGGAAGTGAAATTAATTGATTTGAGCGCCTAAATATTGCATATCCTTTAATAAAGGTTGTTTATTACATCAAAATTAATCCACAATTTGATAAAAAATAAAATACAAATGATGTGATTCGCCTCCAATTGAAGAGTTTAGTTTAGAGCGAGTACTCGGATATAATTATTCTGGAATCGGGGACTCGGAACTTGGAAATTTCTATATATTATCATTGCGCGATAGGAACTGAGTATCATACTGATCTAAATAACGGGTACCCGTTTGATAAACTCCCGTTAGCGTATAATATCTCGCGAGAATCAAAAAAGCATCCGCTTTTGTTTCTACGAGAATTCTTAATACTTACCAGATGTACTATTATGATAATGTCTATTATCTAGTCTAGCTCAAAATAAACAATTAAAACTCCGCACTCTCCTGGTCCTGCCCATACTGTGTCTGGGAATACCATAGCCGCAGGTACCGAGTCAATTCCCAATCACAGTCAGATTCGTCTTATGTTTGCCTTGGCAAACTGCGAAAGCAGCTCAGCCTCACCTCAGCGGGGCAGCTGAGGCAGGGCCATAGTACATCTGGTAAGTATTAAGAATTCTCGTAGAAACAAAAGCGGATGCTTTTTTTATTCTACTTCGAATAATACTTACCAGATGTACTATTATGATAAACTCCGGATTTCGACAGCCAGAAAATGCCGGTGGGAGGAGGTGAGGCTCGAACCAGCACTCAACTACCATCCAACAGAGAAGGTTGTGAAGAGACTAGAACCCTGGCATACGCTTCGGTTCTGCTATCTGACTCATAGAGTGCTAAACTTCCATGGTCTAGACCACGCTCCCCCCCCCCTCTTTTGTCCGCACAAAATTCAGAGGGCTGTCACTGGGGATGCAACACCCACCAGACCCGTGTCAGCCCCAAGTCTCAGCTAGCGAAGTCCAGTAGAGTGCAAAGAAGCTACTACAACTTCTAACTTTGAAAAAATATCAGTATATCAACTAGATTTTCAAATTGGAATGAGTCTAATGTCTGGTTGATAGGATAAGAATACTCTTGTACCAGACTATTTACCTACGCAGTCCGGTATTTCGACTGTAAGTAAACATATTTATAGTCACTTAATTAATGTAAACACTCACCATTTTGAGTGCTTGATCTTTTCTTGATCATCACAGCTCGGCCCAATCCACGGTCGTACTTAGTCATGTGCATAGCGTTTGTTCAGTGTAGGCGGAAGACTTTAGTGATGTGTGCGAAGTAGTGGTCGGACGTGGCTTAGTTTAGGTTTGACAGATTGGCGACGGCTACCGGATTAAGTGAGCTGGAGATGTCGCGAAGGTAGAAATCAGTGAATGACGACTCGGCATGCCATTGTGCTACAGACATCACCTCCTCTAATGAGACACCCTTATAAAGGGCCGATGATGCTGCCAGTGCTCAGACCTGATGGGCATTCGCATGATCAATTTGCTTTCCTGTAGCGATTTTGTGTGACATCTTAATGGCGTCAACTATCCAACGAGAAATAGTATCTTTCGAGGCACGTAAATGGGGAGCTTTGAGACATAACCACAGAGATTTCGGGTCATCTCTCCACTCATTAGTACGTTTCTTATACATTTTAAGACATCTGACAGGACACCAAACAGAAGAGTTTGGGTCATGTCTAGTTAAACTTGGCAAATTGATCGGCTGTCCTGGATATTTAAGTGACTGATTCTTTGACAGGAAACAAAGACGTGGAAGTAGTCGTAAACCTTCACCTGTGATGACAAAACGGTCTTGTTCGGCAGAAAGCGCATGAATTTCGCTTCTCCTTCTCGCCGACGCTGCTGCAACCAAGAAAACTGATTTAATAGTTAACAGTTTAATATCAATAGATCTAATCGGTTCAAAAGGAGCCTGTCCTAAAACCTGTAGAACAAGATATAGATTCCATGATGGGATAGGAATTGGCTGTCTAGGTCGCAGATTGCTCATTCCTTTGATAACTTCATTCAAGGTGTCATTCTCCACTCCTTCAACAGTGAGACTGGGAATGACTGAAGCTAATGCAGACTTATATGCTGCTAGGGTAGAAGGTACAAGTTTGTCAACTTCGTATAAATGACAGATAAAATCTGCTACGTGTTGAACAGATGCAGAAAAGGGATTAATATCTCCTCTCTCACACCACTGTGCAAATTTGTTGATTCTATAATTATATGTCTTTGTGGTTGAAACTCTTCTGGCTGAAGCAACAAACTTCGCTGCTTGCTCAGAAAAGCCACCCTCAATTGCACGCTGCTTGACAACATCCATGCAGACAATTTGAACATTTCCGGTCTGTCGTGGAGGTACAGACCCTTGTTCTGAGAGATTAGATCTCTTGCGTCTGGCAGAGAGACTGGATTGCAGACCAGAAGGTCCAGCAGATCCGTAAACCATGATCGGCCTGGCCAATACGGGGCGATCAGTAGTACTTGGCACATCCCCTCTCTTATCTTTGCCAGAACATTCGGGATGAGAATTGTTGGAGGGTACGCATACGCGTACATTCCCTCCCAACTTATTGCCAGTGCGTCTACTGCTAAGGCTAGCGGGTCCGGGATCGGTGACACGTAAGTGACCATCTTTGCGTTTTGATTCATCGCAAACAGGTCGACATTTGGCTTGCCCCATTGTTTGAATAGAACCTCCGCTACCGATTGGTTGAGCTGCCATTCCGTCGGACGACAAACCGTCCTTCGACTGAGAGCATCCGCTAGGATGTTCAATCTTCCTGGAATGTGTGCTGCCCGAAGAATAATATTCTTCTCTTGGTACCACAGCCGAAGGTTCCAAACCATCATACACAACTCCGGTGATCTCGTCCCGCCCTGGCGGTTCAAATAAGACACCACTGTCGAGTTGTCTGTCCTTATTAGGACAACTTTGCCTTGAATTAGGCTCTCGAACTTTCGAAGTGCAAATACCATCGCTAATAGTTCGAGCACATTGATATGTTTCTGCGCATTGGTCCGATCCCATTCCCCTGACACTGACTGATTGTCCAATACCGCTCCCCAACCCGTCAACGATGCATCCGTAAAGATGGACATCTGAGGTTGAGGAGGTTGTAGAGGAACACTTCGCAGGAGATTCTGTTCGGATAACCACCACTGAAGGTGGAATATCAATGGTTCTTTGACTGGAATCCTCAGAGATAACGGATCCGTTTTCTGAGACCAGAATGACATTAGATACATCTGAATTGGCCTGCGCCTGAGTGCCGCATATGGAACCACCTTCTCCAGAGATACTAGTAACCCCAGTATCCTGAGAAACTGGCGCGCCGTCAGATAGGCTCCTAGAGAAACTGACTCCAACACTGCAATCAGGCTTTTGACTCTGCTCTCCGCCGGAAAAGCTACGCCGTCCCTGAGATTGAAAAAGATTCCCAGATAGACAAACTCCTGGGATGGAGTCAGTTCTGATTTCTCTAGATTTACAATCCACCCTAGATCCTTTAATAAGGCTAGGACTACCTGCAGATTGCTGCGCAGAGTGACTGGATTCCCCGCCTTCAGCAGCCAGTCGTCTATGTACGTGTGAACAGCTATGTTTCTCCTGCGAAGTAAAGAAGTCATGGCGAGAACCACCTTGGTGAAGACCCTCGGAGCTGTGGTCAGGCCGAACGGGAGAGCATTGAATTCCCAAACATTGTCTTGGAATGCAAAGCGAAGGTACTTCTGAAAAGGAATTGACATTGGAATATGAAAATATGCATCCTTCAGATCTATCGACACTCCCCACATGCCTTTCCTCAGCCCTGTCATTACTGCTGCAACCGTCTCCATCTGAAATTTGGGAGAAAGAATAAACTTGTTCAACGGTTTGAGATTGAGAATTGGTCTCCATCCTCCGGTACGCTTCGGAACGAGGAACATGATCGAATAGAAGCCCAGAGAAGACTGATCCTTGACTAAATGAATGGCCTTCTTCTGATGAAGAGATTGTATTTCTGACCGAATGGCGTCTAGACGATCTGATTCCCTTGGAACAGGAGTCCATATTGGAGTCGAGGTTAACGGAACTAACGTTGATGGATGAGCCAGTCCGGATCGTAGCCGTTTCTTATCCACTGACAAACTAAACAGTCGCGCACGACCTGTTCCCATTGGTTTAGGAATAGCTGAAGTCTGCCTACGACGGAAGGAATCTGCACACAATTGTCGGTCAAGATTAGCCGATAAGACGCTAAATCGCTTGGGTGAAGATTGTCGACTCCATCTGTCTCCAAAGCCATCGGTAGTGGTTCCGCCGGAAACCCGTCAGGAACGAGCCCCACGGCCGCCCCGCGGCTTCTTGTGGTACGACGGTCCGGAACCGCCGCCACAGCTATCCTTACGGTAGCCGCCTCGGCCCGAACCGCCACCCCTCCTGTCTTCCTTATACGGCCTCTTACTAGAGGGCTTGTATGAGGATGAACGGCCAGGTCCTTGTGATCCGGATGGCCTATGGGCATCACGGCCAGAAGGACGAAAGGGCGATCTAGGACGCTGCCTCTGCTGCTCCTGTCTATGCTGACGGTAGGACTGTTGCGGCTGAGTCCTCTTAGTCGACTTCCACGACTTGCCGACCACTTCTTGCTCCGCCACTATTGACGCAACCTTGGAGAGCGCTTGCCGTGCCGAGCCGCCGAACAAGCCTGGACCTATGAAGGGCGCAGAAGATAATGCAGCCCTCATTTCTGGTCCTGGTTCTACACAATCGAGAACCATTCTCCGTCGCTCTGCCAACGTTCTAGTGATTACCCTGGCCAGGCAATCCTGAGACAGGCGCATGGTGTTCCGAATAATTCCGGGAGCAGCCTCTGGCACCTGTCCGCCTTCCGCCGTGCAGTCCAGCATACCCTGCAAGACGGGGTACACACTTGCGACAGCGCAGCCATGGCTGCCCTCGCTGCATCCTCAATGAGCGTGAGCTCATTGAACGGGTCTTTGTTGGTCTGCGAAACCAAAGGACGTGACCGCCCTTTAGTCTTCCCAGCCAACGGCCTATTCAGCGCCTCTCGTTCCGCAACGGAAAGCCGTGGAACCCGGGCGTACTGATGATAAGCCAGCTCCGGAAAACGGACCCTACTCCTTATCCCCTTCGGGGCCTTTGGTAATGCATAGTCTGGCTGAACCAGACGGTATGCCGCAACTTCCAACATGTCAGAAGTCTGCGTATCCAACGGGAGTGTTGGCATGGCAGAAGAGCCACTTGACAGAGCGCTAGCCGCACGCTCTGACATCCGTTCCATCGCCGGATCGCGCTGAGATGTTAGATCAGATGCCAACCCGAGACGATTGGTCATCCATCCAAGGACCTGCACCCATTCAGCTTCGGTGCAGAAAACGGACTCGTCCATCAAAGAACTGCCGTTTTCATCCTCCCTCTCTCCCTTAGATGAGAGGGCCACCGACGATCCATGCTGAGCGCTATGATACGCGTCTCTGCCAGGACAGAGCGCATCCATAACGCGACTACCAGCGGCACCGGTGTCCAACGAATCGCCAGACCCGGATTCCCCGCAGTCCATCGGCTCCCGCACGGGATCCGGGACTACGACCGCCTTAACTACGGCTTGTACCGTCACTCCGATAGGAGCCGCACCTAACGCCGCCGGGATACCAGCAGGAACCGCAAAACACGGCTCCGCCGGCATCTACGGTTGCACAAACAGCGGATGAAATATGCCCGACGGAACGTCGACATCACCATCCACCTGGCAAACCCGTACAAATCCTGAGGGCGACCCCTGGGATGTACTAGGTCTTGCCGTCATCGAAATATCCGGCATGCCGGAATCTTCCATTAGCAGATCTTCCTCCTCTATCGTCGGCTCTTGAGCCAAGGACAGAGAAGGGGCAGGTGCATGACCCTCAGCAGAACTAGCCGGACCACCTAATGGTTGTCCTGCACCAGCTTGCCTCACCGGGACCGTGGACTGCAACGAGTCAAACATCGCCTTGAACTGGGCCGCCCATACGCCCAGCGCTGAATCCATTCGTTCATTCAGACGACCTTCAAGTCCCATAAGAGACGCCTGCTGCAACTTCGCTGCCTTGTCCTTCGCGATCCTCTCCAGCCTCGCACGTCGATCCCTGTCAAACTCTGCCACAATTGCCGACGACCACTTCACGCACACATCACAAGGGCTGCCGACCTTACACTGAGCGCACGCCACACAGTGATGTCCCAAGTACTTCCGCTTCATGAACCTGTTGCACTTCTGGCACAACGTGTCCGGATTCTTAGGTTTCTGCGAACACAGAGAAAAATTAAAACGCTGCACATGACAAATGATGACGAGCAATACACACAATCGACTTGATAGTTAAGATTTCTTAAACACATTAACTTTCTCTTAAATTAATGATAATCAAGTTCTTAGGCAGGAAATATTTGAAACTTTTTTGAGTGAAATTTTTTAAAAACACACAACTCAGCCTTTAACTAACGTTAAATAACCAAGGCTACATCGCCGATCGCTACAAACACCCTCGACAATGAAGCGAAAGCTAATATCGGCGATAAACAGAGTGCATAGACACACCAAGCCAAGAACGACATAATTCATGGGCGCCGCCATCTTGGCCAAGGGCGCATCCATCTTTAGACGAACCGAGTCGCAAGAGAAAATTAACCGAGTACCCGAATTAAACTAAAAGTTAACGGGTACAGAAGCGACTCCAACAATGGCTAACATTTTAAAACAATGTGCCAATTTAAGGAAATTTCAAACAGTCATTATGGCACGAATGTATAAATTCTAGATTGATACAACCTGCCCCTGTGATGATTTTCCTAGTTCCTCCATGAAGCCACCGATATAATTCCTTTCAACAACCGATAACCGCTTAAATTAATGAAAATTTGAGCACACTAAAATTGCGACTTGCCAAAAGCGCAAAATAGACGAATCTGGCTGTGATTGGGAATTGACTCGGTACCTGCGGCTGTGGTATTCCCGGACACAGTAGGGGCAGGACCAGGAGAGTGCGGAGTTTTAATTGTTTATTTTGAGCTAGACTAGATAATAGACATTATCATAATAGTACATCTGGTAAGTATTATTCGAAGTAGAACACGCTGCCTCCAATCGTAAAAGAGCCGCTGGCTCGCCAACATAAGAAGCTGGCTATATTGTCGTTCGTAATAATTCATTTTGGATCATTTAATGTTCATCGGCATTACAAAATTGATGCGCTATACTGCTTGTTCGGTACATAAATTTGGTCTTAAAATATATTTATAAGGAAGGTATTTAATCATGCCAAGACTGTTTTAAGCGCATTTTGACTACAAAAGTGTGGAATAAACTTTACTATGTCTTGAACATACGTGGCCTACTGTTAGTATTAATCTAATAAGGTGTCGAGATTTACAAATCCAAGGCCTGTATTGACTTGCCAGTGACACAATCGTTATTATTATACACGCTATTCTTACAAATTTGCTCTTAAAGAAAATGTTCCTATACAATCTCCTGAGTTAGGGGGGTGGGCTTCTAATACAGTTTTGCCTTTTTGAAACTGCTAAGAAATCATTGGAGCTCATATGTCAAAGTTAGGGGTGGGCTTCTATTAGAGTGTAGGCTTCAATTAGGCGAAATACGGTACACCCTTTATTGTGTTAAATTTTGAGCTAAATAGGACCAGTAGTATTCTGAGATAGCTAAAAATCCAGAATTTTCAGGGAATATTTTGAGCTGTATAATGCGATGCAAATGAGTACATAATTTTGATGTAAAATTCAGTCAATTCACTTAATTTTGAAATATTTTTGATAAAGTCACTAAAAGTCGCAAACCCCCGTCAAATTTAGTAAGGAAGCAAGATGCGCATGCATTGGAGTAGGGCTGCGCGATATACCGATACCATATTTAAAACCGATATCCTGCACTGACGGTTTCCTAACCGATTATAAAAAATAAATATCGAAAAACTGAATATGAACATATTTTCGGTTTTTCGTATCAGGATTGTTAAAAATAAAAGATACTAATGAGCATGAAAATCGTAATGAATAATAATGGCCATACTTTCCATTAAGCTATGTTCGGGGCAACTAATAATTGAACGTGGCCCCAATTGCGCATATTGTGTAACTCCATGTAACTCGAGTGAAATCAAGCAGCGAATTAATTAAATAAATATCCACTCGTCTTTTCTCTGGTTGTCTCAGATAAATTTGCAACATAAAACACAATACTAATGTGGGAATTTGTCATTAAAATTTGTATCGGGGAAAACATTTCTAAACAACGGCATCCATTTTATTTACGTCACCGGCTAATTAACATAATGCAAAGTCGTCCCAACACTAAATCGCCCGAATGCATCAAAATCTCACCAATAAATATAATGCTGAATACGTTTTGCTGATTAGGATATAATTTTAAATAAAATTATTTCTCAAACCGTTTTTAAAACGTTATCTTCTATACACAATATCATATTAACTTATGAAATTCGCGATCGCAATATTACAGTTAATATTTTCTTCAAGGCATGATTTCATCCTCGGGCCGAATTGGAAATGAAAGAAGAAAGGGAGATAATTACATCATAATTAATTACAATCGCGTAATTTACGTCTTTTCGCAACCTGTTTTGCTGATTTATGATTAATTTTGACAAAATAAACGATGTTTATTTAACTGTGCGTAATATTTAGGCGGTCAAATTAATAATTTCACTCCCGCGATGATGGATATTATGAGGTATATCAAGCTTTAAAGGCGTAAAACGTTATGAATGTATCAGGGCGTGAAAATACGTTCTGTTTTCGTGCTAATTTCTATCATTTAAATTTTTTGTTTCATGTCCATAAAACCGATATTCGGTTAAAACCGATATGAAAAGTCATATCGAAACCGATATGGCTGTAAGCCAAACCGCGCAGCCCTACATTGGAGACTGATTTCCGATATAGCCCATAGACATATATAGCTATAGAGCACATATCTTCCTACCTTCCTTCACTATGGGACAAATGACCGCCGGTGACGCAAGTTTAGTAAGCGCTCTATCGATCAAAATTCTAAAAGCTAGCGATGCGCGCATGCATTAGCGGCTTCCTTCTTCTGGTATAATAATAAACTGTTACAGACTTCAGTTTTTAGTTTGGACACCAGTCGGAAACTCGCAATATGTATCACGGGGTATTCACGGTCATCAACAGATTGCTTGTCACACTCTTTTGTAAATCTAAATTCACCTATAGGGGGTATGGCTATTGATCATTGCCTTATCATTAGATAGCGTTATGATAAACTTAAAAATACATGTTTATCTAGGCTGATTCTGGTCGATTTAGACAATGTTTGTCTCGGAAACTGAGTTATATCATCGCGAATGCTAAAATCCTGTTAGCGCATCCCCAAATCAAGGCCGACACAGTATAGTTAGCCATGCTATGGCGGCTTATCGCACTTGATTCGCGCAAGGGACAGATTTAGAATGGCATGTTGCCAAGATCGACGCATGCGCGAGAGTGTTCTTGAGTACTCTTCTCCAAAGTCGGGAACATACTTTCTCACAAGATTATTGGTTAATAAATATAACTATATAGAAAGCAACCAATGAATCGCAAGGAAACTACCGACAGTAAAGAAAATAAACTAAGTTTTACGCGGTAGTTTTAAGAATGATGTAGTAGTATATATATAGCATTCGTAGTAAAACTAGTAACACGTGGGCCGATTGATACACGCTGACCACAGTAAAACTTTTTATCATTCACTATTTAAGCCAGAGAAAACAATCATTAGTAATTTTTAAATAAAAATTGTTAACTCTCAACTGAAGTCAAAGTATCGCAGAAACTCAATTTCATCTTAATAAGCTGTTGAATATGTTGCAAGTTTTTAAGGGGGACCTGTTGCTCACAGCTGCCATAGCCTGCAACAGCTTCCAGTTAAAGGGAATCACCAGACCCTCTATACTACTGTGTATAAAATGAATCTACAGACCGTAATGTTTTCAAAAATATAATTGTAAGATCTGTGCTCAAATTAGAAATATATATCTTCGTTATTTAAATATGTGGTACATGGGTTAAATTTCTATTCCCGGATGAGGCGTATGACGTCATAAGTTGAACGTTTTTCTCGCTGTCATCCAACGCTATCGCAATAAAATTGCGAATTGCGTTTTTATAAGGGGATTCTCTTCAGCGGTTTTAGGAATATATACACTATATTTGCGGAAATGTTGAGGAATATATACTAACAGTCCTTTGTCTGATTTCTCTGATGGTGCCAATTTTGACATGAAGTTTTGATCTTGAGATAAATGAATGACGCGATAGTATAGGCAATTCAATATAATTGCCACTATTGAATCAACACTCTTACTGGGGCTTCGGCAGATAATGTTATTAAAGTTTCATCTATTAATATGAGAGTTTAAATAGTTTGTACATACATCCAGTCCATCTTTAGGTACTTATGTTTTCATACTAGCCTCAAAACTTCCTGAGATTTTGCAATGTTAATGTAATTGGCAGGTATCTTCATAGAAAATGGCCATCTTAAGGTTCGCCAATTAATGTATGAAAATAACAAATAGATTCCATAAATTTGCGATAGTGTGATACACGTCTTAATCTCTTCAATCTGTACATATATAAATGATGTCGATAGCATTATCACCGATAGAGATATCACCAACCAAATGCATGCACTCCTGTCTTCAGAGTGCCGTTATCATGGTTCTTGTCGGATGGGATTCAACCTATGACGTCATAGGTTTTTTTAACTCGCAGAAAATTATAGTAACATAGCGGTTTTTTAACACCATTTTACTCGGATTTATATACAAATGTCGGGGGAAAGCTTTATACAGTAGCTTAAATGTGGGCTCTACAACAGAACTGCGTGTTTTATGCAAACGATGGCGACCATTCTTGTGTTCCCCTTTAAGCACTAACACTATTCAGCCTTCTTACATTGTATTGAATGATGTGTACTTTGTTTAGCCTACCAGTTGAAAGGGATATGTGATGTAGGTTGGTAAGTTACAAAATATATGTTAACACTAGTCAATGAAATCACAGTATTCATGGGAGGTACATTATTGATTTTTTTGAAAATAATTTGACTGAGATATGTTGCTGCCTTAAGCAGCAACAGCTTCCAATCAATGTAATTGCCAAATCTGCCAATACGTATTATTTTAGGTTTCCTATACTCCCTGACCTTGGCCAGAGCCAGTACATGCATATTCTGAATCTGACATATGTTATACTGACAAATGACAACACTGGCTACTGTAGACCTGAAGACTGATACACTATCCTCAATAACATTCTCAGAAGTCCAATACTAATTATTCAACCATCTGTTCATGTCACATTTGTGCAATTTGTGTAAACTACGCGTCGTATATTACACGCCTTATGGACTACTAATTTTTTAGACGGACTACTGATTTGCCAAGTCTGGTAGTCCTTCCATCGACTTTTTGCATATTTCGAACCCTGGTTATATTACACATTTTAACACTGATCTCCATCTAGATTATTTCGAAACCGTATTAGAAATGACTACATTCCATATTTATTCTGTTCGTGGCTTGAACAACACGATCGAAGCGCCAATACATTATAAAAGTCATGAATTCTCTCGGCTTGAAAATATTGACTAGCTCCCGGTATAGTATATGTATCAACGACTGCTACATTGGAACCAGTCCTGCACTCCATAGGGAAAATGTTTTGCGAAATTGGAAAATTATGGTTGTTTTCGGATTCATTTGCTCATAGCGTGTGTAGACAAAAAAAGCCGTTTTTGATCATGCAAACATGTTTTGAAACGTTTCCCCGTTGGAACACCAACCAGTTTCAACACAGTTTGTTTGCTATGCAAATGCTATGAACTGCTATGCATTATTCGATTTGTTTAGCAGTTACTCCTACGCAATTTTTTTCCAACAAAATATTCCCTGTCTTTCATGGTGATAAGATCCTTTTTTTGGTCAAATGTGAGCCAAATCAGATCAGTAGTTATCGAGACACAGCTTTAGACAAAGAAACACAGACAAACTGACCGACAGAAATAAACCTCAAGAATGCAAAAACATCTTCCCCTTACAGGCCGAGGGGAATTACAATGCACCATTACACAAGGCTGTTATGAGTTGCAGTTAATAAAAGCTCCTGCGTAAATAGTGCATAATACAATGTCATAATGAAATTGGTAAGAGTACTAACTGATGACCTTATTGGAGTTCAGATCTTCAACGACATATTGAATAGCATACCTGTATGGTTGCTTTACAAATGAGATATGACGATATTAACACTGAAAATACTATTGCATAGATTTTATTGAATACATTCAAGCATGATGTGTAACACATCGATGCTGTCCAGAAAAGCCGCCCAGCAAAGATGGTTCATATATCTGGTGAGGCCATCATTGCATAAATCTGTTAAGCGTATTACAACGTGAGCTCAAGAAAACAGGATTCAGTGTGTACACTCAACTCAAGAATGGACACGAAAAAGCTAAACATTTTGGCTGAGAAGACACAGTGGTTAAAAACAAATGACCGATTGCAGCTGTATGATGCTTCTACTATGACAGCCACAGAAATCATTATCATCATTCAAGCATTTACTAAAGATCTAAAAATATGGCATTAGGATTTGGAAACAACATGTATTATTATATAAAATAGTATATATTTCAGCACTAGTGAAGATCTGGCAAAAGAGGATGGCCAGAGCTATATTGACAGAATTCTTTAACAAAAAATCTAAGTGGGATTTTACCTCTATATTCTCATCAACTTTCTCAGTCCAGTCTTCCTTCACATGTTCTTTGAACAGATCTGACTCCACCTGAAATAGTTTAGAATATTTTAAGAAAAGTACATACAGTCAGACTTACTGAGAACAAGGCACACCAGTAAACTGATGTATGCTCCATAAAGGCATACTGCGCAGGGACACTCTTGACACTATGGCATGGACAAAAATTCTCTAATGATCAGTGAACCATGGAATGTAGGTCAAAAGCATGTTCATTGAACCATGAAAAGTAGGTCACACTGACCGACTTCTCATGTGCAACACACTTTCAGTGTACAATGCATCCATACATCAAGTTTACTTCGAATATACGAAAAACATGAAACTACAGCCTACAAATATTTTCGGTAATGTTGAGTGACCCATCAAAAGTATATCAGGCTCACCTACTTTTCATACAATGCACACTTCCTCCCTAACATGCATCCAAATATCAAGTTTAGTTCCCACATACCAAAAGCTCTTGAAACTACAGCAAGGACAGAAACCTTCCGAAATGTTCAATGAACCGTGAAGAGTATCTTAAAGGTAGGTCATACTGACCTACTTTTCATACACTGCACACCTCCTTAAGATGAATCCACATATCAAGTTTAGTTCCTGTATACCAAAAAAGTCTAGTTTAGTTCATGTATATCAGTCTTGAAACTACAGCCCAGACAATAATATTTGGTAATGTTGAATGAACTGTGAAAAGTAGGTCAAAGGTGGGTTACACTGACCTACTTTTCATACACTGCACACCTACTCCCTAAGCTGCATTCACATACCAAGTTTAATGAATAAATGTGAAACAGTCTTGAAATTATGGCCTGGAAAAACTTGTAGATGGCGAATGGATGAATGGATGAATGGACGGATAAAGCGGCAACTATATGCTCCCAACAAAATTTTCAGGGAGCATAAGAAACACCTTTGGCAAGTGATAGTATCTAACAAGTTTATTTTCTGTAATAAATTAATATCACTAAGATTCAATCTATCATTTAATATTAGATTGAAAGAAACAACCGTGATACATTTCAGAAATAACCTATTTCCAAAACAAAATAAAATGTACTGTTGAATATTTTGAACATAATTTGATTGGAAGCCATTGCTGCCGTAATCAAATTAAGGTCAAAATATTCAACAGAACATATCTTGCATCGTTTTCGAAAATTGTACTAAAAACATATTTGTTTCGGAAACATGTTAACTTATGTATGACCTTTACTGTAGGGTTGTGACTTAGGCAGCATTGTCAGAAATGTCAAAAATTTTACAGACACACCGACTGACTTACACTGGTAGCGAGGAATAACTAAAAAGTGAGAAATGTTTTTATGTTCTCATTATGTCGAATTTGTAGATATTTTTGTGCTACCAGATATAATAGCCAGATTAATACTTATTGATACGCATGCACACGCACGCACCCATGTTAAATTGTAGTACATGTTTCATGAATAAATTTACAATATGAAGCAGGAATTCCCGTAAATTAATTTCAATATTTTGTTAATTTTCAAATACACATACAGTACCATAGAGCTGATGCTGTTGCTTGGCAATTGAGATAATGTGATGTCCAGGTTGAAAGGGTTCATACAATGAGATACATGATAGTATTTAGAGAGAGCCTGAAGACGGGCAATATTGTAAAGCATTATAAAGTCTCCATTAGTGGGCTAGACTCATGATCTTGTTACCTGTCTCAGTTCTGTATTATTTTGCTTCCAATGTTCATACAGCTTGTCATAAGCTACCTGTGAAAGAACAGAATAGCTAGAAATTGCGAACATGAAGCTCGACATTACGATTTTGTAATGAACTCTGAAGCTTGACTTCAAACATAAGAAGGCATATCAACACACTTATCAATGACCATTTATGAGCTTTGCCCTTTGGACCCCAAAGGAACTGTCTCATCCCCTCTCATTAGCAAGTATCCAAGTTTGGGTGCAGTATGATTAACACAACATGAGATATGAACTGCTAAGTTGAGGCAAAAGCAAAATGTTATTTCTTAGAAAAAGTTTTTGAGCTTTGTCTTTATCAGACTAACCAGGACCTTTTGATGCCAAGGTGATTATGTCATGCCATCTCATTCTTTTTAGGATGGATGTGTCCGAATGTGGGCCATGTATGCTTAACCAAACACGAGACACAACCTGCAAAGTTAAGCTAAACGCAAAATGTTTGTTTTGATAAACAAGTGGCCCAATGGGCCTGTATATCTCACCTGGAACATTGGCATTTCAACTAATCTTACTTAAGTTTTACATCCATCGGTGTCACTTCCAATGACTTTCAGTCAAATGGTTTAGTTTTAGAGATATTGACAACAATCTCTGGACTGTTTTTTTGCATTAGTGATTTTGAACAATGTTTAAGCGAAAATAGATGATATCAGTGCTAACAACAGCTGGTTTTTAACTGTCTCACTGCAGCAAGCCAGTGCTGCCAATAATTTCAATTTTCCAAAGCTCTCGACTTGTTGACTATTTTGCTTAGCCACCAACAACTTTCAGTCCAATTGTTTTCAAAACATTTATCAGGTTCAGAGATATAACCTTTAGATTATGTCGTTTGCAAAAATTCAGCAGTCAGACGGTTACTAGAGGCTTAAATACAATCGAAGAAAATGGTCTCTAAAGGCAGGTAGGTGGTCTTTATAGCAGGTTATTCCCCACCACCACACAGTCCATTTAACACATGCGCATCTGGCTGAATCACCAAGTTAGCAGCAGGGATAGGGTGAGCTGGAGTTGATTTAGAAAATAACTTGACTGAAAGTAGGCAGCAACAACTTTTATTGCTGCCTAATGCAGCAACAACTTTTAATCAAATACATTTCAAAATAATTTTAAGAGCATAGATGTCAGAGCACATAATACATATCTTAAATATTTAGGCAGTCATGGAAAGGTTAATCTGTTAATTGGAGTTTAATCTACTTTGACGATAAAATCTGACATGGTGATAAATCAGTGGACGGTGGGAACAAACCTGTATTTCCCCTTTCAGGCCAGGTGAGCTAACAATTGAATATGGCAGCCAAACACACTAAAATTTGATCCACGGCGGCCATGTTTTTACCTATCAACTTCCCATGAACAAACTTTAATGGCCCGTAGTCCATAATCATATCCCCAAAATTTCAGCCCGATCCGCTCAGCGGTTCTGCAGAAGTCGTTTTCACGAAAACTAGGTCATCCAAGATGGCCGCCGAACCATTTGGCCAATCAAGTTCCTTCGAACAAACTTGGTTCAGCTCTTCCCCTATATATTTCGTGAGTTTTGAATCGATCCACAAAGCGGTTTCGGATTAGTTTTTAGAGGTTTATAAAAATCGGCCAAAATCCAAGATGGCCACCAGCAAAATAGGCCTCTCGACTTCCTTTGAACAAATTTAGATCTGTATGCTCTAAGGATGCTTCCTGCCAAATATTATTAAAATCAGCCCAGCAGTCCTCGAGAAGTTGTTTAAAGAAAAAGTTGACGGACGGATGGAAAGACGCCGGACGGTCACCACGGCATAAGCTCACTTGGCCTTTCAGGCTAGGCGAGATAAATATTGAATATGGCAGCAAAACACGCTAAAATTTGATTGGTCCACGGCGGCCATATTTTTACCTATCAACTTCCCATGAACAAACTTTAATGGCCCTTAGTCCATAATCATATCCCCAAAATTTCAGCCCGACCCGTTTAGCGGTTCTGCATAAGTCGTTTTCACGAAAACTAGGTCATTCAAGATGGCTGCCGAACCATTTGGCCAATCAAGTTCCTTCGAACAAACTTGGTTCAGCTCTTGCCCTATATATTTCATGAGTTTTGAATCGATCCACCAAGCGGTTTCGGAGAGGTTTTTAGAGGTTTCTAAAAATCGGCCAAAATCCAAGATGGCCACCGGCAAAATTGGCCGATCGACTTCCTTTGAACAAATTTAGATCTGTATGCTCTAAGGATGCTTCCTGCCAAATATGATTAAAATTGGCCCAGCAGTCCTTGAGAAGTTGTTTAAAGAAAAAGTTGCCGGACGGATGGAAAGACGCCGGACGGTCACCATGGCATAAGCTCACTTGGCCATTCTGGCCAGGTGAGCTAAAAAACTAAGATTTATCACGGACACAGGAACCGTGACATTTGACATTTTGACTCCAAGGTCTCATGTATCACACACTCATGATAAAGAAGCATGTGACCATGTGTCCAACTTAGCATCTAGTATGATTAAGCACACACGACACATAAACAGTGAAGTTGAGCTAAACACAAAATGTTAATTGAAAAAAATATATTTCCCCAAGACCATAATGTCCTTTGACCGTTTGACCCCCAAGGACATTGTGTCATGTTCTCTCAATATAACAACAATTGCCAAGTATGCCCCCATTCCGCAAAGCACAACCTCCTAAGCAAAATTGGTAAAGATCCCTTCAATAGATCTTGAGTTATCATCCGGAAACACAATATGTCATTAATTGTGTCACCGTGACATTGCACTGACCTCAAAATCTTCGGAATGTGAAGGACAACCTCCCACCCAAGATTGGTAAAGATCCCTTCAATAGAACTTGAATTGTCATCCGGAAAAGCAATATTATGTCATTAATTAGGTCACTGTGACAGTGACCGTTGACCGCAAAATCGATAGGGTTCTCCGGACAACCAAGGACAGGCTCCCACGCCAGATTGGTAACGATCCCTTCAATAGAACTTGAATTGTCATCCGGAAACGCAATATTACATCATTAATTATGTCACCGTGACCGTTGACCGTTTGACCCCAAAATTGATAGGGTTCTTCGGACCACCAAGGACAAGCTCGAACACCAGATTGGTAATGATCCCTTGAATAGAACTTGAGCTACATTTTTTATCATCCAGAAACACAATACTACGTCATTAATTGTTACCGTGACCTTGACATTTGACCCCAAAATTGATAGGGTTCTTTGGACCACCAAAGACAAGCTCCCATGACAGATTCGCAATGATCCCTTCAATAGAACTCGAGTTATCATCCGGAAATGCAATATTACATCATTTATTAGGTCACTTGGACCTTAACCTATGAGAGTTTGACACCAAAATGGATAATGTTCTTCGGAGCGCCAAGACCAAGCTCCCACGCCAAATTGGTAATGATCCTTTCAAAAGAGCACGAGCTATCGTCGGGAAACGCAATATTATGTCATTAATTAGGTCATCATGACCTTTGACCTCAAAATCAATATGGTTCTTTGGAAACCCAAAACCAACACCCAAACCAAGTTTGGTGAAGGTTGCTCTAGTAGAGCTAGAGTTATACCACTGGACGGACGGATGGACAAAGCAAATGCTTTATACCCTCATAATCATATATCACAAATTTTGGCCTGATCACTTCAGCGGTTCTGGGGAAGAAGTCGTTTTTTTGTGCGAAAAACGAGGTCATCCAAGAAGGCCGCTGAACCAATTTGTCAATCAAGTTCCCTTGAACAAACTTGGTTCAGCTCTTGCCCTAGATCATATCTCATGAGTTCTGAATCGATCCCTCCAATGGTTTCGGCGAAGAAGATTTTTAAAGACATTTCTAAAAATCGGTCGAAATCCAAGATGGAGACTGGCCAAATTGGGCGATCGGCTTCGTTTGAACAAACCTGAATCTCTATGCCCTAAGGACGCTTCCTGCCAAATATAATTGAAATCGGCCCAATAGTTCTCGAGAAGACATTTAAAATTTCCCATTGCTTTAGTACGAGCTTTTGGCGGGAAAATAATCCAAGATGGCCACCAAACCGTTTATCCGACAGTTTCGAAAATTGCTAATTTGAGATCAGAATACCCAACAAGAGCGCCGTCTAGCGGGGCTTAATACACCCGTCTTTAATTAATTTCAATCTTTTCAGGGCATATAACTCTGCCAAATATGGACAGACACCGGAACTCAAATTTCATATGTAGGTTCATAAAGTCCCTGAGATCTGGCCCGGGAAATATATTTTGACAAATTTTACTCTTTTCAAGGGGGATAACTCTCACAAATATGGATGGATCTCACTGAAACAAAATCAGGACACATCGTCTCCACCTAATATGTGCACTGGAGCAAAAATTTCAAATATAGGTTGAGAAGTTTTTGAGATATGGCCAGACACGAAATCTTTGACACATTTTACACATTTCAGGCGGGATAACTCTAGCAAATATCGACAGATCTCGACGAAATGAAATCATGACACTTTGTCTCCATCTACTATGTGCACTGAAGAAAAAATTTCAAATGTAGATTCCCAAGTTTTTGAGATACGTCCCTGACATTAAATTTTTGACACATTTTACACATTTCACGGGCGGTGGATAACTCTAGCAAATATCGACAGATCTCAACAAAACGAAATCATGACAGTCGTCTCTGCCTAATATGTGCACTGAAGAAAAAATTTCAAATGCAAATTAAGAAGTTTTTGAGATACAGCCCGGACACAAAGTTTTTGACACATTTTACGCATTTCAGGGGGGATAACTCTATCAAATATTGACAGATCTCGATGAAATCTTGACACACAGTCTCCGCCTAATATGTGCACTGGAGAAAAAATTTCAAATGAAGATTAAGAAGCTTTTGAGATAGAGGCTGGACATAAAATTTTTGACGCATTTTACGCATTTCAAGGGGGGACAGACAGACACAGCCAGCCAAATACAGAGACAGACAGACAGCATGCACCATCACATAAGACCCATTTTTTTTTAAACAGACGTATAAAAACCTACATAAAACCAATTTCGGCCTCAAAACCCATCAAATAAAATAATCCAATATGGCCGTCAAACACACTATATTTTGATTGGCCCACAGCGGCCATGTTTTTTGACAGATCAACTTCTCTTGAACAAACTTTAATGGCCCTTAGTCCCTAATCATATCTGCCAAATTTCGGCCTGATCCTTTCAGCGGTTCTGGAGAAGTGATTTTCGCTAAAACTAGGTCAACCAAGATGGCTGCTGAAGCATTTGACCAATCAAGTTCCCTTGAACAAACTTGGTTTAGCTCTTAACTTAGATCATATTCCATGAGGTTAGCTTCAATCCCTCAAGCGGTTTGGGGAAGATTTTTAAAGACGTTTCTAAAAATCGGCCAAAATCCAAGATGGCTGCTGGCCAAATTGGCCGATCGGCTTCGTTTGAACAAACTTGGATCCCTATGCCCTAAGGATACTTCCTGCCAAATATAATTGAAATCGGCCCCGTGGTTCTTGAGAAGAAGTCGTTTAAAGGAAAAGTTAATGGATGACGAACGGATGGACACATGACAGATGGTCGCCATGGCATAAGCTCACTTGGCCTTTCAGGCCAGGTGAGCTAATAGTATCCGTCTAACATGGCAGCCAGCATAAACACATTTTTGAAACGCGCTATATGGGAAGTTATTGGATTATATATCTATACCTGTTTGCGTTTCTCTTCTCGTGCGCTACGCAAACCTTCAGCACGATCTTTCATATTATTCAGACAAGCAGCATTCTCGGAGGAATAAGCTTTAAGCTCAGCCTAAAACACAGAGAACATTTAACAAATCAGACAATACTTACAAATAATGTGTCTTTGATACCTATTTAACGAGGCTAAGACAACAACATGTTCCAGTCAAATTGCACCAAGTAGAATGTCAAACACAACAAATCCAATCAGTTGTGATAATTAGTGAAGTGGTTAAACCTCAATCAATTACCAGTAATTGCCAGTATAGTGTATACAAAAACTTGTAGGTCATAAATGATTAATTATCTGAACATTAACAAATACTACAAGAAATGGAAGATTTATTGCTTTTCATTCATATTGATTAAATATCAAATGCTAAAAGGTTCAAGCCTAACTGATATACCAGTAATGCAAGCATACTAATGGTTTATGTATGCCCATTTTGTCAGCAACCAAGCACATATATATTCTGGGTATTGGTATTTAGAACAAAACCCAGTTAATACTTCTAGCTGGGTATAAAGTGATACACATTTTGAGCATTTATGGAAGTTCACTGGAAACGGGAAGATCAGTGCTTCTACGATACTATTGTCTCTCCAGACAGTCTCTTCTTTTTAGTGCTATCTGTGGCTTTGCCTATAGCATATTAAAAGCCTGTGATGAATGAATAAATAATATTGTTATGACAAAATCTGAGAAAACCCCATTCAGGAATAAATAAACACCCACATTTAAGTACATCTATAATTCAACAAATCTTGACTTCAGATACTGATTCTCCAGATAGAAATTAGGTCGTATTGCCACTTGCTGCCTAATACCTTCAAAATTAAGATAAATATTAGCATTTCACGTAGACTTTATGATGAACCATGAAGCATGACTTCAAACATAAAATACATATATAGAAGGCTTATCAATACACTTATCAGTAACCACGACCTTTGACCTCGTGACCCCAAAGTAATTGTCTCATCCCCTCTCACTAGCAAATATCCAAATGTGGGTGCAGCATGATTAACACATGAGATATGAACTGTTAATTTGAGGTAAAAGCAAAATGTTATTGTTGAAAAAATCCTGAATCTGTCATTATCACACTGACCTTGTTGACCTTTTGATGTCAGGGTGATTATGTCATGCCATCTCATTATAAGGATGTGTCCCTGTATGCTTAGCCAAACATGAGATATAAACTGCTAAGTTGAACTAAACGTCAGATGTTAGTTTTCATACAAACTAGGTTTTCAGCATAGACACAGTGACATTGAGCTTTGACATTTTGCCGCCAAGGTGCCATCTGTCATTCCCACTTGTGATAAAGAAGCATGTGTTCAACTTTGGCTCCAGTATGATTAAGCAAACCTGAGATATGAACTGCTAAGTTGAGCTAAACATAAAATGTTAATGTTGAAAAACAAGAGGCCCAAGGGCCTGTGACACTCACCTGGAACATTAGCTTTTGAAGCATTTGCATTTAATTATACATGATTCGTTACATTAAACAAGGTGGGAAAAAAAATTTCTCAGGAAAGATCTACCATTCAAGATTCTTAATGGAAATTCTGGCTCATAGGATCATTTTAGCTAAGTTTGTTTGAAATTGCTCAAAGTCGTAAGGAGAAGAAGCAATTTGATAATTTCCAGTAAATTTGTAATAAAATGTAAGATTTTCACCCCAAAAATTGGATGAATCAAAATTCTGAATGCAAGTTCTAGAGCCTATGATCATAGGATACTTTTGGCCATATCTGCTAGAAATCAGTTAAGTTGACAAGCAGAAGAAACATTTTGACCATTTCCAGTAAATTATTTATAAAATCTCGGATTTTCACCCAAAAAATTGATGAATCAAAATTCTGAATGGAATTTCTAGAGCCCATCACCACAGGATCCTTTCAGCCAAATTTGGTTAAGATCACTCAAAATGGTATGGAGAAGCAATTTGACAATTTCCGGTACATTTTTCATAAAATCTAAGATTTTCACCCAAATAATTGATGTATCAAAAGTCCAAATGGAGGTTCTAGAGCCTATGACCATAGGATCCTTTCAGCCAAATTGGTTAATATCATTCAGAATGGTAAGGACAAGAAACAATTTGACAAATTCTGGTAATTTTTCATAAAAAATTGATGAATCAAAATTCTGAATGGAAAATCTGGAGGCCATCACCACAGTATCCATGCAGTCAAATTCGGTTGAAATTGCTCAGAATGGTAAGAAGCAATTTGACAATTTCTGGTACATTTTTCATAAAATCTAAGAGTTTCACACAAAAATTTGATGAATCAAAATTCTGAATGGAGGTTCTAGAGCCAATTACCACAGTATACCGTCAGTCAAATTTGGTTGAGATCGCTGAAAGTGGTAAGAAGTAATTTGACAATTTCCAGTATTCTTCATAAAATCTAAGATTCTCACCCAAAAAATTGATGAATCAAAATTCTGAATGCAATTTCTCGAGCCTACCGCCATAGGGTTCTTTCTGCCAAATTTGGTTGAAATTGCTCAGAACGGTAAGAAGAAGCAATTTGACAATTTCCGGTACATTTTTCATAAAATCTAAGATTTGCACCCAAAAAACTGATGAACCAAAATTCTGAATGGAGGTTCTAGAGCCTATGGCCATAGGATCCTTTCAGCCAAATTTTGTTGAAATCGATCAGAATGGTAAAAAGAAGCAATTTGACAACTTCCAGCACATTTTTCATAAAATCTAAGATTTTCACCCAAAAAATGTATGAATCAAAATTCTGAATGTCAGTTCTGGAGCCTATGACCATATGGTATGTCCACCCAAATTTGGTTGAAATCGGCCAAGTGGTTAATGAGGAGTAGTGTTTTAAAGCAAAAGTTGACAGACAGATGATGGGCGGATGGTCGCCGCGGCATAAGCTCACTTGGCCCTTCGGGCCAGGTGAGCTAAAAGGAATCAAAGCTTTTAGCAATGTCACAATAACCTTGACCTTGAGCTAAATACAAAATGTTAATATTGAAAAAGCATGGTTTTTACCAATGTCACAGTGACCTTGACATTTTGTGACTTCCTCTCATTATATGGAAGGATGTGTCCAAGTTTGGGGCCACTTATTAACCAACACTACTATGTTGAGCCAAATGGAAAATGTTAATGTTGAAACAGCCAAGGTTTTTACCAAGGTCACAGTGATCTTGACCTTTGACCTTTTGACCAACAGGTTATGTGTGATGCTGTGTCCAAGTTTGGGTCCAGTATGATCAACCAAACATGAAATATAAACAGAAAAGTTGAGCTAAACAGAAAATGTTAACGTTGAAAAAAATAGTTTTTTACCAAAGGCATAGTGACCTTGACGTTTGACACCAACGTCATTGTGTGATGCCGGGTCATTATAAGGAAGCAAGTGTTTTAGTTTGGGTCCAGTATGATTAACCAAACAGAGATATAAACAGTAATGTATATATGCTTCCTGTCAAAGGTATGTGAAATCGGTCTAGTGGTTACTTAGACAATTTCTTTTAAAGAAATGTTGAAGGACACACTCACGTCAGTCATCATGGCATAAGCTCACTTGAGCAATCGGGCTATGTAGGCAATGTAGGCTAATTATATGCTATATGTAAAAAATTGTCAATTAGCTAATAATAATTAATACCTCATATTGTTTCCGTTCTGATTCAAGCAGTTCTGCAAGCTTTAGACGACGACGCTTCAGGTTGATAGATTTAGTCTCATCTTCAAATATCTTCTTATAGGCATCCATACTGAAACACCCAATAAGAAAGTAATTAACTAAAATGTAAATAATTATTAAATTTATACTTTAATTAGATTACAATGTATGTATTTAATAAAAATTAAGGTGTGACTCAAATGCCAATGAATATATGGAGGTAGGCTTGTACGATTATGCAATATTTATAATTGTGATTATTTCAACGAAATAATTGCGATTATTCAATTAATTGGTACTTAACCCTTAACCATCCTGTGTCAAAAATGTACCTCTTACAGAGGTAGTAAAAGAAATACATGTACTGGTGTACATTTGAGAAACGATTTTCTTTATATTGTTTCTATCTTAGCAATAACACTTTTAAAAGGTAGAAGAATAGAAGTTAATCTAATTCACACCATATACACATAGATGACTGTGGGTATAATACAACTATAATTTTCCTACTGCTTATATTGAAAACATTTTGACTGAAAATAATTGCTACATCAGCAAGCAACAAATTTTAGTCGAATTGTTTTCAAAATATTCAGCATGCTTCATAATGGGCTTATTTGAAAACATCTTTCTCAGAATACAGGAAGAATGTGGTTAAGATAAAACTTGAATTGAACAAAAAGTAGGTTGCCATTTCATCCCATTACCATTATAAGCTGACTAAGTTGACTAGCAAAACATTAATCAACCTTGTGTAAAATGAGCTTTCAGTAAAATTAATCTCAAGATGCTTAAAAAGATTATCTTACCGAAATGAATTTGTTATTGCTATATGTATATAAAAGTACCAAATCTTAGTCAAATTATTTTCAAAACATTTTAAAATCTTAATTAACATAAGTCAGTGGAGAGGCACCGCTGACTCACCACATGGTGGCGCAGGTGGTGAGAGGCCAGAAAGAATCTGGGATGGGTAACAAGATGGTGATAAGACAAATGATTCAGTGTTGGGCGGTAATCATGGTTATTTAATACTATTGCTTGGCACACTGGCCTATGATAAATTACATATATCTGTATACATACATATTTAATAACCACAAATCTCCAACACCAATTTTAATGTAGGCATATAGAAAAGATTTAAAGCATCGAGCACACATGGGTCCGTGATATTGAATACATTGCTCGGTATGGTGTTTTCCATACAAAATGTTCAACATAAATCATTTGCAATTTTAATTTCAATATTTGTCAATTATTTGAAATTAGCATTGTCCACGATTATTTGCAAGTATCAATTAATTGAATTATTGTGCAAGCCTACATGGATGATTGTGATAATAGGTCAATAGAGGGATCCATTTTTAGATAATATCCCGCCAATTTCTAGCAAACTCCACCAACTTTTTACGTGTGTTGGAATCGATTTGAAACTTTTAAAAAGAAATTCCCAAAATCTTTCGTTCTAAGCAACTATACAGGTAAGCATATATAAAACCAATTTCGGCCTCAAAATCCATCAAATAAAAAGATCCAATATGGCCGCCAAACACGCTATATTTTGATTGGCCCATGGCAAACATGTTTTTTGATGGATCAACTGCCCGTGAACAAACTTTAATAGCCCTTAGATCCTTATCATATCTGCCAAATTTCAGCCCCCATCCCCTCAGCGGTTCTGAAGAAGTCGTTTTCGCTAAAACTGGGACAACAAAGATGGCCGCCGAACCATTTGACCAATCAAGTTCCTTTGAACAAACTTGGTTCAGCTCTTGCCCAAGATCATATTTCATGAGGTTTGCATCAATACCCCATGCGGTTTCGGCGAAGATTTTTAAACATGTTTCTAAAAATCAGCCAAAATCTAAGATGGCCGCCGGCCCAAATGGCTGATCGCCTTCGCTTGAACAAACTTGAATCTCTATAGCCTAAGGATGCGTCCTGCCAAATATAATTGAAATCGGCCAAGTAGTTCTCGAGAAAACATTAAAAATTTCCCAATGCTTTAGGATGGGAGCTTTTGGAAAATGATCCAAGATGGCCACCAAACAGTTTATCCGACAGTTTAGAAAATTGCAAATTTGAAATCAGAATACTTTACTTTACTGGCCCTTAGTCCCTAATCATATCTGCCAAATTTCGGCCTGATCCCTTCAGCGGTTATGGAGAAGTTATTTTCGATAAAACTAGTTCAAACAAGATGGCCGCCGAACCATTTGACCAATTAAGTTCCCTCGAACAAACTTGGTTGAGGTCTTGCCCTAGATCATATTTCAGTCATTTAAAGGAAAAATTGACGGATGGACGGACGACGGACAGTCGCCATGACATAAGCTCACTTGGCCTTTGAGGCCAGGTGAGCTAAAAATGGGAGGGCGAGGAGCGGCAATCTATGATTGCTATGTTCATTTATATATTAATAATATATACATAAAAGTCCTACGGTAATGATTAGTAATTGCAGTGGTAGGTTTTGAGGGTTTTTAAAAATATTTTCCTCTTGTTCTGCAAATTGACATTGTCTATGAGAAAGTTAATATTTTGCTGACAAATTGTCCCCATTTAAAGGGACAACAGATCATCTGTCTTAGACAGACAGGTAAGATGTGACACCCAGGTTATTCTCCCTCATCACTAAACCCCCTAGGGCTGGTTCTGCACCTTTGGTTCACCAAGGGGGGGGGGGGGAGGCAAGAGGACAGGCGGCTACGAAAAGTCAGAGTATATATAATACAATAGCATAAACTAACAATTTAAAGATAACAGCTACACGTATAGATAGATTATGGGGTTGTGGGAATTGTTGTACCTTCCTTGAAATGATTTGTCAGAAGTCCAGGAATTCTCCTTCGAAGCCTGTACAACTGATTTGTTGAAAAAATTAGCAACACCTCCCCATTTATCTCTGTAGTCATTTTCTTTATTGCGCCGTGAAACGATTGCTTGTTCGTAAATGTTCCGCTGTCTAGTCCAGTAATTTGGTATCGTGGGCAAAGCCATTGCACTAGAAAAAATAAAGATAAATTATACATTATATTTAGACATACATGTAGGAGATGAGATGCAGGTATACGTGAGGCTAATTTTCGAGAGAGAGAGAGAGACATTTTCACGTCTAGGCCCTACACCCTGGGGACATGCTTGGATTGTGGGGACAATGCCCTGTCCCCACAATTACGGTAGCTCAAATGATCGAGATAAGCGTGAAACGTCCAAAAATGTATTCAGAATTTGTGTCCCCACAATTCATGTTTTTCGATTTTTTTTATGTTTTTTCATTTCTCTCACCTTCTCTCACATTGAAATGTCCCCACAAAATTATCTCATGCTCTCATGTAAAAAAAATATTGCACGAGGCATACGAACACGTGATATGATAAACGCTCACGTGCGCAGACTAGTAGTCCCCACAGTTATGAGAGAGAGAGAGAGAGAGAGAGAGAGAGAGAGAGAGAGAGAGAAAGAGAGAGAGAGAGAGAGAGAGAGAGAGAGAGAGAGAGAGAGAGAGAGAGAGAGAGAGAGAGAGAGAGAGAGACACAGGTACTCAGCAATCATAATACCCAACAGACAGTGAGTGAAATATTCTTCCTACTAATCTTCCATTCTGAGAAGGAAAGAGCTATATAGTATTCTGTGGAGGTAGGTATGCCTCATATAATTTATACCGTGATCATAAGCTGTCTAACCTGGCTTTCAGACTGTTTAGTGTGGGCGCTGAGACTACATACTCTGGCAATGCGTTCCACTGGTCGACTACCCTAGAGGTGAAAAAACTGCGATGTAACTCTGTTCTGCAGAAGTCCTTCTTCAGCTTGTAGCTATTTCCTCATCACTAGGAGTAGGCTATTCTTAGTATATCACATGAGTGAATTTATATACCTCAATCATATCACCTCTAGATCGTCTGTATCTTAAGCTGGGAAGGCCGCGTTTTTCTAGTCTATCCTCGTAACATAATGAGGATAGTTCAGGGACCAGTTTAGTGGCCCTCCTTTGGACACTTTCCAGTAGTTTTGCGTCCTCGTACCGTGTAGACCAGACTTCATTTCAGTATTCTAGGGTCTAACAAGAGCTATGAACAGCCTTTTTAGAGAACCTCAATCTAAGTACACACATGATCTTCTTATGAGCCCCAAGATCTTGTTTGCCTTGTTGACCTGGATTTCCATGTGGGCTGAGAACTTGAGTTCACTATCCACATTTTCTACCATTGTTAATATCCTCATAATTTGTTGTTGTATGGGTTGGTGATCTGTAAACACATATTATTGCCTAACCGTAGTTCACACCATCTACTCTCAATAAAGCTGGGTACTGCTCTAAGGCCATCCCTAAAACAGATTTTACTTCCTGCAAACCGGATAAAAAAAACAAGACTTCAGTAGGGAGGGAAGAAATTTTTTCTAATTATTAATTTATTTTAATAAGGTCAAAATATTTGTTCTTCAGATATTTGTGTAGATGTCCATTAGATGGTTGTAATTGCCAAATTTGTCATGTTTTCAGGACACAATTAGCAAAAGGGATTCACATTGCATACAAATGGCATTAAAAACATTGTTATTTGTATAGTTTGACAAATGAATGGATGTTTTAACATTTATGCTAGGAATGCGGGATAGAAATTTTTTTTTTTTATTCCCAGCCAGGTGAAAAAAAGAAAGATTTCACCTAGGAGGTTTACAGGAAACGAAACTATTTTTTATTTTGGCATAAGTGTCTTCTTGGTGTAGATTACGCAGTCCTCTATAGATCAAGATTATCAAATGTATCATACTCCGCGAGTTGTATTTCTGGAGCATGGTCATTGAACCGACATGCTTTGGGGAGGATTTCTGTTAGACAAACGATATCCGGTTTATGCAAATCTATAATATTTAATAGCTCAGTTCATTTATTTAAAAGACTGTCCACATTTGAATATATACATGTTAATTTACTCTTACAATTGTTCGTTTGGTTTGCCTCTTGCTGTGTTAGTCACCTTTACCCCTCTGATTTTCCAATCAGCGCTTTCACCCTTTCTCACTGACTCCTGCCTGCAATGTTCTTTGACTGCGACTAGGTCTTTGTACTCCTTTCTCTCGATAGGAACCATGTCCCTTTTCACCCAAACATTTTTTAGGATGCATCGTCACACTTTGCCAGCTTGTTTGCTGCAGCTTGTACCTTGCTGTGTTCTTCTTCTGATGCCATTGTCACTCTCAAGGGCCGAGGTTTATCACCTTTTCAAGTTTCAACCCAGTCTGCATATTTTTTCAAACTTCACACTTGTCTCTAGGATTTCCTGATTAAGTCTTTTGAGCAGTTCTTCATCATGTCTGATTCTGTCTTCAATAACTTGGCTTTCACTTTCACTAAGATTGAAAATCACAAGATTACATTTCTGTAATTCTCGTTCTTTTATCTCCATGGTACTTTGTCTTACCACCTCAGCTATGTTGCAACTATCTTAGCTCCTCATTTCTGCCAGACTGTTTGATTTTGAAGATTTCCACATCACACTTAACTTTCTTGATGTCATGCTCGACAGATAATCAATTTCATTCCTCAGAGCAGGGTTGGCAGTTTCTTCAGAAAGGAGTTTTTCCCAGCGTATTTTCCGTCCCGGAAGAAATGGTTTCTTCCGGAAGAAATTCAAATATTTTTCATATGCTTGAAAGTTGTGTAAACTTTGTATTTAGAGCACTCAAAGTGCCCATATCTAGATATCAATCTTATTTAGTCTAATATACAGTGTATATTGGCATAATATGGGTGTAATTAACTCTTTAACACACAAATTTGTTCAAGAAAATTAAAATTTTCTCATAGAAAATGTCCATCTGCAGACTGAATATTTTTCAGCGAAATGACTGTCTCGTTTATTGTGATGCAAAACTGATAAAAAATAATGACTAATGACAATTCAGGGACTACGGTAACTCTTTCATCCCTAGTACTTAATAGTATCCCAGTATCTCAACCATAAAACAATTTATAGGAAAATTGTTGAATCTTTTGAATATCATTTGAGTAGAATACCTTGCTGACTTGTGCTAGTTATAATTTGAATAAATTTATTTTCAAAAGATTCAGCAGAATATGTATTTTTAGATAGCATTTAATAAAGAATGTGTAATATATGTGAACTGTAGTTTTGAAAAAGTTAAGCCTATATACTTTCTAGAATCTAAGTCTGTGTTCTCATTAGAGACTTACCGGTAATCCTAAATACTGCCATACTGACGTATGGCGTTATTCAGGATTAACTCTCTAGTGAGAACCCGACCTAAGCTTAGGACACACGTTTACAGTATATAATAGTTTACAGTCAGTTGCCTGGTGCTCCAGATAAGGCGCGTACAAGCGCACTGTATGCATAGAAATCATCCATGTACGCAAACATTTAAATATCCATGTGTCCCATGTATGCCTCATGTAAATGCAGTACGCATTAATTAGTGTATTAAATTGCCCGTACTGGCCTGATGCCATTATCAAATATAGTCTACTGAATTACACGAAGGGGAATCACCACGCTAGTCACATACCACAATATAAGCATAAAAGTAGTGCCTATACTACTATCACTAAACGGTATGATCTCTGTCTCCGCAAGAGGGTGTTCTTTTCTTTATTACAAGACCTTTGTATATATGCGTGTCTTTCAGAAACTGTGAATCTCCGCGAAGACATATCATATATGGCATTTTGTAATTAAGGATAACATATGAGTGGAGATGGAAGATTTTTTAATTGTGAATATTTCATTAGATACAGCAAAATATACAGAAATATTTGTAAAAGTTTGTTCTTTCACACTTATTTTAATTGGAGAGGTAATTATAGCAATAACTTTTAATATGAAATTTACAACAATTTTCATTGGTAGGCTAAGGCATTACTCTGCCAATAACAACTGCAAGTTCTCTTCACCTGATTTAGTTTACCGGCAAATATTAAAAGATCTGTTCTCTTATTACAGTAACCAACGTATTAGCGCTTCTAACCTTGAATTATATTTTTAGTAAGAAATTGGCAAGATTAAATGAACAATATTCTAATTGCAATAACTTATCTTGTCAGCACTTCTATACCTTAGTACCATCTTAATCAAATTTACAGAAAGCAAAAACCCAGAATTTCCCTTGTAAATAAAGAAATGCTCCATGAATATGTGGAGTGTTATATATATATGTGTGTATATGTATATATGTGTGTGTATACGTATATATGTATGTGGGTATATGAATATGTATGTATGTATGTATGTATGTGTGTGTGCATTTGCATGTACGTATGTGTTTCGTACAAGATTATTGGAAATCATAAATCATAGATATCCATAATTTACGTGATTTATCGACCCGTACTAGTACAATCTATGTAAATACGGTTCCATGTATATATGTATAAATTTTATATCTGTGTGTGCAACATGCATGGAGGCGCACGCGTGCACACTCGCATACTGCTTTCCCACGCTTTTTTGCGCATATACGCACATACACTGTGTGGATGTGTGTGTGCGTGCCTCTACGCGTGTGTGTGAGAGATAGATTCAACACATTTTTGCTGATACATACTGTAGACCTTACTCTAAAGGAGCGTGAATGCATAGCCTTACATTTGTCTTTTGGAACATTCATGGCGCTTTTAAACGTACAAGTACAAGCGGCCAGAGGACATGCAAGCTAAATAACCCTGACATTGTAGTCCAAACCAAAAACTTTGATATTATCTGCTTAGCAGAAACACACTGTGGTGAAACAGACATTCTGTCTCTCCCGGGCTTTCACGTAGAAACAAATATTAGGCCAAAATTTACCAAATCGACTCGCAACTATGGCGGACCTGCAGTTCTTATCGAAAAGGAAATATGCAAGGGAGTCAGTTTTATAAATCCATCTAACACTGAATTCATGTGGATGAAACTATCCAGATCCTTCTTTAACCTTGAGCAAGAGCTTTACTTAGCAGTAGTGTAAGTGAGCTCCATAGGTACAACATTCACTGCCAGGAGACCATATTTTTTAACTACTGGAGAGTGATATCGCAAACTACTCTAAACTAGGCAATTGTCTAATCAGGGGGGGGGGGGGGGGGGGGGGGAGGATTTTAATGCCTGAACCACCACAGAACCAGACTATTGTCTAGATGAGCATTTCCCCTTAGACGATATGCAGCCTGGCTATAACTGTGATGTTGGAATCCCAAGAAGCAACATAGATCCTCAAATTGTGGATAACCATGGAAATCAACTGCTATGTTTGTGTAAATCAGCAAACCTTCGGATCCTAAATGGTCGAAGCTTGGGTGACTCCTCTAGCCATTGCACTTGTTTCAGCCACAGGGGTAAGCCCAGTGTTATTGATTATATGCTAACCTCTTCTAACTTACTAGATATAGTAGAATGCTTCTATGTAAATAGCCCCACATATTTATCTACGGGTATTCATTGTATGTTGACTATGGTCCTTGCTACTGATGTATATAAACATGTATTGAGCGACACCCCTAACGCACCTAGTCCTAAATTTTTATGGGTGCCAGGTAACGATGGAAAATTCATAGCTGCAATAACAAATCCCATTATCATGACAAAGATTGCAAACTATGCGTCACTGAATCAAAACGTCTCTACATTGAGTCCTCCTGCTGACTCTGATCAAATATTAGTACAATCCATAGAGGATATCATTGTAACTGCTGCCAAAATATCTGGTATTAAACATCTAAATAAAAGAAAATGTTAAACCCAGAAATCCTAAAAGAAAGAAGAAAACATGGTTTGATACTGATTATCAAACAGTGAAGAGAGATCTTGGATGTATAAATCGTAAAATTCACAAGGACCCACAAAATATTATCCTATTAAATAACTTCCGTGGCCTGTGTAAGAAATTTAAAAAAACTTGTTGCAAAAAAAGAAATCTATGTTCAAGCAGCTAATTATGAACCACATGGAATCACTACAGTCCCGGAGAACTCAGGAATTCTGGAAACTTTACGATGAACTAAAGGGCCCCAAAAATAATTCATGTGCAAACTCAATCTCATGTACTGAATGGGTGTCCCATTTTACAAAACTAGTGAACAGTGCTCCAGCTCACGTAGACCATGAGCTCGAAAATATAATGGATTCTTTCATACTGTCACGCAGAGAAAGGATCTTCAATGAGCTGAATTTTGCTATTAGTACCGCTGAGAAATCTCAAGCTATATTTAAACTAACCAAGAGGCCCAAGGGGCCTGTGTCGCACACCTGGAGCATTATACATTTTTGTCACAATTATTAGTGGGTGGTTTAGTAGTCTTCGAAATGAGTTTGTGGACATTTTTGCAAGTCCTATATGGCCGCCAAACACGCTACATTTTGATTGGTCTACTTCTGCCATGTTTCTGACGTAGCGCCTTCCCTTGAAAAAACTTTAATGGCACTAATCATATCTCTCAAATTTTGGCCCAATCCGCTCAGTGGCTCTGGAATTATTTTGGCAAAATTAGGTTATCCAAGATAGCCACCAAACCATTTGGACAATCAAGTTCCCTTTAAACAAACTTGGTGCAGCTCTTTCCCTAGATGATATTTCATGCGTTTTGAATTTTGAAAACCCAAGCGGCTTGATCACTTCAGCGGTTCTGGGGAAGGAGTCGTTTTTGCGAAAACGAGGTCATCCAAGATGGCCGCTGAACCATTTAGTCAATCAAGTTCCCTTGAACAAACTTGGGTCAGCTTTTACCACAGATCATATTTCATGAGGTCTGAATTGATCCCGCAAATGCTTTTGGAAAAGATTTTTAGACATTTCTAAAAATCAGCTGAAATCCAAGATGGCCACCGGCCAATCGACTTCGTTTAAACAAAATGGAATATCTATACCCTAAGGATGTTTCCTGAAAAATATAATTGAAATCAGCCTAGTAGTTCTTGAGAAGACATTTTAAATTTCCCATTGCTTTAGTATGGGAGCTTTAGGCGGGAAAATGATCCAAGATGGCCGCCAAACCGTTCATCCGACAGTTTTGAAAATTGCAAATTTGAGATCAGAATACCCAAAAACCTATATAAAACCCATTTTGGCCTCAAAATACATCAAATTAAAAAATCCAATATGGCCATCAAACACGCTATATTTTGATTGGCCCACCACCGCCATGTTTTTTTATGGATTAACTTCTCTTGAACAAACACTAATGGCCCGTAGTCCCTAATCATATATCACAAATTTTGGCCTGATTGCTTCAGCGGTTTAGGGGAAGAAGTTGTTTTTGCGAAAACTAGGTTATCCAAGATGGCCACTGAACCATTTGGTCAATCAAGTTCCCTTGAACAAACTTCGTTTATATCCTACCCTAGATCATATTTCGTAAGCTCTGAATCGATCCCTCAAACGGTTTTGGAGAAGAAGATTTTTAAAGACATTTTGAAAAATCTGTAGAAATCCAAGATGGCCGTCGACCAAATTGGCCGTTCGGGTTCATTTGAACAAACATGAATCTCTATGCCTTAAGGATGCTTCCTGCCAAACGTAATTGAAACCGGCCCAGTAGGTCTCGAAAAGAAGACATTTTAAGTTTCCCATTGCTTTAGTATGGGAGCTTTTGACGGGAAAATAATCCAAGATGGCCACCAAACCATTTATCTGACATTTTCCAAAATTGCAAATTTCAAATCAGAATACCCAAAAACCTATATAAAAACAATTTCAGCCTCAAAGTCCATCAAATAAAAGAATCCAATATGGCCGCCAAACATGCTATATTTTGATTGGCCCACAGCGGCCATGTTTTTTGACGGATCAACTTCTCTTGAACAAACTTTATTGGCCCTTAGTCCCTAATCATATCTGCCAAATTTCGGCATGATCCCTTCAGCGGTTCTGGAGAAGAAGTAATTTTTGCTAAAACTTGGTCAACCAAGATGGCTGCCGAACCATTTTCCCCTGAACAAACTTGGTTGAGCGCTTGCCCTGGATCATATTTCATGAGGTTTCCTTCAATCCCTCAAGCGGTTTCGGAGAAGATTTTTAAAGACGTTTCTAAAAATCGGCCAAAATCCAAGATGGCCACCGGCCTAATTGGCCGATCGGCTTCATTTGAACAAACCTGGATCCCTATGCCCTAAGGATGCTTCCTGCCAAATATAATTGAAGTCGTCCCAGTGGTTCTTGAGAAGTCATTTTAAAGGAAAAGTTGACGGACAGACAGACGACGGACACACGCCAGACATAAGCTCACTTGGTCTTTCAGGCCAGGTGAGCTAAAAATGGAAAGGCTAGTGGTCCAGACCAAAATTTAAACTGTTTAACTCCATATTACGTTCAGGTAACTTCCCAGTGAATTGCCGATGTAATCTTTTAACGCCACTACATGAAAAGGGTGAAATTTCTAACCCTGAGAATTACAGAGGAATTGCCGTAGGGAGTAACCTATGTAAACTGTTCTGTAGTGTACTGCAAATAAGACTATCAAAATTTTCTGAGATATATAAGCTACCGTAGTTCCGCAGTGCCAAATTAGCTTTAAGTTGAATGGCAGAACTGCGGACCATATATTATCTCTAAAATCCATAATCGACAAATACGTCAATGCAGTCTCTAAGAAGAAAGTATTTTGTTGTTTTGTGGACTTTAAGTCACCTTTTGACACAGTCTCCAGGAAGAAGCTAATCTATAAACTATTAAAAGCGGGTATTGGTGGCAGTTTTCTCACAATTATCCAAAATATGTATTCTGACGTTAAATATGCTGTCAAAGTAATTGATGGAATTAGCAACAGCTTTTCATCCAAAGTAGGTGTCAAGCAGGGATGCGTTCTTAGCCCACTGCTATTTAATCTATACCTACGTGACCTACCAGATATTTTCGATGAAACATGCGACCCCATTAAATTACACAATATTACTTTTAACTGCCTAATGTATGCAGACAATCTGGCCAGTGTCTGAGTCTTCTAGCGGACTGCAAAATTCACTTCAGAAGTTAGGTATTGACTGCAGGAAGAGGGACCTCACTGTGAATCTCGGTAAGACCAAGGTAATTGTGTTTAATAGGAGTGGCCACCTCCTAAAGAATTATCAGTTTACATATATGGGATCACCATTAGAAATTGTTTTATCCTATTACTACTTAGGGATAATATTCACTCCTTCTGGTAATTTCAAATCAGCATGTGAAAGGCTCGTGGAACAAGGTCGCAAGGCACTATTTAAACTTAAAACCCTAAATGTCAGAAACAACATTCTGATGGCATTTAAATTATTTCAGTCACTAATCCTTCCAATTCTATCATATTGCAGCAACACTACTCACAAATGTGACAAAATTCTGGTTTAGACTGGGCACACTTGACTCTGAGACTATAGTTTATCAGGCCTACAAACAATCATTTACACTATCAGACACAGTAAACTGGGCCACCTATATGAAAACCCTATGGACTGACTTAGGGCGTGAAAATATTCGGAACAATCAAGGATACAGCAGTAAGACACAGTCCATAAAAACACTTGGACAGGCGATGGAGATTAGATATCAAGAAAATTGGTCTACCTATATTAACAGAGACCTTACTCAACCATCGTCTGTCTCCAAACAAGGTTCTAAATTGAGAACCTATAGAACAGAACTTTTTACTAGCCGACACAAATTTCAATAGAAGAAAGCACTTTGTTAAGCTCAGAGTCAGTGCGCACAATCTCCAGATTGAGGTAGGAAGACATACTTCCCCCCAAAACACCAGTTGAAACTAGACTCTGCCAACTGTGTAACTTACAAGAGGTAGAAGATGAGAGGCATTTCATACTTGATTGTCCTTTCTACCAAACTGAAAGAGCCTCCCTATATAACTCGTTCAGCAACTTTCCAACTTTCACTTCTCTCAGCCATGCTGAAAAATTCTCCTTCATCATGCCATGTAACAATGGTGATACAGAGCAGACATGCCCAAATTGTGCGAACGAAACGGTCGTTCGCGTGGCGGTTACGAAAATGTTTTTGCATAACCCATTTTTCGTTCATGCAGTCGTTGTCACTTGAGACGTTGAATTTACATTAGTCTATGTCCTAATATAAGCCATCGCCGACATCAACCCCTAGAATTCTGTAGCACTTTCTGAAAGGAGAAACTCCCTTATAGAAGCTAACCCACAAACTCAAAATATTGGTTTGATAAAAAAAGTTTCACGCTGGCTCAATAAGAACGGAAAAGATAATATCACAGTCATTTTTAACAGGCCTATACAATTTTGCTGGACATTTCCTACCGGGTTAGTTGTACCAAAAAATCGTGATTTTCACAACAAAATCAGATAAATCTTCCATATGAAATGGTGAAACAATGAATCTGATCATTCTAGATTTAAATCATGTCGCAACAAAGGTTAATTTGGCAATAATATACGTCTATGAACGTTCGAAAATAGCCCTGACAAGCATATCGTTTCGTCACGTAGTGGGAAGAAAAATAGGATGGTGTGTCTTGAAAGAGCCAATCAGTGAATGGTCCACGTCCACTTTCTAGAGAACTAATAAAAATTCATTACCGCGAAATATTATAATGACTAAAATGGATGCCACAAAAGAACTTCGGTTGTTATTTTCCCAGGGACATTTCCCGTTATTTGTCGGCAAATCTTGCAAAATTATTTCATTTGGTTGCTAACAACTTGTATAATAAAGGAGGCGATAATACCTTTTTTAAATCGGACTGATTTAATAAAGATTGAAACGGATAGAACCTGGTATGTTGAGATGATTTGCGATGTAGACTAGTTCCATGTCCACATTTCTATGCTAATATATGAATCGGCTATTTTCGCATTCGCCATTGCCGTATTGTTCGTATTTAAACGAACGAAGCCGATTTCATTTATAAGACTTCCATGTCCGTATCTGCCAAACACATTTTCAATGGATGTATGGATTAGATACAATTCGGTTCCTGTGTTAAAAGTTTAATTTTTATATATAATTGCGCGATATAACATTTATTCATATCCATTGCAGGCAAAGAGACTATTTTTGATAATTTCCCACTGGAATGTCTGGCTCGATGACTGAGCCAGTCATTTCGGTGGTAAATTTTCAAATATAGTCCTCTTATGGCCAGTAAATGGATATTTAATATACGAGAATACAGTGATCTTGACCATTAAAGGGTTAATACTGACATGCCATTTCCATTATGTAACCAAGATGAATTTTACCCTCAAATAGTATTATATTCAAAATGGGTTACGCGAACTCAAATGGGTTGCGACAAAGAAATTTGCGTAACCCATGTTTGGGCTACGCAAATTTTCAATTTGGGCAGGCCTACAGAGGTATGCAAACCTGTCCTACATTATGTTTATGAGGGCACGATGAAGACAAAATATCGAAATGTACAATATCCAAGATAAATAGTAACTGATCTCTTTACAGTGTACCTTGATCTGGCTGCAAACCTAAGCCCCAGTTTTCACACTCGACCGCGCCTCTTCCAGTAACTAACTAGATCTCGACCCAAAATGGACAAATGCACTTTTAACTACGCCTCGCCCATCTTGGGGCTAAGCTGCATTCACGCTTAATTTGCACATGTTGGGATCGACTCCTGACATATACTTTGAACCCGAAATTAGTAAAATCTTGATTTTAGGGCAATTATACAGCTGAGCTGTTGAATACTTCAAGACTGGTATGAGTGGGTACTGACGCTGCCATGTGGCGGTACTGGCACCCAGTGGAAATGATCAGTTTCAAAATTTTCAACAGAACATTCATTAAGTAGTGAATCCATCTCAATTCATCCCTGGACAAAGTACTTCATCTTTATGACAGTCTTTATTTTTTATTAGCTTGATCAACAGTTTGAATTCATCAATTGCAACTATCAAATGTTTATCTCATCCTTATGGGTTTCATTCAAACTAGTCATCAGCATCTTCATCATCATCATGTCCACAGAACATAAGCCTATGGCGTGTTATTGTTCTGAATTTATGTAGATTCTAGTCATAGTTATGGATTATTTCCCTATAGTGATTGTCTACTTTTATTTTAAATACTTCAAGAGTAGATGCCCTACAGCCTCAACTGTTAGTGAGTTCCAGTATGGTACTACTGGTTCGAAAAGAAAAATTTACGAATATCCTTATTTCTGGATAGCTGTAATTTCTCATTTATGGTATAATTTTTGTAGCCCTATGCTGGACCCGTTCTATTAGTTGGGATTGTGTTTCGAACCTGGGCAACCATATGCAATTACAATATTCTTGTATTGGTCTCACCAAGGATTTATAAAGCAAAATGAAGATGCTAGGATTTATGAAGCAAAATGTTCGCTTTATGATTCCTAGTATTTGGCTGGCCTTGGACATCATAGTATTGATGTGTGTGTCAAATGTTAATCTTTCGTTGCTATAGTCATATCAATATAACACACAGTGGTGGGTGCCATGCACATATATAGTAATATATATGTAATATATACTTTTTGTCACGTACATATTTTCTGTCATTTCATGTTTGGCCATGTCTATATGTTCGTAGATTTCATGCCAATAAAATATTCTATTCCATTCTATATACCACATAGTTTTGATCACTGACCCTACTGTGCTACAATGTAAGATCCCGCTTGCACAGCTTCCAGTTATATTAATAGGTTATTAATATAAATCTTGTATAGACCTGTTGACAAGATGCCTCCTTGTCTCACTCCTTGCGTAACAGAAAATGTGTCGCTAAAGAGGCCTTTCCATTTAACATCAGGTCAGTATAAAGTAGGTCGATGGCATGTAATTAATGCATGTTAAGGCCTTGGTCAAATAGTTGACACTTTAGGGAGGAGTCATGGTCAACTACATCGAATGCCTTCTGTGTATCGATAAAGGTCATGTAAGGTGGTGATTTTCTCTCTGTATGCTTGAAACATGTCTCTGAGATAATTATCCCCGCCATCAATACCACAGTTTGATGATACCCTAACCTACTTATTCATAGAATCGCGATGACCTCATCACAATCAAATTTCCCATAATACCTTGGGAGACGCCTTTTTTGGAGGGGTTAATTTAACATTAAGGGCAATGGGCCGTAAAACCTTAATCACATTTTCATTAATATCTTGCAAAATTCACTCATGATTTGATGTTTTCTGATACATGGCCCCGGGGGAGGGGGTTATTACAGATTCTCAGATAACGGATTTGATGGTTTCAACTTCATGGAAAATGTAAGTCCGCTTTAGCATGTAGTAAGTTTGCCCCAACTTTAATGGCAGCCGATCTCAAGTCAGTCAAGATGCCCAGATGTGCAAAACTATCAATGGTTACGGTATAAACGAAAACTAGTTCCACAACAAATATCATATATACCTGCTGGTATTTAGGTACTTTCCAGGATCAATGAAGATACATAATTAATTACATTTGTTGTCTTCGTCGTATGTATTATTAATTGTCATCGATTATAGCAAGGTAATCATTTTATTTATTGAAAAAAACAAGTTGAGTCAAAGCGTTGAAAGACCTTAAAGCTGAACCTTTTTTTTGCCAAAAAGTCCCAGACTTTCTGTATTTAGAAGTTTGTTGAAACCCTGGTATGTGTGTATGTATATGTATGTGTATGTTTGTATGTATGTATTTATCTATGTATGTATGTATGTATGTATGTATGTATTGCACATTATAAGTCTGAGGCGAGACTCATATCTTTTCTAACCGAAAACCTGTATGGCTAATAAAATCCCCAAATAGGTTAATTTACTGGCTAATAATCCCAGAAAGGTAGTCAAGTCCCTGTATAAGTTATCATATCAAGGTAGCCTTTTAGCATTCTGTCACTGTGCCACTGTCTTGTGTGTCATATATATGTTAATGTATAAATGTTTTGTAATGTGTGTAAAGAGTCCATCACTCAACAGGCCATGCCTTTGATGGGCTGCCTGTTTAGATTCTATTCACATGTATAGAAAAACATTGAAGTAAAGCAACTTTGAAGTTAAACTTGCTCTCTTTTTTTAGTAGGAGGCGAAGTCGAACCGCACTGGCAAAACTGTGAGTAATAACTGTTCCGATCACTATCCTTTATCTACTGAGCTAACCACGATGGTCCAGTCGAGGGATTCATTTGTCAGACATGCAAATACAAATGCAGATGTAATTCCATGACTGAACTGGGACAAAATCAATAAGCCTACTTACCGAGGTTATGTGCAAACGTCTCTTCAGGAGTACAAGCCAGAGATGAATAGCATGCACGATCTATGCTTGACATATGCTACGCTTCGCGACACAGGCCGCTGCACCAATTTCTACCAATAAACAAAGCATATCTCACCGGCATTGTAATGACGAAATTGCAAGAGCTGTGATAGAAAGTAAAAATGCATTCCACAAATGGAAGATCTGCGACAGACCAAGTAATCAAAATCCCCCAGCTATGCAGACTTTAAAAGCAGCAAATAAAGCCATGTATATCATGAGACAAATCAAACGAGCTTTCAACCACCTCGACTGAGAAACATTTCTTATTTTATACAAAACCTATGTCCGCCCACATCTAGAATATTGTGTACAAGCCTGGTCACGATACCTTGTCAAAGACATCAACCACTTAGAACAAGTACAGCACCGATGCACCAAATTAGTAGTAGGATTACGAAACAAAACATATGAAGACCGACTCAAAATACTTGGTCTACCAACTCTAAAACAACGTTGAGTCAGGGGCGACCTAATAGAAACATACAAAATTATTACACAAAAAGAAAACATTGATCCAGAACAATTTTTTTCATTGTTAGAACGATCTGGACAGCGAGGTCATAGCCTAAGGTTCTTCAAACCTGGATGTCGAACACAAATCAGGCAAAAAAATTTCAGTCACAGAATTGTGAACGAATGGAATAACCTACCAGAAAATGTGATCAAATCAAAAACCGTAAATGCCTTTAAAACCGCTCTAGACACCTTTTGGAAGCAAACCCAGCAGTAGGATAGGGTATCATATTTCAAAATGGACATAAAATAGGCAAAATACTTAACTTCGTCCATCTCTGTAACTCTAACTCTAACTCAGCTACCATTCATAGACAGAGGTCAAAAGCACTGCTATGTCAAGCTCAGCGCAAGCTTCAGGCTGCTAGGCATGATGCAGACATGCAGAAACTTATCGAAGATAAGAACAGTGATAAAATGCTGTTCTACAAATTAATCTGTAAGCAACGTAGTAGTGCAGCACCCAAGCTAGCAGAACTCAAACTGCAGGACACTACATTCCCGGCAGATCAAATTTTAGAAGGGTGGCACTCACACTTTGTATAAGTTGGTACTCCAACGAGTACATCAGCAATGACACAAGAAAAGCAGAATTGGAATTTAACGAGATAGTAGGCCTACTCAGTGATCTCTCTTCTGAAATTGATGATTTTATCCCATTCACTTATCCAGAGGTGATGAAAGCAGTCAAGCGGTTGAACAGTGGCAAGTCCGCTGATGCAAACAGTATCTCGGCTGAGCACCTGAAAGAGGGCGGAGCTGCAACAATTTATATAGTGACTCTGATTCTCAATGCAATTGGTCACCTAAGAACCATTCCTGCTGTCCTTAAAGTCGGTCTTCTAACACCAGTCTAGAAGAAGAAGGGAAGTCCAAACCAAGCCTCCTCATATCGCGGGATAACAGTGACGTCAATGATATGCAAAACCCTAGAGATGGTGCTAAAGCTTCGCATATAGCAGAAAATACTCGTTTACAGTTTGGTTTCAACTCAGGGATATCCCCTATGTATTGTGCCCTGCTGCTACAAGGGTGTAGTGCTGAGTCGCGAAGCAAAAGGTTCAGTAACTACGTTGCCCTTCTTGATGCCAAATCAGCATTTGATGTGGTGAACCATGCGAGTCTTGTAAACAAACTCTATTATGCAGGCATGAAAGGTGTTACATGGATCCTCATCAGAGACCTCCACATGAATGTTACTACCAGAGTAAAATGGAAGGGCCAGCTTTCAGATTCTATTCCCTTTATGCAAGGCATAAGGCAATGGGGAATAACGTCAACAGATTTGTACAAGCTGTACATCAATGACCTTCTTGACACCTTAGATGCCTCAGGAAATGGAGCCAGCATTGGAACTGTGCATTGTGCAGCACCGACATGTGCAGACGATGTCAGTTTAATAGCAAATAGTGAAAACAACCTGCAGATTATGTTGAATATTTCTAGTCATTACAGTGTTAACCAATTATATGAGCTACAGCCAAAGAAATGTGTCATTCTCCCTGACTGTAAGAAGAAGAAGAAGAAGAAGACTCCATTCTTCTTAAGTGACGTGGAGGTATCTGCACCAGGCTGTACATCTCACTCAGGGATACAAAGAAGTTATCAATTTATAAATTCTCGCCCTCCAGTAGATGAAAATATCAGGAAAGCCAGGCGTGCTATCTACTCGCTTATGGGAGCAGGGCTTCACAGGACAAATGGCATAACACCCATGACATGCATGTATCTGATAGAAGTCTATATCCTTTCGGTCCTGCTACATGGGATTATGTACTTATTCTCAACAAAACCGAAATGAGACTCCTTGACAAGTTCTATCATAAGCTGCTGTTACAAATCCCAGGCCTTCCAGATCGTGTAGCACTTCCATCTCCATATCTTCTGCTTGGTACTCTTCCGATTGAAGTGAATATACACATACAGAAGCTAAAGTTGGCGAGGAACATTTGTGCAGACCAAGAATCCATACTCTTCTCGGTTGCTCTGAGGCAGACTGCTATGCCGGCAAAGGGAGCATGAAAGACTCTTACTAGGAAGCTGGTCAACAGGTTATGGTCGGATGAGCTCTATAGTTAGATACCGCTATACTCATCCTTACAGTATCTGAGTAACTGTTCTATAAACCTTTCATCTGCCCACACAACTCTCACACAACATCTGCAAATGCAGCACCTTTTTTTTAAATCAATATCTGTTACAATATTTAATGGTAACAGTAGCCCATAGTAATCCTATAGAGGGGATAGAATGACGATATAGCCCAATGGCCTGTTATCTACGTAATCACATTGTCATCATGTTTATTAATAAACATATTATGACAGTGTATGTATATGGTGAGCGGCGTGTCACAATTTTACAATAATGGATGGCCCAGGGTAATTTTCAAATTCACCAGTAAAAGTAAACTGAAAGCAAATGTTTGCAGAAAAGTTGTTCAAATGACCGTCTGCTCATAGATTTGCAATAAGCATAATCAGACAGCAATAATCTTCAGGATTATCGTTTGTAATCTTGCAATAAGCATTGATCAAATATATTTTGTCATCAAATGTGAGTAAATCATGAGCGATGTACAGCTTGATGCAACACAGGAGTTAACAAACTGGAAACTATGCATTTTATGCCAGACAGATGCTACTGTTAAAGGACCAATGGTGCAGCATCCAAGAATAGACTCATTTACCAATTTGTTGCAAGCAGTCGAAGAGAGGGCAACATTGAAAGATGGTTCATACATTGAAATTCAGAAAAGACTTAGATTTTGCACATATGGTGACCTATCTTCACATAAAGTGGGTTGGCATCGCAGTTGTTACTCTACTGCCACTAACAAAGAAGAAATACGACGTGCACGAAATCGCATAGAGGATGCACTATCTAGTGGGTCTTACATTACTAAGAAACATGGGATAAAGAGGAAAAGTGCTATTGATGAGGCATCGACATCAACTTCAGTAATTACACATTCCTCGACAATTCCACTGTGTAAAGAACTGTGTTTCTTCTGCCAGACAGACGATCATAATCAGCAGTTGTTCAAATTACGAAGTCATAATGCTGGTAAAGTCCTAAGAGATGCATTGGAAATAGCACAAGATACAGCATTACTTACTAGATTAAATACCTCGCTTTCCCCATGTGATGCACATGTAATTGATGTCCGGTATCACAAGCCATGCTGGAGGAAGCATGTTTTCCACATTTTACGAGATTCAGATACTACAAGAAATGCTGAGAATGATCTCTCCCGGCAAATGGCATGTCGGATTGAAATTATCCATATTGTTGATACACACACCCGAAATGGGGCTTATCTGTCTATGGCTGACATAGAAATAACATATATAAACATGTTTGACCGTAAATCCTTGGACAATCATTCACCTACATTTAGTAGGCAGTGGCTGAAAGAGAAAATCCTTTCTGAGCTAAATCATGTAAGATCTGTCCTTCAAAAGGACAGGCGCAAATGTGCCGTTCTGTACTCGCTAGAAGCATGTGAGGTAGAAATGGTTCATTCTGCGATGTGTGAAGATGATGGTATGGAAGGAATGAAGGCGATCTATAGGGCAGCAAAGATTGTTCGAAAAAGCATCACAACATTCACTAAGAATGATGGTGAACCTGGTTCAGTCCTTGTTTCCAGCAATATGGATGACATCCCATGTGAACTATACACACTGATACGATGGATAATGGTTGGACCTGTAGATAGTTTGGATAGCAAAACCAGAGAGTGTTTCGTTGATAGAGCAGTGCTTACATCTTGTCAAACCCTCATGTTTGGACTTAAATCGGATAGGCAAGTGATGCATAAACCTAAAGCTGCCTCTTTTGAAAAATTCAGATCCCAGCAAAGAAGAGAAAATTCTCAGGTTCTAGGATTGGCATTATCTGTGCATCACGACACCAGGAATAAGAAGATTGTGAATCTTCTTCATGCACAGAACTGTTTCATATCCTACCACCGTACCATGCTTCTAGAAACAGCAATAGCTAACTCGGTTGTCGAAAACATGAGACAATTCAATAATCTGTATGTACCACCATTTCTAAAGAAAGGGACATTTGTTTTCTTTGCTGTGGACAACACCCATTTTGCTGAGGATACCTTTGATGGTCAAGGTACTACACATGGAACAATTGTTGCAGTCTATCAAAAAGCTTCTGCACCCAGGGAATCCATTGCACCACCTTTAAACATTGGTGATGCAAAGAGCTTATCCATTACACCACAACACACATCTATGTTGCCATGCGTCAAACCAAAGGCTCAACCTGGAATGCAAAGTAATTTTGTGTTGAGTAAAACCGGTGTTGCAGACTCTTATCAGCTGACCCATATGGGTTGTGTCATAGCATCTGTTGTTGCGAGGATGGATGAAAGGAAATAGATGTGTTTGGTTCCTGGGTGGGCTGGGTATAATTCACTCCTGTCATCAAGTAGATCTCTAACCAATGTTGGTGCATTGCCTCTTCTTCCAGAGCTGGCTCATGAATGGTCAACGCTAATGACTGTAATTAAACAAGCACAAACATTGAAGGAGATGGCTGTTGGTAAGGACCATCTAACAGTCATTACTTTTGACATGGCCCTGTATGAGAAAGCAATGCAGCTTGTAGATGTCAACGCCAATTTAAAGAGTGGTGTTATCCCAAGACTTGGTGAACTCCATGTCGTCATGTGAATTGAGAGCTCTCGGTACTTCTATTGAGAATTCCGGAATAGACGATGCATGGATCGAGGCTGATGTCTTTAGCTCTACCACAACGACACAAATCCTGAAATGCAAGCACTACTCACGTTCTCTTCATGCTCATATCTACTCTTACATCGCATTGTATGAACTGGTCTTTGACGAATTCTTCAAAGAGTATTCAAATCTAAGGGATGCATGCATATCAGCTACAGATGACATAGAAGAGGCATGCAGTAAATCAAACCAAGCCAGCCGGGCAGAATCAGTGATGCCGGCTCATAGCAATCTTCTCCAAGTGCTTTCTAATACTGATATGCTGAATCTCTTTCAGACATGGGTGACAAAGAGGTCCCAACATGCGATGTTCAAGTCATTAATGAACTATCTGCACCGTGTGGAAACAATCCTTTTCTTTGTCGCAGCATCCCGAAATACTGATCTGACCCTTCATCTTGAAGCTGGAGAAGCACTGAGCAAGTTATTCTTTGCTTTTGATAGAATCAAATACAAACGTCTTTGACCAAGATACATAGCAGATATGTATGCACTCAAGCAGAATCATCCAGACACATGGCAAGAATTTGAAACAGAAAACATTGCAGTGACTAAGAAAGACATTCCATTCACTTCAATTGGTGCGGGTCATGCATGTGAGCATCTCAACAAAATGATGAAAGTGCACTCAGGACTAATTGGAATATCTAACAATGCAAATGCGAGATTTTTCCTCACTGCTCCAGAACTGTCACGGTTATCCCGGTAATTCAAGTGTCAATTTGATTTGCAAGAAGACAAGGTCAGAGATCACCATGGCATTGGAGCAAGTGCTGTTAAACACGAACACACCACAATCGACAAGATAAAGGCTGCCATACTGACTCATGGTAATCCTTTCACTGCTGAAGGTGACATGATCTACAACATTATCTCACTTGCTTATGTACCACAAGAGTCGGTACCACAAATCCTGGATGTAGACGAAAGAGGACAGACATTATATGAAGAGTATATGAAAGAGCGCATTAATGGAGAGGTAAGCCTTTGGGCACCAGTGAAGCGTGAGAAAAACAAGATGTATACATCTGGAAACAAAAAGACAACAGTACGTATTCGTGACAAAGCTGTTGATCTCAAGGAAACTAAAGATCTATATGCTAGGCTGATGATTCTCGCAAAGTCGAGTCGAGACATTGATTTGAAGTATTCGATCGGCAACTTTGAATTCACACTGACACCGAGGGCGCTGTCTGCTCCGTGTGGCTCTGTCCTACAGTGCACCGACAAGTCGAAGTTAATCAAGCTCCTGCCTGACCTACCACAAACCGAGAGCACAGAGGATTCACTCTTATTAGGTGCAACAGAAGCAACTGCCGTCGCAACTAAGGAATCTAGTAGGAGAATCGCAGTTGTGGATGGAATGGTTCTTGTCCAGAAGCTGGCAAAGAAACCAGCAACTATTGTGACAGTCAACGACCGTAGTAAATGTTTTAATGACAGGTTAATGAGTCTGACAGTAGAATATGATGAGATCATTCTTGTATTTGATACTTATCAAGCAGATTCCCTGAAAAACACGACCAGAGAGAAACGACGACATGGGAAGGATCCAATTAGATATCAAGTCAAAGATGATACCAGTATCAAGCATATCCCTATGACAAGATTTTTGTCTCATGACCAAACAAAGAATGACCTTGCGCAGTATCTGGCAGAGAAGACTATTGATTACAATAAAGACTCATATAATATGGTCATAGCATCAGCATCAGGCCAGACGATAAGTAATAGAAGCCTACATTTTGAGAACAACAATCATGAGGAAGCTGATACATTAATGATCTATCATGCCATATGTGCAACACAGCGAAATCTTGATACAGCAGAGTTGGTGATTTTCTCTCCAGACACTGATGTCTTAGTGCTGGCAATAGCATATTATGACAATCTACCTAAGATTACGTCTATCTCAATGGTTTCTGGTACCATTAAGCTACGGCCTATATTGAAAACTCTAGGCATGGAGAAAGTAAGAGCATTACCCGCATTCCATGCCTTTACTGGAGCAGACAATATTGGCAGGTTCTCCAGGATAGGTAAATCTACATGGTTAAAGCTTTTCCTGAAGGCAGACAGCGATGTAATCGACGCTCTGATAAATTTATCGAGAAGCACTGAGGTCACAGATGACCTACTTTCAACTCTGGCAAAATTTGTGTGTGCTGCATACTGTCCAAAGTCTATTAGAATCGAGAACATCCCAGAGTTACGTTGGCATTTATTCTGTAGGCAGCTTGCTGATAGTGAAAGTCTACCGCCTACTAGTGGTGCTTTGAAACAGCATGTCCTTAGAGTACAAGTCCAGGCAAATGTGTGGGGTCAGGCATGTGTTTCTGGATCCACTACAGAATGGATACTACAAGGAGACAGGTGGCCAACTAAAAGCAAAAACAACAGATGTTTTACCAGCTCCAAAGTCTCTCATTGAGATGTTTAGGTGTCAATGCAAATCGAATTGTTCCTCTCATCGATGCTCGTGCAAATCCAGACTTACCATGCACTGAGCTTTGTCAATGCAGTGCAGAGTGTGAAAATGATGATGACTCAATCGTTGATGTCTCTATATCAGATGATGACGATGACGCCAATGTTGCTAGGTAGACAGCAACTGATGCAGCACATTGATTGTTGCTTGAATACTTAGATTAAATTAGTGAAATAACTCTGTTATATGCCAAATAAAATTCATCATTGCAACATTATCACAAAAAGTTACAAATTTGCAGATGCTGTCTGTAAATTACATATTAAGTCAGGACTTATCTACCAAAACATGATTTCTGTTATTTGAAGTTTATTATAAATGTTACCAATGCATTCACTGACCCAGAAAACATAGATATAGACATCAAAATTATTAATCTAGGTCATATGGTTGCAGATATATTGGATTTCAAAGATTTTCGATGGCGGCCATTTTGAAATTCAAGATGGCCACCATGAAGACTTTTGTGCAAATGCAAACATTGGTTTTTGAATTGACACATTAAAAGCTTTCCGAAAATGTATAGTTTTACAAATCCCCAAAAATTCTGAACGAAAAAAATATTTTTTACACTGTGACCCTGACTATATGTAACAATGGATCAGAAGACCATCACCATTTCCTGACAGTTTTTCAACCTTTAGCAGTGATTCGGAACAAGTACTGAGACCTACTACAGCGTGGCCTATGCCCGATGTGTGTTGCGCATACTGAACATGTCTGGGATGATAACAGCATTCTACCTTCATTCCTTATGAATCCATCGTCACATCTATACATGCCAGATCTCACGTGTCAGTGTGTCTACTCAGTAGAGAAGATAATTCGTCAGTACTGCTTCACTTTGAACAATTTTCGAACACTCCTGACTGCTGAAAGGAACATTATCAATACCGAGTGTGACAGTGGTATATCTGGTATATGTCACATACAACAACAACAATAAATAAACTGTTACATGCACGAGTTGGCCTCACATATATGAACATTAAACACAACGGTCTCATCCCAAGAATTTGTGTCACCAGTATGCCTGTCCATAGCAATTTCGTGATCTATGGACGTACAAGATTTGATTTGGTGACCTGAAAATATAAGTCTATACAATGCATTTACCTAAACAATTAAAAATATGCTAGATAAAACTACAGTAAGAGCATACGAAAATACGAGACATAGAGGCATGTAGATGAACTTTTAAACATGGGGCTGACGGAGGTACCACACAGACTTGTAGGTCCGCAGAGGTATCCCCGCAAGGGAGGCTCCCGTACACGGGACATAGCTATTTAACTTAATATAAGTTATTATACCTCTAAGCTGAAAGGAAGAAAGCTATCTCAGACGAAAAAGTGATGTGCCTCATGCGGGCACTACTCCTAGTGCTAGTTTGGGTGAGGAGTATTATCCTGGCGTGGACCGTCGTCGCTGAATCCTTGCGGGAGGCAAGTGCCTCGCACGGGCCTCTGTCTTGGGAAGGTGTCACCACGGCTTAAAGCGGGAGAAGAACAGTAGGCAAAAATGGGCCCACTCTAATCTTTCAAACAAAAATGCTGTAGAAAGAAAAGACCATACCTAGTGAGATTATGACTATAGGGGTGCGTACTGTTTTACGTGAAGATGGAACGGAATATTCCCGATGGATTCCTTTGTCACCGTCTTATGTGATTCCTAATATGCTGAGTTAGTAGCTGCCGCTTTATTTCTGCGGGCCTTCTGCTCTGCTTAATTCCTTTTAGTTGTTTTCAAAACAAGAATTAATTTAGGCCGCAGCTGCCCGATATCTACCTAGCTATTAGACACGGCTGTCACAGAGAACAGATGCCCTAGGGCATCAATACTGTAGACAGCGCTCATACATGTTACTTAGTAGGATCTCCGAACTGGGTAAGAATCCGGACATTCTGCTTCGTAACCACATAAAACATTACAAGCCATGGTTTACATTTCACGAAAGCATTATTAGGCCATCTCTCTTATCGTTATGGTGGGGTTAAGAGACACGACGTTTCCCAGAGTCTGATCAGCCCATGGTGCAGATAGGGACATCCAAACAATTAAGAAGCCACAAGGCTGAGTGGAGCATGAAGAGAGACAACATCTTAGAGTTATGAGTCTTACTGGAGTGTGGGGCTAGATTATCGCACTACCGGAAGAGAAGAGTATATTACACAGTATGTAATGAAGAAAGTGTTTCTAATCATTTTGAACCTATCCTATCGAGCTGTATATAGAACAGGTTAGTTGGTAGCATGCCAGGCTAAACAAAGTTATAGCACGGACAGCGACCTCGATGAAAAATTGTTGGTGGCGAGAAAAAGTGCTGCATATATAAATATTGCTGTATAGTGTTTCCTACGTGCACTGCTGTCCTATATTTTCTATAACTAAATGTGACATGTCAGATTTGCATATTTGTCATGTACTGTATATAGCCTCAAATCATTCTTTCTTTTATGTCTATTCATTATTTTAAGGTAAATATCAATTCCGATCATCATATTATATATAAAAAAACTGCTGTTGTGATGAAGATTAAATTTGATGAAGAAATATATATTTTCCCCAAGTGAATACTATTCATGATACGTTAACCCTTTTTTATCCCACTGACCAATTGAGGTTAATTCATAATGATGTTTGAATTATCGGATGGGATAGCTTTGGGTAATTTGAATGGAAGTTGTTGATATGTTAGGCAGCAACAATTTCTGGTCAAATTACTGTAAAACCGTTCATCAGATTGCATGTACTATTGATTTTTCTGTAATAGAATGTGAATTTAGAAGAAAAGGGTTATGGTATTTTTGGCGCACTGGTCAGCTTGGGTCATTGTGAGCTGGATATACCGCTAGGCACTAGCAGTACAGTAAATATCCACTTCAAGTGGACACATTTCACAAGCAGCAAGAAACGTTAAATTGGAACCTGAAACTTGAACAAGTTGTGCTAAGCCTGGCCTTACTTAGGGTAAGGTTATAACATTATTATTATTATTCATGTTGTCAATATGATGTTGAATTGTCTGAATTCATAGTGTAGTTTTAAGCTATCTAATTTAAAATAGCTATTCAATTAACGTGCTGTTTGTTGAAGGGCTATTCTGAAATGGGCATTATCTAGTCAAGTAAAATATTCACTTTTTATGGCAATGTAATGATTTCCATATGGTAAAGCATATGAAGCCTGTAGCATATTGTTGTAAGCCGCTGCATGATTAATCTTTCAACTTAAGCACATCAGGGCCATTTATCATGTATAAATGATTAGTATGAGAGTTATCTCCCTTTGACAAGCATATGAGCATGGCATGTCAATATATACTCAATGTATAGCTAGTCACTGTATAATTCCAAGGTCCTGTTCAAGTTTGCTATATATTCATGCATTGCCTATTATCCTGATACGTCTTTCATCAAGTCCGTCCGTAAAATGCATTTTCATACAATCGCCATATCTGCTTAATCCAGCGTTAAACCTGGGCCTGGTTGTCATATTCCTGTTTAATTAGGATCTGGTATGTATTTTCCGAAATAGCTTTGCTATCTTCTGTGGGCAAGTTCTTTTAGCAACACTATCTCGGTAGTTTACATCAAATAATTCCTAAATGTCTTCGTTATCCTAATTATTGTAGCAGCAGAAGGGTTAGCCTTAGCGTCAGTAAAGTATACATTACCGTCACACATGAATTTCACACATTCCGTGGTATATGATTTTAAAAATGTTATTATTTATTATTCTCATGTCATGTATCCATGCATGCAAAGGATTTGTGCACATTGTGAGCTATGCGAATTCATATTAACTACATAATTGCATATTAATACTCCAATTGAATTATACAATATGAATGTCGCACAGCAATAGCCAATTACACCAGTCATTTATGATAACGGTTATGTTTGTATATTGTCTAATTATTTTATTCTACTTTCCTTGTCAATTGTGTGCATAGCGTATTGCCAATCATCCCAGAGTGATTCTTAACGAATGCACCCGAATCTATGGAGATTGTAGATTTTTGTACATTAAATGTATAATGGAAACCGTAGATGAGTTTGTCACTTTACCATCGATTTCCACATATTACAAAAGCAAAACAAGTGAACGGATGGCCACTGGCCATATACATACATAATCTAACCAGAACAAACAATACAGTGTCAAACGATTAAGATATATATATATTAATACAGGTTAACCAAACCTACTATAGTGCGGTTAGCAACACATTGAAGAAAATGATAATAACTATTAACAAATACAGAAATTATAACTATCGGTCCTAAGACCGTTACGGTTCCTTTTAGTCATCTGGACTGTTTTTACGGATACGATATAATTAACAAAACCTATATAGAGAAATAAATAAACTGTGAAGTATAGTTACTTGAATACTTGGTAGTCATTCCCAAGTTAGGCTACCGTGTTACCGAAATTGACATGTCAATCCGTAGTCGACGTGAGATGATGCGCTCTCCGGAAGCAGGAAAGTTCAACCAGCTAGTTCCCGCGAGCTGTTGTCCACAAACAAGATTCCCGCAAGAATGTTCACGGCTGGGGAAGGACATCGCTCAGCATTGTAAACCTAATAGAATGTCTAACGAGCAGTCAGCAAAAGATACGATAGTACTACGTGGTGAAGAAAGTTCCCATACACCGATGGCACGGATGGAAGGTGTAAACAGCCCGATCACTAGCAGGGGTTGTTGAGGCAATTGAAGATACAAAACAAGGCTTCACAGTGCTGGGTACGTCAACCAGCTCTGAAGACGAACCGGGCAGAGTTTACTTGCTACGGTCGAAAGTCAAAAGAACCTACACGATTGGTGCGGCAGACGTTTGAAATACGACTTTTAGGCATGGCCAGCAGATCCGGCGAGTCATCCATCAAAGAACATCCTGGCTCTACATCTGTAGACTCACATATTCAGGCCGCAAAGGCCTCACCGCAAGTTTGTGTTCTGAATGCGGATGTAGTACTCGTGAACGATTATCAAAAGTTCCAAATTACTCCCGCAGATGGGGAGCTACAAAATTGTTTTAATGCGGTGGGTTGGAGAACTGCACGCTACGGGATAAAAACTTGACACATAGCGAAAGAAGACATGTATCGTGCTTGGTAGTAGTTGGTACAGCTCCAACCTGTTCGGCCCCTGGCCGAGGATGCTCTCGATCACTGGATCGCTTCTCCTTTTATGCTCTCCGTGACGTCACAGGCGCAGGCTCCATCCAATCATCATTCGAGCAACAGCCAATCAGAGCATCGCTAATAATAGTGTAGTCGAACGTTCTAGAACATTCTAGAAGCTTTACGTCCATGTGGTTATGACGTCACGGCAATATTTTGAAGATATCAAGAAGAGTTTCCCTGGATAACTCAGCCATTTCTCAACCGATTTTGAAATGGTTTACAGATTCGGAAAGCCCGTCGAATTCTGGTTTTGAATAATGCCAAATTTAACGGGAACAGATAATCAATAAGGATTACGGAGTACCAGCTCGGTACGCTAAAAGTGCCATCCTATCTAGGTCACAACTACACGCTCCATAGAAACAGCGTCCCGGTGTGCGCATGCGCATAATGCGTTTTAACGAACTTAGTAAGTTTTCGACATGCTTTCTCTCTCTCCCATAGGCCTATATACGCGTATAGCTCTACCCAGAGGGGCGTGTTCAGGAAACGAATCCTAGACGGGTGGCACGTACCCAACTTAGGTGGTATGGCCGGTACCCGACTGGTCGATCCGAACTACATTTATGCAGTATATCCCAAAAACAGTTAATAGTATGAAGCAGACAGCTGAAAGACAGAAATACCTCACATCGCTTTAATATCCACGTGCAAGACTCGTATTACCTCATATAGTAGGACGACGTCGGTGGTGACATCGGTGGCGACGTCGGGGGCACCGTTGGGAGTGATGTCGGGGATGACATCTGGGACGACATCGCCCTATTTAAATAATGTTGCATGTTTTTTATCGCCCACGACACAAGATGGCACTTTTAGAACACCATAGTTAAGCCAGCCACAGGCAAAGCAGAAGCTTAAGACAATGAGTAAAGAAAGAAGTATCATGGTATATTTCAGTGAAAAGTAAACAAACAGAGACCTGCGCCTTGATCTGGCAAGGATCACCACCGTCAACATTTCCATTTCAGTCCTCAAGTGCTGTTCTATAATTCTTAACTTATCACAACAATGCCAAAATTCACATTTTCAAATTAAATTAAAGGATGAGTTGGTGTTCATTTTCCAACAAATCGGCTGGAACATGTTGCTGACATAGACAGCAACATCATCCACCAAAACTGCCGAAAAATGCACACCAACTTCTATGCAATTAACCTGGTAAACGATAGAATACATACATCAGAGTTGCCAGGGTTAATGGTGATTTAACAATAACCCCAAACACATTGCTATTTAAGTTTCAATTTTCTAGTTAACCGATGTTCATTTCTAAACATATTTGGAAGATTTTGTCATCACAGACATCATCCACCAAGGCTTTCCCCTAAAAATCAACACCAAATTCATTATTCAAATTCAAATTTTCACTTAATAAATGTACATTCGCAGAGCAAAAGGGTTAAAGGCTCACTATAAAAATCAAAAATGCAAATTTAAATGCACCAAAACGAAGTCCAAAAATTAAACTCAAAATACCAGCATCTAAGGACTTCCAAGCGTGCAAGAGATTCCATCCATGGCTAGACCTAAGGTGAAACCCCAGGTTTCCAAACAAGCGCACTTCTTTATTTAGACATAAAACCTATTTCAATCTGTACTCCATTCCTCCAACTAAGTTAAATATACTTCATTATCAATTAACACCCCACCCCATCCCCACCCCAAGGTTCCTTGCTGTGTGACTCATATCAATAAAAATAATATAATAATAATAATAAATAAAATAAAGAAAATACAACAGTATTAATATCACCTTATAATAATTTATAATAAAGGAGTAGGTTTATCTTAAAAAACCCCAGTAGCATTCACCAGAAAATTTCATTTTAACTTTACCTATCACGTTAAGCTGAAATTTTAATTTTTTAAATTTATCAAATTGATATTATTATCCATAACATGGCACTTATAGATATAACATTTTGACAAGAATAATAAATAATTAATATGTGAAGACTTGGATATTGCATTTCATTTCATTATAATTGACATTAAAGGTAGATTCAATCTACGTAAATTTTACTAAATAACATGCCAAAATTGGTATACATCTTGACAAGCAAACACATAATGAACAATATCATCTACCGTATTTGGACACTTACTACCAAAAGGATCTGTAGCGATTTTTAATATATATAAAAACTTATTACAGGGCAAAATATGATGTCTGTTATTATCTGTTCAAAACTGTCTATTTGAAAGGAACTTGAAGGATTTAGTTCAGACCAAATTTCTAAGATCTCTTCATAAAACGAAGGTATTAACACTGGCAATTTTTAATTGAAAATTGGCAGTGTAGCAAGAAGGCTAAACCTCCAGCATTCTTAAAAATCATACAGGGTATGATTTTCCAAGGGCTTGCTAAGGGAGAGGAATATCGTGCAAGCCATGTTAATTTTAATGAAGCATTCATACATTCTAAATTCATTGAATTTATGCCCCCATTTTTAATTGGGGAATTAAGCTGAATTATTTTAATATTTTCACTTTTTCGATTACAAATAAACATATAAAATAATTTTTCAAAATTTTTAATTACAGCTTTAGATGTATTTAACATACATAAAAGATGAACAAGCCACGATATTCCTTCAGCCTTGACTAAAAGGGAGCGTCCAAAGATAGTACGCCCTCTTTGGATCCATATATCAAGCCTTATCTAAATTTTTTCATTGACATCCTGAAAATTATTGTCATTTAACAGTATAACCAAATATTTATAAGTTGTGACTAATTTTAAGTCATATGGCAAATTATGAACATCCGCATTCCCGAAAGGAATAATAGCACATTTATCTATATTCAGCCTTAGACCAGAAATAGTCGACGGTTCATAATAAAAATCTAATGCATTATTAAGAGAAACTGTCCATCACTGTTAGAGAAGAATCATTCGCATAATAACTACCATAAATGTTGATATTATTAATTTAAAAAAAATTAATATTACGTTTTTGTCTATAAGTATGATTCAGAATCTCAGCACATATAATAAATATATACGCCTGTGCAAAAGTTAAGCACCACCCTATTTTTACGCACATGCGAGGGTATATTCATGTGCTATGAAGAAAGCAATAGCATAAACATTTATGTACCCATCCATCTTAGTGCAAGAGGTAATAATGCAACTAGAGGAATGCTGATTATGATGGTGGGGAAACACTGTATGTTTTTGTTTGAACTTGAAAACGAGGCCTGAATATGGTTACGTTGACACAACTGACAACTATTGCCCTACAGTTGACACACGTGGCTAGATTGTCATTAATGGTGTCTGAAAACGAAGTTTAACATCTGTGCACGAGTTTGAGACTGTCATTATTAATACCGGGTATATCCACCTTGTGCCTGGATGACGGCCTGGACACGACGTCTCATGCTGGTCACCAACCGACTGATACGCCATTGTGGTATTCGTTGCCATTCAAGATGGAGTGCGTCTGTTAATTCCTGTAGATTCTGCACAGGAGGATCCCTCCTTCTCACCATGTTTCCCAGAATGTCCCAGATATGCTCAATAGGGTTCATGTCAGGGCTCCTTGCTGGCCATGGTAGGGTTTCGATGGCATTCTGGCGGAGGTATTCATGCACAGCTCTAGCACGATGTGGTCGGGCGTTGTCATCCATGAATATAGGGTGGGTTCCAGGTGCATGATTTACAAAATGAGGGACCACAACTCTATCCAGTATGGAATCTTGATATCTTTGTCCATTTAGTGTTCCAGGTACAGTCAACAGATCCAGCTTACAATCAAATGAGATGCACCCCCATATCATAACGGAACCTCCACCAAATGGAACTTCTTCCATGATGTTACGTTGGTCGTACGCCATGCGTCTGGACCTCCATACACGAGTTCGACCATCTGTGGCATGAAGCAGGAACCGACTTTCATCGGACCAGTGTACCCGTCTCCAGGATCTCATGTTCCAGTGTCTTCTTTCGTTGCACCACCTCAGACGCTCCTCTTTGTGGTGTGCAGTGAGGAGAGGACGTCTGACAGGTCTCCTAGCTTTCATGCCAGCAGCATACAGTCTCCTTTTGACGGTAGACATTGACACTCTATTGCGCGTTTCCCATTGCTGGCTGAGCACTCTGCTGTTGGTGAATGGAGATCTCCTAACAAGGCGTACTAGGGCTCGATCATCACGGGCAGTAGTCTTCTTCGGTCTTGCAGATCTAGGCCTGTCCTTCACCTCGTTAGTTTGCCCATGTTTTGCAATCAAACGACTGATTACAGTATGGTTAATGTTCAGCTGTCTGCCAATCTCTCTGCATGACATACCAGTGGTATGCATGCCTATGATTTGCCATTTCACACGATCACTTAACCTTCGTCTTGCCATAGCGGTTCACAATCAAGAGCTAATTCTCTCTGTACAAAAAAACCACGGTCATGAACACAAAATTCCTAATCTTGTCGCCTAAATCTGTATGTAATGTTCTACACCTCAAACTGGACTTTTACATAACTGAACACGTGTGCTGTTTCCCGCCACGCACGGACATCAAGCGGCGTGAAGTCATGCATGCATGTGCATTTCGTACTTGGAATTATGTCAGCTAACGCGGGGACAAAAGGTATGGCAGCCTAGTTGTACCATCATGTTTCTACGTTCTATTGTTTTTGCTGGTGCTTAACTTTTGCACAGGTGTATATAAGGTGATAAAGGGCAGTCTTGCCTAACACCCCTCTTATTTTCAAACCAATTAGAAGAAACTTTATTATCTAGAACGCAACTTTTAATGTTTGTATAAAAAAGCTCTAAACTGCTAATAAATGCCTCATCAAAATTAAAAGCCTTTAAACATTCATACATAAAATTGTGTTCTATAGAATCAAAAGCCTTTTCAAAATCAAGCATGCAAACATAACCATTAATAAAATCAAGTTCCAAAATATCTAAAATTAGTCTAATATTCTCACCAATATACCCATTTTAAATAAAAGAAAACAATCTGGGAAGGATGTATAATATCTGCCAAAACATCTTTAATTCTGTTCGCAACAACCCTTGCAAAAGTTTTATAGTCAGTATTTAATAATGTGATGGGTCGATAATTTTTACAGAATTTAGGGTCTTTGTCTTTTTTGGGAATCAAAGTAATAACACATCTCTTCTGAGATTCAGATAACATCCCCTCTTCCAAAGATTCATATAAAGCCAAGAAGTAAAAATCATTAATATCATCCCCAAAAATATATAAAATTCTGCCGTCAGGCCATCACTACCTGGAGATTTATTATTCTGCATGCTTGATAATGCTTCATGGAATTTTGCAGGTTTTAGAGGGGCATTAAGCTTGGCTAAATTAACATCATTCAATTTAGGCAAAGAGATCACGTCAAAAACTTTATAAAAATCATCTACATTAAATTTCGAGTTATTTTGTAGCAAAGTAGAGTCTTTCCAAATTCCAAATTTAAAAAAATACTTCGAGCTTCTTTCTCTAGATTCCGTCTAATTAATCCAGGATCGAATAATGGCACCTTATCATAAATAGATTCTAACTCTTTATTGGCAAAGATAACACATTTTCTGACTGCGCATCATGATTATCAATTAAATAACTTTCAAGTATATAAATCTCTTTAATTAACTTCTTTTATTTTTCATTCATTTTTTTAGATATAGCTTTACTAAAATCTACAGATATATTTTTTATTGAAAACTTGATCCAATCCCATTTCATTTTATTGTTTGATAAATCATTCATATCCGGCACCTCATTAAATTTTTTTTATCAGTACATGATACATAAGTCAAAGGTTTACTATTAAATCTCCAAAAATTAAAATTTAGTACAGAATTTTGGAGAAAATTCAGCTGCACTGTAACCATTTTATGATTAGACTGAATCCCTAAAGATATTTCAGGGTGATAAATATAATTTTGAATCTGCCTCTGTACAAACCAGTAATCGATCCTTGACTGCACATCATTTGACTTTTCAAACTCTCCAAATATCAACTAAATCATATTTAACTATTAATTCATGTAAACTAATAGAGACCATAGAATTTGTGGAAACTAATCTATCTTTAATAGGGCATAAGACGGTGTTAAAATCACCTGTTAATAGAATTGTACTAGTCTGAAAAGTTTGTGAAAGATCAGCACATTTCTTAAAGAATTATTCACGTTCAGTCCTAAGATTTGGAGCATTGAGATTTACAATCACAAATTTTGTATTCTGAAATTCAGCATTAATTAAAATTAAACGACCATCACCATCTGAACGACCGTTTAAAATTTTAATTTTATTATTTGAAATGAAAAAGCCACTCCTCTACACAAATTTGAACCATGACTAAAAAGTACTATATTTGCCCACCCAGCGGTCCAAAATCTTTCATCTACGGCTCGACATCTAAATATTGAATTTTACAAAACAAAAAAACCTCTTCTTTTAACACGGTCTTTTAAACCTCTTACATTGAAAGATGCTATTTTATAGAGACATGTTAAATCACCAAAAAGGAAGTTAATTTTATATATATATATATATATATATATATATATATATATATATATATATATATATATATATATATATATATATATATATATATATATATATATATATATATATATATATATATATATATAAACAGACAACAAAGCAAAAAGAATAGAAAAATACAAAACTACTTAATTCGATCTAAGGAGCTCGCATATCCGACAAATACAATTTGAAACAAGGCCAACATTTTATGAACCAAACAAGCACATTCCATCAACTTATATTGAAATATGCTCATAACCCATACCACCCCGATATCAAAACTAAAATTTCAAAATAAATTAAAAGATAAACCGGTGTTCATTCTTCATATATATATATATATATATTGTTGGGTCAGGAAAATTAAAAATATTGTATTTATTGAATGTCCATTTGTGAGTCGAGAGTGACCTTTTATTAAAAGTTTCTGTTTGTGTAAATTGAGTGTGTAGATTGTGTTTTGTCCTAGTGTTGTGTTTGTGGATGTCGGTGCTTAGTGTGAAATTGGAGGCTATGGATTGTGGTAATGTATTGTGGTGAAACTCCTTTACAATGGTTTACATCTGTAGTTTGCCTATGTCCTTTCGTTTTAACAGCTTTTCTGACTTGAATAAATTTTGGCACTTTGCTGGTTTAGAAAAGAGTTTTAGTGCCTTCTTCTGTAGGCTTTGTAGTTTTGCTAGGTTGCTTTTGTGTGTATTCGTCCGGATAGCGTTACAGTAGGTGAGATGCGGAAGAACAAAGGTGCAGTATAGAGTTTTAATTGTAGCTGGTGTCATGTAAGGTTTTACTCTTTGTATGACACTTGCCTCTTGCCACCTTTGCTGTTACCGTCTCGATTTGTTTGGCCCAGGTCAAATGTTTATCCAAATATACTCCCCAAAATTTGGCAAATGGGGCCTCCTCAATTTCTTTATTGTTTGTGTAGATTTTTGGAATTTCATCTTCTTTTAGCTTGAGATTTGTAAATAACATATAATTTGTTTTGTCAACATTCAACGATAATTTGTTTATTGAAAACCAGTTAGCAATTTCTTCCATTTCCTTATTTGCTTTTTTGTATAAGGTGTCTATGTTGTCATCGCAGCAAAAACCAATTGTGTCATCTGCGAACAGTATTAATGACACGTACTTGCATATGTTAGGCAGATCATTTTTGTAAAGAAGGAACAGCAGAGGACCAAGAATAGATCCCTGAGGAACACGACACGTTAATTGTCTGCTTTCAGAGCATATCTAATTATATTGTACGCATTGTGTTCTTTTACTTAGGTATATAGTTCTGAAACCAGGTGAGTGCACTGCCTCTTATACCATAATAGGCAAGCTTTTCTAGTAAGATCTGGTGGTGGATAGTGTCGAAAGCTTTTGAAAGGACCAAGAAGATGCCTATTATACTTTGGGGTTTTTTCAGTGATTCAATAATTCTTCTGTCATTTCAGCTATTGCATGCATTTTTTTATGTTTCTCACGAAATCCATATTGCGATTTGTATAAAATTGACTTTTTGTCCAGGTAATTTGTCAGTCGATTGTACATTAGGCGCTCTAGTAACTTGGACAAAAGTGGACGTATGGAGACTGGCCTGTAGTTTGAGAAGTTAGTAGAATCCTTGGCTTTATAAATTGGTGTAACACGTGCTATTTTTAGTTTTTTATGGGAAAATGCCTTGTGCTAGGGATAAGTTGCAAATGTGACTGAGTGGGATAAGGATATCCATAACACAGGTTTTATAAATGCGCCACTTAAAACCATCGATTCCGGCACTTTTGGTTGGGTTGAGTGTGTTTAGAACATTAAAGATCTCTTCAGTGTTAGTAGGGTTGATGAAGAATGATGATTGATAGCTGCCTGTAAGGTAATCAGAGAATTTTTTCTTGGATGTTGATTGGATTTTGGACTGTTCGAATTTCTTTTGATAATATGTTTTCTTAGCTGTTTTTATTATTTGGGCTAATTTATTTCTATATTTTTAAAACTGAATTTAGTATTTAGTTTGACACTTGATAAATGTTAAGTAAAGCTGATGTTTTCTATGACAGGCAGCTATTAATCCATTTGTAAGACACGGTTTAGTTGAGTTGTGCTTATTTTTTTTACCTTCTTTCATTGGAAAGCTTTGTTAAAAAATAGTCGTGCAGATGTCATGAAATTTGTTGTAGGCATGCTCACAAGACTGAATGTCTGTTACTATGCTTCAATCGACCTCTGACATAGATCTTTTGAATGTTTCAATGTTGACCTGACAGTAATCTCTGCATTTAAATTTGTCCTGCTCGAATTGTTTCCGGTATGTTTGTTGTTTTTCTAGGAGAAATATAGGTAAATGATCTGAGATATCAGTTACAAAATTCTGACATGAGTTTTACTGATATTGCGATTAATATTATTGCAGAATATGTTGTCAATGACGGTCGCCGTAGATTCTGTTATTCTAGTTGGCTTGGTTATTGTCGGATATTAGAAGTAGGTATTTAATAAGTTAATGAAGTCTTTGGTATGACAACATTTCTGTTGCTGCAGATAAATATTGAAATCACCCATAAGGTAGGCTGTTTTATTTTCCTTTTGTAATATATCCAGAATTCTGCTCAACGCTTCAATGAATTGTTTGTTGTCACTATCAGGAGGTCAGATTGTAGCAACAATTTTATTTCTACCTTTTTGAATCAGAATTTTGATAAATATTGTTTCAATGTATTCTTCCATCATGGAAAGGTTATCACGCACAATGAATTGAATATTGTCTTTTATGTACATGCGGACACCACCTCCACTTTCCTTGTTAATTTTGTCAGATCTGTGCTTTTCGATAAATGTATAGTTATTCTTGTTGACTAGAGTAGTAGGTGACTTTATTTTTAGCCAAGTCTCCGTAATTCCAATAATCCCAAACTCATGTGCACTCATATCTAGGAAATTATTTAACTTGTTATTGTTCTTCAGTATCGATCAAGTGTGTGTGTGCATGAGGGAGAGTGCAATGCTTTCTTTACTGTTTGTTATAATTAAGTCATTAAATTTGCTTAGAAGTGTGTAGTTACAAGTTTGTGAAGATATGGATAAGTCAGTTCTAGCATCTTTTGAGTTGATGTCTCTATATGTGTGGGTGTTAAGTTTGAAGGGATTTAGAATTAGGTCTTGTATGTGCTCTGTGTAGTTATATTCAACATGTGGATTCATGATTGCAAGTGTGTGGTCAGCATCATCATTAATGTGATTGAAAGGGAATAGAGATTTGTTGCAGTTTAGACACCACCATGGTTGGTCATCTGACTCAAGATGGAGATAATCAGAAGCAGTGAGTTTAGAACATCTTAAGTGAACCCACTCCGAACACAAGTCACATAATAAGGCTTTTTGGTTAGTTCTAACAGGTCTCTTACAGGATGAGCAGGGGAATTTGGTTGGCATGGTAGGGATAGAGGAAGAAAGAAGCCATGACAACTATGGTTGGAAAGGGTTTAGGGGATGGGAGATGCCAGAGATATTTTCCTTGCCTTGTTCTGTTCTGTTCTGTTCTGTTCTTGGAGTTCCCGCCAATGTCTGGCGCACCACCTTTAGGTGTATTATCCGGGAATCTCTAGAATCCGCAAATTACTGGAGTTTTCCATTAATTATATATTATATTATATACACACATGCAAACGATCATTAAATCTGACATTTATGCACATGCATGTACACACGCAAGCGATTTTCCTATGTGTATATAGGTAAATGGTCACAGTTCATAGACGAGTAAATTTATGTTCACCAGAAATACATGTAGGAGCATCCAGAAAGCATAAGGTGCACCATATTTTTCTATGTGCAGTTGACTTTAATTATACTAACTTGATATTTTATAATGCAAGCTTTGTTAGGTAATTCATTTCATTTAAGAGATGATTAAGTCTGATATGAAGTTTATAGCAGAGTTTCCTGGAGGTGGACTCAATTTTCGACATTGAATTGCTTCCAATCAGGCCAAACAAGAGAGTTGTGTCGAGTAACATCTGGAGAATAAGATTCTCATCCTTGCTTATTAATTCCCAGCTATCTGCCGCCACTAGATGCTCGATTTCCGCTATATGGATGCTTCTGATATCTGCAAATTCTGGACACTGAGCTAAGGAATTCATACGGTCTTCTATAACGTTCTTAAAAAAAGGACAGGCATCATTCTCATATTGATTAAATTTGGATCTGTGTGCTTGCAGATAGTATGTACCGGTTAGTAACCTTGCCTTGATGACGGCACGTTTTACATCATATGTATTTGCTGTCAAAGATCGGATGTGGCCTTCCGATATCAAGGATATCAACATTCACAAACCGGGCTGATGATTTCTGCTTAATGTCTTCCTTTAGCATCTCTAGGACTACTGTGTTTACAGCCTTTTGGACACGACGCTTCCATACACATTTAGGTGGTGGGTCTTGTAGCAGCAGGGGGGCTGATGGTAATTGATATTTTTGTAAAATCAATTCGACATCTTGAAACTAACTGAGTCTGCCTTCTCTTTTCATAACGAGCTGCCAAATTGCTAACTGTTGTTCGACAGAGCCTTCACTCCTTAGTATTGCACCAAGTAATGTCAGCTTCTTCTTTTCAATTTGCGCCTCTATTGGCAGTGCACCGAGAAGTAAATATGCCAGTGAATTTGCACAACTATTTGGAAGTGATTGCAATTGCTTTAAGGTTTTCCTTTCATGTGTAGTGATCTGACTCATTTCCTTCTTTGGTATAATTAATGCCTCCAGTCCATACGTACATCGTGGTATTACATATGTTGACCATAGTTTTATACTGACAATTGGGCTTAGTCCATTAATTCCATGAAAGCCAGCACCCATCAATGAATAAGCTGATGCATGAGCTTTTCTTATAATTTCTTTGCCTAGGCCTTTGTTGTCTGTTCTTATTAGTCCCAGATGTTTATATTCCTTTACCACGTCCATCTTATCTTCGTTTAGTGTCCACTCATATTCTGTTTCTTTGCCTTGATTGAAAACCATCACTTGACTTTTGGCAATGCCATTAACATACCGTTCTTTATTTACATGCATTGTTGCAGCATTCAGCCCCACCTGTAACCCATCTGGGGATGTATCTAGGACTATCTTATCATCACATAGTGTTATTGAGCCCAGATATATTGAGCTGTTTGCTCAAGTAATTTTAGTAGCGGATCCTCATATGGTTTATGAAACTCAGGAGATGTGACCCCACCTTGTAGAAGGCCTTGTTTGACAGCAAACTTTCTACTTCTATGTCCCTCCCACTTGACTTGTGCTGACATGTTTCTGTGCATTTCATTCACAATCAACCATAGCTTCCCTGTTATACCGAGGAGGTAAAGACGACGCAATAATGAAGAATGCCAGATAACATCAAAGGCTTTCTGTGTATCCATAAAGCCAACATAGCAGGGCACTTTATTTTCTCTGCATTCCGCTATAACTTCAGTCATTAGTACTGCTGCAACTGATGGTGATTTTCCAGGTGTGAAACCAAATTGTAGATTACTTTGGCTTTCTGAAATCAATGGTCTAATGCATTTAAGGTAAAGCTTCTCAAAGACTTTTCCCACTATGGATGTCACTGTGATTTTCCGGTAATTATCTGGTATCGTCAACGACTTTCCTGCCTTCTTATGGATTGATGTAATCAGACCAGTTTTAAATGCATCTGGATATAGCCTTCAGCTATGATCTTATTATACAGTATCAGAAGAGTGTGGACTAATAAGACACCACCATGTTTTAGGTGCTCTGATGAGAGTCCATCAGAATCTGAGGCCTTTTTCAGGTGTAGCTCATTCACAGCACTGTTTACATGATCCCACGTGAAGGGATCTGGACTGGACCGATCATCACCACAGATAGATTTAATGTTGGTTGTATCATCCTCAACCTGATCTTTATATGCCTTATTAAATGTGGGGTTTTCCTTTGGTGTTCCTAGCTCTTCAAAGTAAGTTGCCCATCCTTCTATTATATCATGTCCATGATACTCCTTATCATTCACATGCAATGTTTTTGTTGACAGAATTTTCTGTGATGTTTTTCTCTGAGTTCGTATTAGCTGTGCAAACAGTGACTGATCTAAGGGTAGGGCATTTAAGATCTTGTTTGTAGTATCTTGCTCTGCTCTTGTTACAGCCAGCAGTTGCTCTCTCCGATACACCTTTTTAGCTTCTCTTAATTTGATCTTTGATGGATGTTTTGGATTTGAAGGTCTACCGGCACGAACCCATTGATGATGTATTGTTTTGGATATGTTTGATGTTTCTGCAAGTTTATAATTCCAGAGCCGACCCTTCTTTGAAATCTTTGGTTTCCTCTCTGGGATTGCCCCTTTGGTACTGGCCCTCATACATATGGTGACAGTAGTGATAAGTTCGTTTACCGATTTGTTTGATGAGCAGAGATCCTTTTGATGCATCATTCTTTCCAGATTTTCTTTATATTGAACCAGATCACCTTTTCCCCCACTGAAGCTTTCTTTCTTGTACTGGCTTCAGCACATTGTTACTCATGCTGCTTTCCTTAACTGTAATGACAGCTCTAATTGGTATATTATCTGAGCAGTTGTCGTATTCCTTTGATACATGCTGAACTTGTTTTATGAGATCTATGTTTGATGCAATGATATAGTCAATCTGTGAAGAGCCACTTGCACATTCAAAGGTTTTTCCAACTGGATAATTTGAAACTAATTCTAACTGGTTCTTGGTGCAGAAATCTTTTAATAGTTTGTCTCTTGCATCTGGATATTCTGAATGCAATAATGCATTTAAATCGCCGCATATCAGGACATCATTGGAGCCTTTATATTTGTTCAGTAGTTCCTGCCATTCTGCCAAGATTTCCATATATTCCTCATTATATCTGCTACACCCTTTACATGGGACAATATGTTGCTATAATGATGACTGAAGGTGATGAGTTTATTTTTATGCAGACTGTTCTATTTGAACCATCAGGTAGACTTTCAATTATACTATTTAGCTCGTCTCTCCAGCTGATACTTGATCCGCCGTATACCCGTGGTAACTATATGGGGGGTAATGGATTGCCTTCATCCACAGATCTGGAATGATGCTGGAAACCAGGAAGTAGTTTTTTCATCCAGAATTTTTCACAGTCATATAGCCAATGTTCTTGCAGGGCTATAATGTCTATTTGATCTCTCTCACACAATTTCTGGGTATACATAAAGTTACCCTTTAAGTTCTTGATATTGAAAGATGCTATCTTGAGATTTTTGTAACTCGGCCGTGCCCTAAAAAAGACTGGTCATGATAACAAGGCTGCTGGATTGACTGGTTATCATGTTGCTGTCGGATTGAGTAGATACCATGCTCCTGCTGGTTTGACTGATAACCACACTTCTGGTTTGTTTGGTCGCCATACTTCTGGCTTGAATGATTATTTGACTGCTGGTCTGAATATGTACACTTGTCTTGCAGATGGAATGACTGGTCGTCATGCTGTTGCTTCACTGACTGGTCAACCTGTTGTTGCTGGACTGACTGGTCACCATACTTGATTGACAGGTCACCACGTTGCTGCTGGACTGACTGGTCACCATACTGGACAGACTGGTCTATGTGCGGCTGCTGGACTGACTGAATGTCATGTTGTTGCTGGACTGACTGGTCATCATGCTGGACTGATTGGTCTCCATACTGGACTGACTGGTCACCATAATTTATTGATTGGTCACCATGCTTGACTGAATGGCTACCATGCTGCTGATGGACTGACTGGTCACCATGCTGTTGTTTAACTGACTGGTCACCATGCTGCTGTGGGACTGTCTGACTGGCTGGCTGATCATCATACTGGACTGACCGGTTAACATACTGGACTGACTTGTTACCACACTGGACTGACTGGTCACCATACTGGACTGATTGGTCACCATAATTGACTGACAGGTCACCTTGATGTTGTTGGACTGACTGGTCACCATGTGGTTGCTGGACTGACTGCTCACCATGCTGTTGCTGGACTGACTGGTTGTGACACTGGACTGACTGGTCACCATACTGAACTGACTGGTCACCATATTTGATTGATTGAACATCATACTGCGGCTGGACCGAATGGTAACAATGCTGCTGCTGGACTGACTGATTACCATGCTGTTGTTGAACTGACTGGCCACTATGCTGCTGTGGGACTGTCTGACTAGCTGGCTTGTCATCATACTGGAGTGACCGGTTAACATACTGGACTGACTTGTTACCACACTGGACTGATTGGTCACCATACTGGATTGACTGATCGCCATACTTGACTGATAAATCACCTTGATGCTGTTGGACTGACTGGTCACCATGTGGTTGCCGGACTGACTGGTCAACATGCTGTTGCTGGACTGACTGGTCACCATACATGGATGATTGGTCACCATATTTTGCTGACAGGTCACCATAATATTGTTGGACTGACTGGTCACCATACAGTTGCTGGACTGACTGCTCCCCATGGCACCGTTTTATTGACAAGTGACCATGCTGCTTTTGGACTGACTGATCACCATACTGCTCTTGGACTATCTGACTTACTGACTGGTAACTATACTGGACTGACTGGTCATCATACTGTCATACTGGACTAACTGGTCACCACATTGGATTAACTGGTCACTACATTGTACTGACTTGTCACCATACTTGACTGACTCATCACAATACTTGACTGACTGATCACCATACTTGACTGACAGATCACCATATTTGACTGATTGATCACCATGCTGCTGCTGGACTGACTGGTCACCATGCTGTTGTTTGACTAACTGCTCACCATGCTGCTGTTGGACTGTCTGATCGCCATGATGATGTTGGTCTGACTGATCATATCATCCTGCTGCTGGACTGACTGGTCACCAGAATGCTGTTGATCTAACTGGTTACCACACTCCTGGATTGACTCTTTACTGTGGTGTTGGGCTGAATGGCTATCATGCAATTGGACTGAGTGACTAGCAGATTCAGATTTGTTTGACTGGCTACGAAATTCAGACTGATTTTGTATGCCATTATACTGAGTTAAGTTGTTAACATTTAAAAAGCATGGTGCAATTTGGCCTCCATTCTGCTGGGTTGTTACGTACTGTCTATTCACATTTAGGACACTCATTAGCTGGGAGTGCATATTGCGAAGTTCAATTTGACTTAGATTCATGTGACGACACATTTCCGTGTTCATTTGATGCTGAGCATAATATTGTGTCATGTAGTTATAGCTACCATGTTGTTGGAATGATTGGCCACCACGTTGCTGGTGGGTTTCCTGACTGCCACATTGCTGATTTGGTAGCCGGCTACCACGCTGTTTGCCATGGGATGGCCGAATACCCTGTTGCCAGTAAGATTTTTGTCTACCATGCTGCTGGAGAGCTGGCTGTCTACCACTTTGCTGGTGGGCTGGCGGACTACCATAATGATGTTGAGCTGACCAGCCACCATACTTGTGATGGCTTGGCTGGCCACTATGTTGCAAGTGGGGTGGCTGGATAACCTGTTGCTGATGGTTTTTCTGGCTAACATGTTGATGTTGAGATAGCTGGCTGTCATTTTGCTGGTGAGCTGGCTGGCTGGCTTTGGCAAGATTATACACGGCTTAGTTTCAATCAGGCGAAAATATTCTACGTTGCTGTTACATGTACACAACTGAAAATTGAAATAATAAAAGCTGGTAGTCATTGGTTGGGATAGGTAATGATAATTAAACTTTTAAGCCTTGAATTTGTTCAAGAAAATCTAAATTTTCTCATAGAAAATGTCCATTTGCCGACCTTGAGAAGACCACTTCCGACAATTATCACTGGAGTGACAGGTAATGATAGTAGTATAATATTAACGTTTAGAAAACATTTAGACAACATGGATAACACATTATACGAAGGTGACATAACAGTTGACACTTACGTGGCATACTCTGCTCGTTACCGCCTGAGCTACCGCCGGTTGGATGCAAACGCATGTCGTATCTTTTATTGATTTATGCAGCCTTTAACTATACGCCTAGCCCACGCTCCAACCAATCAGAATTGAAGCTGCCTGAGTGGAATGTTCAAAAGAAACTTTTTTATATTTGTTTGTCCAAATTGTCTTAATTATTATCTGATGTATCAAATAATAGTAAATTGACACAAGACGGAGAAGTTTATTATTATGTATAAATGTTATCTTACCAACGCAAGCAGCTAACGGCGTCATAGGAGATAAAACGTGTGGCTAATATTATTGTGTCATATGTTTCCGTGGTTTAATATGATATATAATAATTATATATATATCAAAAGCCAGCAAAATGACGGGTTTATCATCGGATAATGGATTTTCGAGGGTGAAAGCACATTTTCGTTGATCTAATATAAGAGTACGAATTTTATCAACAAATTGTGTCAATTTCGTAACTAGCAAACATTCACTGAAATAAAACATGCATAAAAATAAAAAATAACCCCTAAAATTAACCTACGGCTTTTAAATATCCACTACCTGTTCTACAGATGCAATCTCAGGTTTGCGTCATGTGTTTTCGAACGGGGATATAATCACGTAATTTCAACTCTGGTGAGGCGGTGAATTGATTATTAATCACATTTATTTATCATAGCCCCAGCTCAACTATAGAAAAACAGAAATCTGCAATTAGTGATTACTTCTGGAACAAGTAACTAACATACACTACACACATGCAATTATTATGGGTAACTTTAATTTCCGTGGCATAGATTGGACAGAATATTCAACCAATGGTGGCCAAGGGGTTCCTGAATTTGATTTTATAGAGACCATAAGGGATTCTTTTTATATCAGCATGTAACTGAACAAACCAGAGGCAGAGGTACTAACAACCCAACATGTTTAGACTTAATATTTACAAGTGAAGAAGGCATGATAGGGAAACTTGATATAGATTCAAGATTATTTATTCAGTAGTAAAATATATATAAATTATGGATTCAACTAGGTTGTCCGCCAGACACCTTACACATATATACATACATCTATACAAATAAATTAAACAGGACTAGCATACAAACACAGGACGTAGCCAAGTTAAATAAAAAATTAATACATGTCTAAGTAGTAGTAGTAGTAGTAGTAGTAGTTGTAGTGGTGATTTTACATTACAACACAACATTTATATTTTTGGTTGACTGGTTATACAGTACATCTCAGGAATAACCAGTTCATCTCAATACTAAAATAAAAACGTTCTGTTGAATGTGTTGAATATAATTGAATTGGAAGCCACTGTTGCCATAGGCAGCAATGTCATCCAATCCACCCACATTCAAAACATACAAGAGAACATTTCTCACACTGATTTTTAAATTATTCTAACAATAGGGTACTGTTTTTGTTTAGAAGTATGTCAGGTCATCCCTGAGCTGTGCTGTATTTGTGCAGTTGATAAGATGTTTACAGGATGTTGGCTAGTGGGGAGCATCCTTGGGCAAGGGAGGGGAGGGCACAGTGCTCATTCTCCTGCTCAGCCAGTAGCTTGGTTTTATGGTTACTGAATATGAAAATTTGATAGTTGTTAGCAGTTGAAAACATACAGTCGTAGTGGGTGGATTGGAGTGGAAAGGTAGTAGTAGAAAAAGTGGTAGTAGCACTAATACGTGTTAATTAAGTAATCCTTTATTATTTTCTTGAATGATTTTGTTGTCAGTATTTTGTCTCAGGTTTCCTGTTTAGTGTTATTCCATAATTGAGTGCCTGTAATTGATATTCTATGTTTTCCCATGTCTGTGCATGTGTATTTCTCATGTACTTTGTGTCTGCTTCTAGTGTTATGTTGGTGGATATTAATATTGTTCACAAAGAAGGGGGCTATGGATTTGGGTAGGGTGTTGTGATGGAAATTTTTCACAATAGTTAACATTTGGGATTTACCTATGTCAATAAGTTTGAGTAGTTTTTCTTCTTTAAACATATCTTGACCTTCTGCTGTTCGAGAAAATAATTTAATGCTCTTTTTTGGAGGCTTTGAATTTTAGATAATTTGTTTTCATAGGTCCAAACGGCATTGTGAGGTGTGGAAGGATTAAGGGTGCTGTACAGTGTTTTAACCGTATAGATGCACCTCTAGGTAAAAGTGACCACTCAGTCATAACAGTAGATTTCTATGCACATTTGCTAAACTCGGTTGAGCCCAAAGCAAGATACATTTATAATAAGGCAAATTATGAGCAAATGAAATGTATTTTAGACATTGATTGGGATGTCATCTTGAAAGATCGGGATATAGAGATACAATGAGATATTTTTACAAACAAATTAAGAACAGCAGTAAAAGAATATGTACCTAATTATTAAGCAGTGATTTACAAAGAATAATAAAAGCACATGCTCCCTTTTAAACGTAAACTACTAAATTTGATAAAAGGCAAGCGAAGGCTCTGGGCAAAATACAGGATGACAGGTTAAGTTGTAATGAAAACAAGTCAAATCCGCAGAGAAACCAGAAAGACTGTAAAATTACATGAGCAAAAAATAGCCGAAAATATTAAGTACAATCCCAAAAAGTTTTGGACGTATGTAAGATCCAAGACAAAAACCAAACAGGCAATTCCAGACTTATGCACTGACAATAACCATAATCACTTTGCTTCTACGGATGTAGACAAAGCTGAGGCTTTATCAAATTTCTTCTCATCTGTATTTATCATAGAACCTGATGGCGTATTACCAGGGTCTTCTCAGCCGCCTCCGACGAAGAAGGCCAAGAAGGTTGTGGAGGCCCTACCCTCCCCAATGTTGCTCCTGAGGGCTTCCTTTGTATCTGCCTGGACCGCACCTGTGCGACAGGAACAGTGGTGCTAGTTAGACCGGCCAAGCCAAGACCAAAATGGTTCTCACTCTCTCTTGTCAAGAGGGAGGGGGAGCGGATCGCGAGCCAGACACCCGCATTAGGCGTCAATGTGTCTATAGTGGGTGGAAGGCTCATGCGTTTCGTCGAGGCTTGGCGAGGTGTGACGTCAGACAGTCTGGTCATGGGATGGTTATCCCAGGGATACATGCCGGAGTGGTGGGACTTTCCACCACAGAATCTGTCTTTGGCACCTGTCTGGACACCCGTACCAAGGGAACCAGACAAGTTAGAAGCCATTCAAAACGAAGTGTCAGGTTTGCTTCTAAAGGGAGCAATAAAACCAGCAAACCAGAACACTCCAGGCGTCTATTCAAATATGTTCCTTGTTCCCAAGAGCACAGGGGGATGGAGACCTGTACTCAATCTCAGGCCATTAAATTGGTTTATCCATACGCCTCGGTTCCAGATGGAAACGCTGAGGTCAGTAATGGCAGGATTGAGGAAGGGAATGTGGTGCGTGTCGATCGATCTGAAAGATGCATATTTCCACATTCCAATGAACAGGAGTTGTCACAGGTTTCTGAGATTTGCGTTTCAAAATCGAGTATGGGACTTTATTGTCCTCCCATTTGGCCTGTCGACAGCTCCTAGGGTTTTTACAAGAGTGGTCCTTGCGGTGACAGCGTTTCTCAGAAAAGAGAACGTGGCGCTACACACCTACATAGACGATTGGCTGATCAAGGCAGACACGGCAGCCAGGTTAGAGGTGGATACTGCTCTGACGCTGAAGTTACTTTCAGATCTAGGCTGGATAGTCAACAAGGAGAAATCCAAGTTGACACCCACTCAACATTTCGTTTATTTAGGGATGCGATTCGATCTTGAGGAGGGTAGGGTTTACCCATCAGAGCCCAGAGTGGTGTCTCTGTTAGCCATCCTCAAGAGTTTTCGATTGGGAAACCACATTCAGGTGAGGCGGTTTCTTCAGATGCTGGGCATGATGGTCTCCATGGAGCAGGTGATCCCGTACACTGCTCTAATGCGAATACCTATCCAGTTGTATCTGATGTCTCTGTGGAAACAGAGAACAGAACCCCTGTCAAAACTGGTGCCAGTTTTGGAGCCAATAATGTCGCATCTTGTATGGTGGAAAAAGCGTCAGAATCTCCTAGTACGGGTTTCGCTGCACCTACCCCACCCGCAGCTGTCCGTGTACACGGATGCATCGCTGGAGGGGTGGGGGCCTGCCTGAGAGAACACCAGGTCTCGGGCACATGGACTCTCGGACTCTTGGAAATGATGGCAGTGGAACTGGCGTTGGAAGAGTTTCTTCCAATGATCAGGGGCAAGGTGATATTGATACGGTCGGACAATTCGACGGTAGTATCATACATAAATCATCAAGGCGGGACCAAGTCACCCACACTGTGTATCAAAGTGTGGCACTTGATTCAATGGTGCAGGAATTACTGGGTTGTTTTGAAAGCAGCTCACATTCCTGGGCAATTGAACATTCTGGCGGATGCTTTGTCTCGCAGACAGAGAATTCTGCCGACAGAATGGTCCCTCAACCCTCCAGTTCTATGAAGGATCTTCGAGCATTGGGGCAAACCCAACGTGGACTTGTTCGCCACAAGGGAAAATGCTCAAATCATGGTGGAAAACCCAGTGCAGTTACCCGAGATTCCGTACATAATCTCCCTGGCCAAGGGATGCTTCCTACACAAGCGTCCCGAAATGTTCAAATTGACTGCGTGGATGTTATCAAACAACGTTCCACGTCGGAAGGTTTTTCTCAACATGCTGCTGATTTCATCGTGGCTGCGAGAAGGAGGTCAACCTTCAAGTCATATAACAACAGGGTTAACAGATTTGCAGACTGGTGTGAAGAAAAGGGTATTGATACCTTTCAATCCACTATTCAGCAAATAGCAGACTCTCTGTGAGCTGTTCTTTTCAGGACTAGCTCCCGTCACAATTGCTGGATACAAGTCAGCTTTGGCATCAGTTATCCCTTGTCTAGCCAACAGGGATAGTCCAGAGGTGGCCCAGTTAAACGTGATGTTGAAGGGAATGAGCAATCTCCGCCCGAGACAACCGGTAGTCATTCCAGCCTGGAGTCTATCTTTAGTGCTTAATGTACTGGCCAAGCACCCTTTCGAACCGTTGCGTTCGGCTAGTCTAAAGCATTTGACTCTAAAGGCAGTCTTTCTATTGGCTGCTTCCTCAGCTAGAAGACGCAGTGAGATCCATGCACTTTCAGCAGAGAGGGACCGATTTATTGTCTCCGGAGAGGGTCTGCGTCTTCTGCCAAGAGCAGAGTTTATGTCAAAGAATCAATCTGAGATATCCCAGCAAACCGATCATTATACCGAAACTAACAAGGTTTGATCGTGATGCTAGTGTCTGGTGCCCGGTCCGTGCTTTGACTAAGTACAGAAAACGGACAGACTCGTTACGGTCGAACGATAGACATCTATGGATCTGCCATAAGAAGCCTTATGGCGCCGCATCCATGGATACTATCTCTTGTTGGGTAGTCGAATGCATTCAGACTACTCATGAGATGGCGACTGGGCACCAGGTGCAATGCGCAAGGGCACACGATGTTAGAGGAATAGCCGCCTCGACCGCCCTTTACGGTGGTGTTCCGTTAGAGGACATCATGGCCGTTGCACAATGGCACTGTGAGTCCTCATTCACGGATTACTATATGAGGGATGTGTCAGACTCGGCCAATCCACTCGCTTTAGCTGTTTTGAAACGATAGTTAAGCGACCACACTGCTCTTCACCCTTTTTTTACTTTGGTAAGAAAGAATTAAGAAGCAGACATGGTCGAGCGAGAGGATGACAACCAGATTGTGTCACTGATGGCCGGACAAGTGAATGGTTGGAGGCGGTACATCTGGAATCCATTTATCATGAGGTAATTCAAGATTGAGAGTTTTTTGTATTATGTCTATATATCATGTTTATTCATCTTATATATTCATGCTCATTCCCAGGCTAATATATGTGTATATGCAAAGAGCGGTTAACCCTCTTAGCATATTTGTGTTTTCAGGCGAGATGCATGTTCGTGAGTTCTCTCCCTTTTCTTAGGAGAAAAAGGGGGTGGGGGGGGTGCAGTGATGCGAATGTGATTCGGTTCCGTTAACTTTACGGTCCTTTTAGGACTCCATTAGTCAAGTTTTACGTCTAGCTCTTTCTCCAAGGGGCAAAAGTAGCAGTTATGGCTTGCACCTTCCCACCAGGTTACTGACCAAATCTGGTGTATATCAGAAGTAACAGAATGGTGAGTATTGATCGAAGGAGAATGAAGGAAATTTAAATTTCCCTTTCTCCGAGATCTAACAATACTCACCATTCTGTTACGGACCCAGCCTCCCAGCCCCACGGAGGCAAGCCATGGGTTTCTCTTGTTTGGTGGCTATGCAAACAATATGAGCTCTATGGTAGACGGGTACTCGGCAGTTGGAGCCGAGTACCCGGTTCCAAGGAGTCGGTAAAGCTTTCTAAGTCTATAGTCCTAGAGCCAGCTGTCAGGGCCAGCTGTATATCAGAAGTAACAGAATGGTGAGTATTGTTAGATCTCGGAGAAAGGGAAATTTAAATCTCCTTCATTCTCATTATATAGTTTATTTATATCACGGAAACAGGTACTTTCTCAATAATTTACACTTGCAACGTCTTTCACTTCGTGTACTGCATTTCAATAGTAATATCTAAATCTCGGGAACATTTTTAAAAAGAAAAGTAAAGTTTGGGGAAATTAATGTAACAGTTATATTTTCCTTACCAATTCGACGTGCCCGCTGTATTCTACAAAGAATGAACGATATTGTAGCCATCAGATCGTCGTCTGAATCCACCTCGTCATCGCTTTTCACGTCAATATCGGGTCTATTATGGGTTCTAACTGATCCTACGGTGTGATATAAATAACAAACTCCTCGTCAGACATTGCCTTGGCTTTCTGTATAACGACAAGGCAGACACGGGCGGAAAAGGTGCGAAAATTAGCAAATGTCAACTTTTCAACTGTAATCAGCTGGTAATGGCAAATTTCGCTTCCTCTACAATGACGTCACGCTGACCATGTGACGTGTAAAGTTTGGATTGATTCGTTAGGAGTAAATGGATTGCCAACTATTGCATTATAAAATTGTTAATATTTAACCAGTTAGTTAAATTTAGTCAAATATAAATGCAGAGAAGCGAATACTACTAGTATATAGCAATATTTTCACCGGAATTCATTGTTAGCAGAAATACTTTAAATACATTGTCAATGTATTTGAGTATTTTCAAATACTTCTGTCTATTTCTGATAAATTCTTATATTCAATTGTACATGCACAGTCCAAATTAAAATTTAATACAGATTTCTCATACATGTATCTTTGTAACTCTTTGCATGGCGTACTCTGTTGAATATTTTAAAATTAATTTGACTGTTACAGTTGTTAACTTAAGAAGAAACAACCTGCAGTGAAATCATTGTCAAAATAATCAGCAGTATGGTTGTCTTGAAACATAGTTGCCTAGGGCTTTAGTGTTAAAAATATGACCCAATATAGAGCTAATCCTTTTATAAATAGAACTTTGCAAACTGCCTTGAAATTATTTTTAAAAAAAATTTTCATACATTTCACACATGCTATCCTGAGTTTTAAACAGCCTGGTTTTAAAGAAGATGGAAATTAAATCTTTAGAACATTTTGAAACTAATTGAGTTGAATTTGTTGTGGTCTTAGGCAGCAACAATTTCCAGTCACATGGTTTTCAAAATATTCACATCATTGTCTCTGTTTTATGTAACGCACATTATCAATGCATATATAGAATGAAATGAACTCAGCTTCCAGTCTGGTCTTTGCTTGCTGTTACAGCACAATTCCTCAGGTAATGTATAGTACAGTACTGCTCTCTAACTTACATCATACTGTCAGAGTCTTGTATAGCTGGTTTAATTCTTAAATTCTTATCTGTAGTAAAATGGGCAATTATCACCTTTCAAAGCAAGCTAGATAGAGTTGGTCAAGTTACAACAACACCTCTATTATACTAGCTTGCAGGACTCATGCCAGAGTCTTAACCCTTTTCACCATGACCTTTATATTCAAATTATTCATTTAGATTGCGTGGGTGGATGGCAGTGGGGTTAATTACCCTTTCTTGCACACTTGTGTGAAATGATTAAAATTTGTAGAAGACAGGATCATGTAGACGTTGGAAATAGTGTTGTTTTCTTAGACAGCAGCAGCCTACAAGCATTGCTTTTCAATATGAAGACCAGTTGTCATGTGAAAAGGAATGAAACTTAGGAATTAGAAATTTCAGAAACTTACAAATAAAATAAAAGCTCTGAATATTTTTGCGTATAATTTGATTTACAAGTGTTTCCAAAAAAACTACTGAGTCAGATAGTTTTACTACATCTAAATAAATAAATAAATAAACAAAATAAATAAATCCTGCTATCCCATTCATACCAAAATTTTAAAAACCTTGTTTCAAAATATATCCCAGTCCACTGGAATTACTAGCTTGCTTAAAGAAGCCAGTCATTCCAGTAGTAAAGTTTAAAAAATAGTCTCTTGGCTTGTAAATGGGCAATGCTCAAGACCAATGCAGAGATCAGTTTGAGCTGGCTTGACCATTGAAGGGTTAACAGCATAAAACTGTGATAGAGTCTGAGTAAGAAACTTGTTTAGCTGGTCTAAATCTCACATGTCTTATCAGTAGAGGATTGGCCAATTATCTCCTTTCATAGCAAACTAGGTCTAGCTGGTCAGGTATTAACAACACCTCCATTGTACTAGCTTGCATGACTCTATACCAGAGTATTAACCACTTTCATCATGAATTTTATATTCATTGCATTCATTTAGATGGTGCTTAATTATCCCTTTTCATAATGTTGTTTAAACATTAATTGTAGAAGAAATACTGAACATTAAAAAAAATATTATTGCTTTTCTTAGACAGCAGCAGGACTGGTTTTCAAATTAAATAAAGATTGGAATTTCTCCTTCGATCAATACTCACCATTCTGTTACTTCTGATATACAGCTGGCCTTGACAGCGGCTCTAGGATTATAGACTTAGAAAGCTTTACCGACTCCTGGGAACCGGGTACCCGGCTCCCCACTGCCGAGTACCCGTTTACCATAGAGCTCATTCTTGTTTGCATAGCAACAAGAGCAATACATGCTTTTTGCATTAAGGATTTTAGTGTTTTAAAATAATCTAAGTCTTTAATCAGTGATAGTTTGTGTGTTCTGAAAAGGATTAACTAAGGACTATGGAGAATACCGCCCGAGACAACCAGGTTGTATTGTTCTTTATTATCCATAGTTAAAAGACTTAGGTCTCTAAATTTCGTTGTGTCGCATGTTCCAATTTCTGACCCCATAGAATCTGGGACGTGTGCTAGCAACGATATATGCCAGACGATCGCCTTCTTTAAACCCCAACAGGCGATCGGCAGATATGAAAATAGGTGTTTGCTACGGTATTTCTAACACGAATATCGGCTGACGTCGTTCTCCGTAGAATCCGAGCGGGTGACGTCACACCCGGTCGCTCGGATGTTTATGTGAAGAAAAATTTTTTCATTAATTCGCGCATCTTATTCTGGGTGCTGCGTACTAAAAAATGGTACCGGAAACTTTAGAATGATCAAGTTTACGTGTGATCACGATCGGTTTGCAATGATCGGTGGTTTCAAAATTCTTGAGTAGATGTGTGGTCTGCGGTTTTACCGTGTGAGACAGCAGTTTTGTTATAACATTTTGTTGTTTTCTTCACATATCGTGCTGCGTTCGTTAGGAGTATAATTTATATTGATTAGTAAATATACCCTGAATGCTATGCGATATGATTCCTGGAGCCGTTACACATCCTGTAGGATCTATTATGGGTGTGTTGTGCCCGCCGCGTACTTGTCGTCATAATCAATGCGATCGTTGTAACGTGGCGGGGTGGGGTGCGGGGAGGTTACAGTTAATTTATGAGTCAAAATATTTGAAAATTAATTGTCTGCCTTCCAGCCGTGTCTCGTTCCGCTTGTTTATTGTAGGTTTGTGCTTATTTTATAGGCCAAGCCAACCCCGCCATCATGTGACGAATGCCATAAGTTTGTCCGTGTAATGTTCAAGGACCATGTCTGTTTTAGGTGTGCCCTGTGTAATATAGATCATAGGTGTAATGTTTGTGCAGTGTGGTCCGTCGAAACGATGGTTACGTTCCTTGCCCAGAAGGACTTGGCTGGGCCTGACGCGGGGTCAGGCGGTCCGAGAGTAAATCGTGGAGCGCCCGGTTCGGCCGGTGGCGGTGCTCCACGTCCCCAGCTGGAGGTGGCGGAGATGGCACCGCCGGCGTGGTTTGGTCCGGCTATGCAGGGTTTTCTGCGTAGCGTTCTGCCCACGCTGGTGTCGTCCCTGCTACCAAAGGTTGGGGGGCAGTTTCTCCCCATGCCTGGTACGGATCCTGTCCTCGGACAGGATTCTGGACTGGTTACCGAGGGGGCCGTCTCGTACGGCCCCCTGGCGGTCCCGTCTGGCTTCGGCCAGACGGGTTCTGTCTCTCTGCGGCCACCTCCGGGTGGTCCAGTAGCGGTGGCCGGTCCGTCAGGTGTGGGAGCCGTCCGCCAGGACGGCTCCACGGTTGAATCGTCTAGTGACGGCTCTTCGGAGTCTGAAGACGATGAGGCCGAGGAGGAGAGGTTGCTGCGGCCCGTGAAGCCGCAGGTGGACAATATGGAGGTTGATTCCGTCCTGGACGGAACCGGCCTCCATTTGTCTGGTTTGGCGCAAGCCAGGTCAGCGGCTCCACCTGCGGCTGAGGCCAATCCGTTACCGTGCACCGGTTCCACGCGGCTTGGTTTGTCACCAGCCGTCAGGGGAACTGGTGTGCCGGGCCAGGCGTGGTACTCACCTATCTCGCCTGGTCCGGCAGCCGGACATGGGGTGCCGTTGGCGCCCGTGTCCGGCTATGGTTCCGCGACGGCTACGGGTCCGTACGGTTTTCCGTGCGGACCTACCCCATGGACCGGAGTGTTTCATGGGGTGGCGGCGGAACCGTGTGGTAGCGGAGTGCCTGGCGTGTCAGCCGTGGCTCCTTGCCGGGAGGCCGTGGCTGGCAGACCCGTAAGCACGTCAACGGGTGACGTGTTTGCGGGGGTATCTTCTTCGGAGGTAGATTGGTCTGATGCTCTGGCGTGGCTAGCCAGAGTGGATCCGTCTGTGGTTTCGGCCACGGCCGATGAAGATGCGCCCCGTCCGTCGGTTGCGTCGATTAGGACGGGGATTTTGCCCGCGGCCCGGATCCAGTCAGTGGGACTGGATCCACGGTTCATTGATTTGTTGGATGCTATTTATAGTAAACAACTAATGACCAAGGGTCAGCTCCCTGCGGCCTCCAGGGAGGTGCGGGCAAGGTGTCGTATTCCGCGGGGTGAATACGACAGGTATGGTGTAGTCCCGTCGGTCACGGAGGATGACCGATGGGTACTGGGCGTCCAGAGTGCCGGGTCGGGTGGTCCCGGTCCGGCACTAGTGGATAAGGCCCAGGTACACCAGGAAGAAGTCCTGGCCCTATGCGATGAGGGTGTGAGGGCAGCGATGAGCGCTGTCAATCACTCCTATCGTCTACTTCAGTCGGTGTGGGCTGAAGCTGGGGCAGGCCACCCTGTGCCACCTGTGGCGCTATCGTGCGTTAATGACGGCTTGGTGCTGTCAATGGACGCATTGGCAAGGGTGCAAGCGCGTGTGACGAAGTCCAGGAGGCAGATGGTCATTGATCATATGCGTCCGGCTACGGCAGTCAGGGAACGTCTTCTTGGGACGCCCCTGACAGGGCCTAGCATCTTTGGTGGCCAAGCGCGGGCCATCTTAGAGGACACCGCCAGTATTGCGCAGAATCGGTTAGCGGTAAATCTACAGCTAGAGCTAGTGCGGCAAGCGCACGCACTAAGGGCTGTGGGCAAGCCGCTAACGGGACAGCCTTCAAAGAAACAGAAAAAGCATAAGAGCAAGGCGAAAGCCAGGCCTATTGCGACGTCTGTTTCGGCTGGGTTCTCGGAGCCGCCGCCGGCGAAGAAACCCAGGAAGGTTGTAGAGGCGCCTACCCTCCCCAATGTTGCTCCTGACCGCTCTAGAGGTGGGAAGGGCAAGGGGAAGGGTAAGGCCTCAAAGGGCGGACAGAAGGGGCCGAAGCGTACCTGAGGGTACGCAAGCTCCCTTCATATCCGCCGCAGATTTATGTCAAAGAACCAATCTTTGAGATATCCCGGCAAACCGATCATTATACCGAAGTTAACCAGGTTTGATCGTGATGCCAGTGTCTGGTGCCCGGTCCGTGCTTTGACTAAGTACAAGAAACGGACTGACTCGTTACGGTCGAACGATAGACATCTGTGGATCTGCCATAAAAAGCCTTATGGCGCCGCATCCATGGATACTATCTCTCGTTGGGTGGTCGAATGCATTCAGACTACTCATGAGATGGCGACACAAGTAAGGGCACACGATGTTAGAGGAATAGCCGCCTCGACCGCCCTTTACAATGGTGTTCTGTTAGAGGACATCATGGCCGTTGCACAATGGCACTGTGAGTCATCATTTACGGATTACTATATGAGGGATGTGTCAGACTCAGCCAATCCACTCGCTTTAGCTGTTTTGAAACGATAGTTAGTGACCACACTGCTTTTCCCCTTTTTTCACTTTGGTAAGAAAAGAACCTAAAGCAGGCATTGTCAAGCGAGAGGATGTCAACCAGATTGTGTCACTGATGGCCGAACCGGTGAATGGTTGTAGGCGGTACGTCTGAAGTCCTGTTATCATAAGGTAATTCAACAAGTGAGAGTTTTTTGTATTATGTATATGTAGCATGTTCATTCATCTTATATATTCATGCTCATTCCCAGGCTAATACAAGCGATATGCAGGGAGTAGTTAACCCTCTTGGCATATTGGTGTTTCAGGCGAGATACATGTTCGTTAGTTCTCTCCCTTTTCTTAGGAGGAAAAAGGGGGGGGGGGGGGCTGTGACGCGAATGTGATTCGGTTCCGTGAACTTGACGGTCCTTTTAGGTCTCCGTTAGTCAAGTTTGAAGTCTAAAATCTTTCTCCAAGGGGCAAAATTAGCATGTATGGCTTGCCCCTTCCCACCAGGTTACTGATCAAATCTGGTGTATATCAGAAGTAACAGAATGGTGAGTATTGATCGAAGGAGAATGCAGGAAATGTCAATTTCCCTTTCTCCGAGATCTAACAATACTCACCATTCTGTTACGGACCCAGCCTCCCAGCCCCACGGAGGCAAGCCATAGTTTTCTCTTGTTTGGTGGCTATGCAAACAATATGAGCTCTATGGTAAACGGGTACTCGGCAGTGGGGAGCCGGGTACCCGGTTCCCAGGAGTCGGTAAAGCTTTCTAAGTCTATAATCCTAGAGCCGCTGTCAAGGCCAGCTGTATATCAGAAGTAACAGAATGGTGAGTATTGTTAGATCTCGGAGAAAGGGAAATTGACATTTCCTGCAATCTTTGGCAACAATTTGAATTTGAAGTTTTTAAATGAAATAATCTTAAGAATAATCAGCAAGGATTTAAATAAATAAACAAAATCAATAAATAAAAGTTGATTAATGTTATTCCATTTCTGTCTGAACTTTAACTCTTTCACAGATGAATTCCCCATTTCTCATTTTGAAGGCAACCATATAGAAACTCTTGAATATTTTGAAATTAATTCTTCCAGTCAAATGAATTTCTAAATTATTCAACAGAAGTTTGAATCGTAAAGAATGTACTTTTGCAGGGATTTGTCAGTGAAAGGGTTAATAAACCTGTTTTAAAAGGTAATATATATGAAATTAATTAATATTTTAAAAACAATTTGACTGGGCATGCTATAGTCATAGGGAGAAACAACTCTCAGTCAAATTGTTTTCAAAATAATTACGTTATAATTTCTCTATACTCTCCGCTAGGAATTGCACTTTTGCAACTACAAGTTTCAGTTATACAAAAACTGACAATCATGAAAGTCTCACCAGCAAAGCAAGATTTATGTCTTATTTTGTGGGCTATATTGTATGATGCTATGACAATGAGTATGTTACATGTAGCATGCTAAAGCATCTAAAGGTGTCCATTTGAGATACAGTGGGAAGGGAATAGGACTTGAGAACATTGCCATACATCAGGAAAGTATAATTTCATCAAACTTAAATTAGATATTGAAATATTTACATGTTTATGTGCATTTAGACGTAGAACCCGAAGGTTATCTGCCATTTTGAATTTGATATAATTTTGCATTAACCATTCATGATGCTGGTTGACTAACTTTACTAGCCAGTTTATTATTTCAACGTTGGCTGGGATCTAATCAACTATATTTAACCATGCCTAACCCGTAGAACTTGACCCTAGATATGATATACAATTAATTTCATCCACAAATATATCAAAAATAAGATACTGATATCATATATATTTTCCTTACATAATATTTCCATTCATGCAGCCTTTGTTTGGTATCTATGATTCTATGTGCCCGTGAAAATTTAAGGGTCTGCCTGTCTATCACTAGAGTTACATCTGTGACATACTGGTGTTCTATAAGATATGTAAGAAGTATTTGAGAAGTATTTCAAATACTTACTATAAGTATTTGTATTTGTATTTAAATACTTTGCAAAAAACAAGTATTTGTATTTGAAGAATTTCAAAGTATTTGTATTTGTATTTAAATACTTTTGAAAATATTTGACCCCAGCCCTGTTAGTTAGTGTACTGTTTTTAATAGTTGGTCTGATAACAATCGGGCTTTATATCGGCTGCGAGGTAATCATAGTATAACGGTTGAGTCTTCCATAACTTATCCAGCCTAGATTCAAAATATAATATTGTTTGGGCTTCAACTACGTGTTGTGGTAGGCTATTCCATAAGTCTATAACTCGATGTTTGAAAGAGTATTTTTGCATGTCGATTCTTGCTCTTGGTTTGTATAATTTTAGACTATGACCCTAGTTATAAGATTTTCTCTTAAATGAAAAAATTCACAGATTTCTGGGTCATATTTTTTAGTTAGGATTTTGTACGTCTCTATCATATCCCCCTTTTTCTTCGATATGCCAAAGTTGGTAAATTGAGTATCTTAAGTCTGGCTTCATAGCTTAGGTATGATAGGCCTGGCACTACGTTAGTTGCCCGTCGCTGTACATTTTCCAGAAGGTATATATGTTTTCTATAATGAGGACTCCCTGCTTGGAATGCATATTCGACATGATGTCTGACCAATAATGTGTAAAGTGTTTTGAAAATTTTTATGTGTTAACCAGCGACCTTGGTCAAAATATTAGCCCAGTATTTCCTGATGTATACACAAGCATATACGCCCTTGTTCATTTTCTTCTGCATGCATAATTATTGACTGATGGAATGAGTTAATGAATAGACAGACGGATTGACAGATGAACAAGTAAATTCGCAACACACTCATATGGGCAGACGTGTCTGAATAACTGAATGGATCGCTGAAATGACCACTAAGACGGAGGTAATGCATGGATGAATGTATTAATACATATTGGCGCAAGTTTGGCATTGTCATATGGGAAGTGCACCATTTACAAATGGAAGGGCCAATAACAAATTGGTATATGGGCCCCAACATTTACAAATGGGCGCGCCGATAACAAATTGATATAATGTGAGTCTGTGCCATTTACAAATGGTCCTGCACCATTTACAAATGGGCCAATTGGTTATTGGGCCGCTACATTAATACTACCAAATGCGTAATATGTATTTACATTATCTACCACCAAAATGTGCATGGTAAACATGCTTTCCCTCATATGTTTTACATTAACCCTGGGTGAATAAAACGTACAATACAACATTGTAGTATAAGCACGGCGGAGATAGTAAGACTCCAGAGTGAAAATGAGAACATGACAGAGGCGCGGAGGAAACGCTATCATGGAGCAACCACAGCTATGGAGTAAATCCTGCTGTGTTGTCCAGACACTGCAGAGTAGACACTGCGGAGTGAGAAGCTTGGAGTTAACGTTTCGCTCCACGGAGCATGGAGCTTGCAGTTAACTGTTCCTCATGAAATCTGGTTAAAATTCTATAAATAATCTATAATGTTTTCAATGTCTACAACATTTTAATAAGTACCGCAATACTATTTTGATGCTTTTTCGGCATACGAAGAAAGTGGTAAAATTAAATAACAGAAATAAACCCGACTTACCACTTTTCGTGAGGCTAAGAATCAGGATATAGCCCCTGTTTGGTCCCCACACACATGGAAATTTGCCGAACAATTAGAAAAGGTCCAGAAACAGGCCACTAAAATGTTACCAGCTTTGCAAAACGGGTCCTATGAAAATGTCTTCGAAATCTAAGCTTACCAACCATAATCTATAGAAGAATACGAGGCGATCTCATACCAGACATCATATGTCTAAAAGACATCAAACCTAAAAATTGTTTATCTAAGCCTCTAGCAGAGGAGTTTGAAAATTGAAGGCTATGACTGCTGGCTGAATATTGGCACTAAGGGCCATGGGGCAGCAATATATCCAAAGGATACCTGGAAAACCTCAGCGCCAACTTGCCACAGCACCAAATTACCAGGATTCCATATTCCTAACACGTTTAGCTAATGACGAGTGCTTGCTATTGGGTTGCGTATATCATTCATCTAACCCCATGTTAATGCATCACTGCACACCAATTATACTCCCGCTAATTTACATAAGTGTGCTGGACTGCTGGTAAAGGACAATGCAATGATGATTGACTCAAGATTAATCTTTAACAATTTTGCTAAAGCAGGCAGATTAAAATTTAATAGAGATATTTAGAAGCACTGTTGTGCAGATAAGCCTTTAGACGTTTTGAAAGTGATTTTATTGAAAGATATTGCTGAGACAGCAACATTTTTCAGTAAAATTAATCTCAAGATACTCAAAAAGATTATCTTATTGAAATGAATTTGTTATTGCCACATGTATATGAAAGTAACAAATCTTAGTCAAATTATTTTCAAAACATTTTAAAAGCTCAATTTTAATGTGGACATACAGGAAAGAGCTAGAGCATCGAGCACATACTGGTCTGCGATATGCTCGGTATGGCGTTTTCCATACAAAAAGTTCAACATAAATATATTTGCAATTTTCAAGATTTGTCAATTATTCAATTATTTGAATTAAGCATTGTCCACGATTATTTATTTTTTAATAATTGTGATTATCAATTAAATTGAATAATTGTGCAAGCCTATCTTGTACAAATGCCAAAGCATTTGATGCAGTCCAATATCAGAGATTACTCAGAAAATTAAAGAATTACGGTATTGACTGAGGTGGCTTAGTTGTATTCATGATTTTTTTAGTAGCAGCAGAAGAATGTTGTCATTCATGGCCCCAGTCCGCAGTGGAATCCCCAAGGCAGTGTGCTGGGACTGACATCTTTCATCTGCTATATTGATGACATGCCCGGAGCAGTTAAGCAGCTTAATAAAACTGTTTGCTGACTATACCAAGCTAGTTCTCAAAGATAGCTTCAGATGAAGATGAAGAACAACTACAGACATACCTCAACAATCTGAAAGACTGGTCAGACATTTGGCAGCTGTTGCTGTTTTTGTTTGCATATCCCTCTCGATAGGAGTGGCCACAGATGTGGTTACGTAGACTACAGTTCGATTTATGAACACTATATAGTTATAATTTTAATCCGCAATTATTGATTAGCTAAATATATTGTCCGAATACAGTTCAATAATAATAACATAAACACTGTTCAGCACCAGAGTGCATGAATAATTATGTATAAATACGGTTCTGATTCAGGATATCAGTTAAAAGCGGTTACTGTTGATTAATGTTGTTGTGGAAGCTGGTTAAAGAGGAAGCCTCTACCGCAGTGGAGATTGTAACTTAGTTTTGTAGTTATACGTTCCAATTCACATAGTAATGAGAAGTTGTTAGGTAGTAATCCAGCCCTGACTAGACTTGTACAGTCGATAATAAGTTTTACGAGGTGATCTATGCTGGAGATATATTTCCAGGAATTCACGCCAAGGTGGTCGATGATGGTTTTCTTGAGTAGTGATAAATATTGATATCTATACTGATGGAGTGCACCACAGTGTAGCAAGCACTGTTGATAATCTTCAGAACTCAACTGACAGAGATGACATGTGGGGTTCACAATGTTTTGGTTGAATATACTTAGTGTGCTTGTACTAGGTAGGTTCCTGTGATGACCCTGGCTTTAATGGCACTACGTTTTACATCCCTGTTGTCATTGTCTACAGTGTGCACGGATATTGGCATTTCCCAATACAAAAGTTTTTAATGTTGCAGTTTTGAAGTGTACCTTTGTTTTCACATGCAAACTGTAAGTCCTCATTCCATTGGCTGTCCATGGCAGATTTTACTACTAATTTCCATTTTAACCTTAAGGGTAGATTCAGAATAAGCTCTTGGATGTTTGATAAGTTGTATCTCTCTAGCAAATTCTTAATATAAATAAACCAACTGCCCGATTTTGGAGCTACATTTAACACATCCAAATGGAAAACCATACATTTGGATAGATCGAGCATACAGCCATACAAAAAAGCCATCGAGTTACCATAAAGCATGCAAAAAAAGTAAAGGTATAACACACGAAGAGACCACATGCGAAAAAGATCTTGGTGTCTATGTTGACAAGGGACTGTTCAACAATCATGCAGAAACAGCGGTCAACAAGGCCACCAAATACCATCTAGAATATGGAAACGTGGTATAGTCTCCACTCTACAAAAAAGATGTGCAGCTCCTTGAAAACGTTCAGTGACGAGCAGCAAAAATTATTCTAGTGTTCAGTGACATAGCTACCATATGAAGATCAACTAAGAATGCTCAACCTTCCAAGTTTAGTATATAGACGACTACACTGGGACCTCATCGAGGCATGCAAATCACACGATATGTGCAATGTGAATCGGGAGCAACTACTGCCTTCAGATATATAGTTGAGCGTACGAGATGCAACAGCTACCAGCTCATTAAGCAGCACCTGCAGTGATACCAGGAAGTGTTTCTTTAGCATAAGAGTAGACAATTATTGGAACAGCTTACCTGACCGTATAGTATCAGCTCCGACACGCAACATGTTTAAAGAAAGGCTGGACAAGCACTATCATGAGCACCTACACAACCCAGTTCCCGATTTCACCTGCCTGTATCCAATCAGTTAAACAGACTAATGAAACCCAGGTTCAAGAGGACAATAAAAAATCTGTTACATGCGAACTACCCTAGCCAGCAGAAGAGAATATGTATATGTATGTATTATATCATGACCTCCTTCAAAGGCGAACCCCATCATGCATAATATTAATTAATTAGACCAGGCTAAGTTGAAAATTCACTAAAATCTCAAGCTTTAATCATTATCAATATCGTTATTTAGTAAGTTATTAGTGCTAGCATTGCCATTATTTTACCATCTCCCGTATAATTATCCTAGCCATAATTTATGTATGAAAGTTTATAGCTCATCACAGGTGTAGTTAATAAACATTAATTAAAAGCTTAGATCCAATATATAGGCAGACATTTGATTATTAGGACATACTTCTTAATGCATAGTATTTGCGGTGTGGTGAATTTATGGTGTAGTTAAAGTTATCCTGAAGCAATAACATTAGGAAAATATTTGAAAATTTCAGTGGCGATCGTCTTCTTCTGAGCCCCCATTTTAGTTTGATTTTTGGAGCCGCCATTATTTGGGATTCTATTGTTCTCGCTGTCATGCCAAGTCCGGTATCAAACCGTTCTCATAACGCTAATGATAGTCATTGTACTGTTGGCCTTTGAGGTGAGCTGATCTACCTGTATAGCGGTGTAGTAAGCATATAGTAGTTTGATTCCAAATGTGTATTTCCTATCGTAAGCGCGAAACGTGCTAAGCTAGATATTTTTATAAAAATTTGACTGATAATTGTTGTTGACGATAGCAGCAACAACATTCCTTCAATTTATTTGCAAAATACTCACCAGAAAATGTAAGTTCTACTATCTAATGTTTGGAAAACCATTTGACCTGAAATCATTGCTGCAACAACTTCCAACCAGATTGCTTTCAAAATAATCAATGGGACTATCAATGTAATAACACATTCTGATGATATTTCGAGTAATTCGATTGACAGTCGTTGCTGACTAAATCAGCACCAACTTTATCAACTTGCTCCCAGAATAATCATTGCCTGGTTTTCAATGTGGTTAGTTAACATATGTACGTACAATTCAGTAGACCTGTGTCGTATACGTTGCCAAGATCAGACATGAAATCTGTTCAAAACTGGTCAGTAAGTAGGAAAACATGTCACTGCATGACAGCTCGTGCATGCGCTTCGCTGACCTGCTCATGTATGTAAATATATTGCACGGCGGATCTCTATTACATTTATGACACAGGTCTAGCTAATTGTACAAACATGCATTAGCTAACGATATTGGCAGCTCGAAACTAAATATTCTGAAAGAATTTGATAACGTTGTTGCTACCTTAGTCAGCAACGACTCGATCGAATTGCTAGAAATATATATATATATATATATATATATATATATATATATATATATACACCTGTGCAAAAGTTAAGCACCAGCAAAAACAATAGAACGTAGAAACATGATGGTACAACTAGGCTGCCATACTTTTTGTCCCCGCGTTAGCTGACATAATTCCAAGTACGAAATGCACATGCATGCATGACTTCACGCCGCTTGATGTCCGTGCGTGGCGGGAAACAGCACACGTGTTCAGTTATGTAAAAGTCCAGTTTGAGGTGTGTAGAACATTACATACAGATTTAGGCGACAAGATTAGGAATTTTGTGTTCATGACCGTGGTTGATTTGTACAGAGAGAATTAGCTCTTGATTGTGAACCGCTATGGCAAGACGAAGGTTAAGTGATCGTGTGAAATGGCAAATCATAGGCATGCATACCACTGGTATGTCATGCAGAGAGATTGGCAGACAGCTGAACATTAACCATACTGTAATCAGTCGTTTGATTGCAAAACATGGGCAAACTAACGAGGTGAAGGACAGGCCTAGATCTGGAAGACCGAAGAAGACTACTGCCCGTGATGATCGAGCCCTAGTACGCCTTGTTAGGAGATCTCCATTCACCAACAGCAGAGTGCTCAGCCAGCAATGGGAAACGCGCAATAGAGTGTCAATGTCTACCGTCAAAAGGAGACTGTATGCTGCTGGCATGAAAGCTAGGAGACCTGTCAGACGTCCTCTCCTCACTGCACACCACAAAGAGGAGCGTCTGAGGTGGTGCAACGAAAGAAGACACTGGAACATGAGATCCTGGAGACGGGTACGCTGGTCCGATGAAAGTCGGTTCCTGCTTCATGCCACAGATGGTCGAACTCGTGTATGGAGGTCCAGACGCACGGCGTACGACCAACGTAACATCATGGAAGAAGTTCCATTTGGTGGAGGTTCCGTTATGATATGGGGGTGCATCTCATTTGATTGTAAGCTGGATCTGTTGACTGTACCTGGAACACTAAATGGACAAAGATATCAAGATTCCATACTGGATAGAGTTGTGGTCCCTCATTTTGTAAATCATGCACCTGGAACCCACCCTATATTCATGGATGACAACGCCCGACCACATCGTGCTAGAGCTGTGCATCAATACCTCCGCCAGAATGCCATTGAAACCATACCATGGCCAGAAAGGAGCCCTGACATGAACCCTATTGAGCATATCTGGGACATTCTGGGAAACATGGTGAGAAGGAGGGATCCTCCTGTGCAGAACCTACAGGAATTAACAGACGCACTCCATCTTGAATGGCAACGAATACCACAATAGCGTATCAGTCGTTTGGTGACCAGCATGAGACGTCGTGTCCAGGCCGTCATCCAGGCACAAGGTGGATATACCCGGTATTAATAATGACAGTCTCAAACTCGTGCACAGATGTTAAACTTCGTTTTCAGACACCATTAATGACAATCTAGCCACGTGTGTCAACTGTAGGGCAATAGTTGTCAGTTGTGTCAACGTAACCATATTCAGGCCTCGTTTTCAAGTTCAAACAAAAACATACAGTGTTTCCCCACCATCATAATCAGCATTCCTCTAGTTGCATTATTACCTCTTGCACTAAGATGGATGGGTACATAAATGTTTATGCTATTGCTTTCTTCATAGCACATGAATATACCCTCGCATGTGCGTAAAAATAGGGTGGTGCTTAACTTTTGCACAGGTGTATATATATATATAATGTGTTACTACATTGAAAATTCTGCTCATTATTTTGAAAACAATTTGGTTGAAAGTTGTTGCAGCAATGATGTTCAGTCAAATCATTTTCAAAACGTTAGCTAGTATTTTCTGCAGATTATTTGACAAATAATTTGAAAGAAAGTTGTTGCTACTATCGCCGGCAACAAATATCAGTCAACTTGTTATAGAAATATCTAGGCTATCACGTTTCACATCAACCATAGAAAATACACAATTAGAATCGCTTACTACACATCTTGGACACCAACAGTACACTGACTAGCATTAGCATTACGGGAATGGTTTTATACCAAGCATTGCACAGAAATGAGAACAACAGAATCCCAAATACTGGCTCCTGCAAATATCAAAGTAAAATGGCGACTCAGAAGAAGACGATCGTCACTGAATTTCTATAAATATTTTCTAATTTTAATGCTTCAGGATAACTTTAATCGACATCTTGAATTTTCCGAAAAATGGCTGGAAATCGTTTAAAACACTATTCCTCATTGAGCTTCAGAATCTATATACAGAATTTTAGTCTGTTAATTTTTCAAGCAGCCATCTTGGACTTTCCGACAATATTGGGAAATCAGTTAAAAGGCTACTCCTCATTAACCATTTGGCCGATATCAACCAAACTCAGCTGGAAGGACCCTTGTGGCTGGTGCACTTTGACAAAACTTGTACATACAGAATTTTGACTGCTTGTTTTTTTTGTGTGGCCAGCTTGGATTTTCCAAACAGTGGCAATTTGTTTAAAATGCTACTCCTCATTGAAGGATTGATCCTATAGTGGTAGCATCTAGCCATTCTATTCCGAATTTTGATAGGTCAATGTTTTGGCAGCCATCTTTGATTTTCTGAAAATTTTCTGAAAAACAATCTAAAAATGGTACTTTGTAATCAATGCCCCTATTTCAACAAAACTTGGGTGTAATGATCCTATGATGGTAGGTAGGCTTCAACATATCAAATGAGAATCTTAGATGTCAAATATTTTTGGTGGTCATCTTGGATTTTTTTTAACTTAACCATCATGTCTATTTAAATGCAAATGGTTCAAATGCTAATTGGCCAGGTGAGCGTCACAGGCCCTTGGGTCTCTTGCTCTAAAATACTCTTCTTTACAATTAACGTTATTTCACGATGCTACTGGCATGACTGAGATTCTGGCTTTAGATAGCAATTATTTTTTATTTTTACTGCAGAGTATGGTCTTGAAAGGATTAACACGCTTTGTCTGGTAATGGATGTACATTTTTGTATGCAATTAAACATATAAGGAATTTTTTTAATTCTACAATGAGTCAGAGCAGGATTTTAAACACATGTTTTAATGAAACAATGTGCTTTAATTATTTTACTAAATGTAGATATCACGCTTGTTTCTCATATAGCTGCATGCATATCGTTTATGACATAAAAAGTGGCAAATATGAATGTTTTTATGCATCCGCATTGCACTAAATTTTTTTACAATTTGAGGAGCAATTTCATTAAAGTAATGTTTTCTGTTTATTTCAATACATACTTTATCACGTCAAAGTGTTTTGAGTCATTTTAAACAAGCATTCTGTAAGTATTGCTTTGCACCCTACCTGGTGATATAAATTTTTAGAATTTGACAGTCAAAAAATCCATTAAAAATTGACAAAAGCAGCTGAAACTCGAACTTGATCTGTAACTTCTCATAACATAGCAATAAACTAAGTTTCAGTTATATATGGTGAAGGAGAATGAAAAAGTCTTGAAAGCTGATATGTTTGTATTTCATAAGTCAAAAGGGAACATAACTCCATTAAAAAAATGACGCAAACGCTTGAAACTTGAACTTGGTCTGTAATTTCTCGTTGAATATCTTGAGACTGCGAGAAAAAGGGCGGAAAACTAATATTTTTCCTATTTCATAAGTCGAAAGGGGGCATAACTCCATGAAAAACTGACAAAAATGTTTGAAACTCAAACTTACTCTGTAACTCCTTATACTAAAGCGATGCACCAATTTTCGCTTAAATATCTTGGAGTGCGAAAAAAAGTGCGGAAAGCTGATATTTTTCATATTTCCTAAGTCGAAAGGAGGCATAACGCCATCAAAAATTGACGCATACGCCTGAAACTCGAACTTGGTCTCGAACTTCTCATAGCAAAGCAATGTAGCAATTCTCAGTATAATATCTTAAGACTGCGAAAAGAAAGTGTGGAAAACTAATATTTTTCATATTTCATAAGTCAAAAGGGGGCATAACTCCATCAAAAATTGACGCGTACTCCTGAAACTCGAACTTGGTCTGTAACTTCTCATAACAAAGCAATCTACCAATTCTCAGTTGAATACCTTGAAGGACTGCGAAAAAAAGTGCGGAAAAACCAACTGCGACAGATGGACAGACTGACGGGCGGACGGACAGACGGAGTGCAAACCTATAGTCCCCCCAGTTTTACCGGTAGGGGACTAATAAAGAAATCATTACTCATGTCCATGTTAGCGCAGAATTGCCCTATTGCGCGGGACTGACGTTAACTCTAGTTAGTGAGATATACGTTGTACCAGTGTTTAAATTATTGTTTTTGTAATTTTTTTGTCCTTTGCCTTTCAGCACGGTATCGAACTTTAACGAAATGGCAGCCAGCACTGCGAAGATCAGTGGCAGTAAGATAACAAATTACTTTGATAACAGCTTCACTTCAGGGAATAATGACACATATTCAGGTACCTATATAATGGAACTTTCCATTTTTAGCTATGCCCCCCCGCCCATCTCTAGCTAAGCTTCACCCACACCTCGCTCATGTTGGGATTGGTCGATCTCTGAACTGCCTGACTATCAATTTCCAGAAAACTCTACAGGTAAGCTATTGAAGATTTTGGAACTAATTTGACTGGGTGTCCCAGCAACGGCATCCAGTCAAATTAATTTCAAAGTATTGATCAGCATGTTTATTGAATAGTAGAGACATACAATTCGGACGTGTCAGACTATTAAGAGTTAAAGACGGGCCATATAGGATCATTTATGACAATGATTATGACATCATCCTACATGCCGCTTAGCTGATTATGATGTCATATGACATTAGATTGATAGATGGATACTCTGGAAAGGTGAATTATAATGATTGCAGTACTTAGAACATGTAGTCCATAGGCTTGTGTATATTTGTGGAATTTTTTGCTGGATTTTTGGCAAATAGGCTTAAGCCACTCTAAATAGTACAAAGATAAAAAAATTTCATTTTTGCCATTTTTTTCATTAACCTTCATAGCCGCCATCTTGGATTTCAAAATGGCCACCACTCAAACTATTTTTGTCAGCATCTCGCTTATTAAGCCTGGCTATGCACATAATTTTAGTGGCTAAACCTAGGTTTTTGGGGCCAAGGATTTAGATAATGCCGTTAAAAATTTGATAGAATTGTAGCCATCTTGGATTTCAAAATGGCTGCCAACAAATTTTTTTTTTCAATATACTCTTTTGCTATATTTATCGTGGTTCAGGCACATTTGCCAAAAATCTAACAAAAAATTCCACAAATACACACAACCCTATGAACTACGTAGGTAGGAAAACTATCTATGCCCTATGAACAGCTACAAGTCAAATCGCAAGATGATATCATGACTGGTAGTCAGGGATTTAGAATGTCATTTCCAATTGTGGGTGATTCATTATTGCAACATCTATCTGTATCACCTTCACAGTTGCAAGGGTTCTGTACACACTACACTGGCTAATATACAAGAACACCTTGAACACAAAGTGACTGAATCTCTGCCAGCTCCGCCGCAGCCACATCTCACCAATTGCAGAATGGAGACTGGTGCAGGTGGAGCTGCCGACATCACCGGTGTTAAATGACTGTCAACATTTGACCAGCCTAACTTGGATTGAGCCTTAAAGGTTCCAGAGTGAGATCCTGTCGCCATATATTTGCTTGCAGATGTGCACGCCGAATATGCTCCCTCCAGGCACCTGCAGTTGGTGGCAAGTTTTCAACACCCTGATCAGGTTTCAACTGGCGGAACATTTGATTTCAATCAAATTTGGCTGAAAGCATCCTATGGTCATAGGTTATAGAACCTCTATTCAGAATTTTGATTCGTAAATATTTTGTGTGAAAAACTTAGATTTTATTAAAAATTTACCGGAAATTGTCAAATTGCTTCTTCTTAGAATTTTGACCGATTTCAACCAAATTGGGCTGAAAGAATCCTATGGTCATAGGATCTAGAACTTCCATTCAGAATTTTGTTTGCGTAAATATTTTGAGTGAAAATCCTAGATTTTATTAAAAATCCACCGAGAATTGTCAAATTGCTTCTTCTCCTTACCCTTTTGACCGATTCCAATAAAATTTGGCTGAAAGCATCCTATGGTCATAGGTTATGGAACCTGCATTGAGAATTTTGATTCGTAGATATTTTGGGTGAAAATCCTATACTTTATTAAAAATTTACCGGAAATTGTCAAAACACTGCTTCTCCTTAGTTGCTTGACATATTTCAAACAAATTTGGCTAGAGTGACCCTATCAAGGTAGACTAGAATTTCTATTCAGAATTTTGATTGGTAAATTTTTGGGGTGGCCATCTTGGATTTTCCGAAAATTATCCATCATATCTATTTAAATGCAAATGGTTCAAATGTTAATGGTCCAGGTGAGTGCCACAAGCGCTTGGGCCGCTTGTTCACGATATACACCTTTGCTGCTTTTGTTGTACCTTTTCTTCGTTCTCGTGTAGCTTCTTTCCGTGATGTACTTATGGTATAATTATCAAATATGACGCGAACCTGCTCATAGCCATAGCCCCTATTTTTTATAATCTGCACATAGGATGTACCGAGTTCCCTACAATCCCTAAAGTTCTTAACTGACATAAGTTCCTGGACAACTGCCATTCCATTAATTATGAAACACGATTTTAATATCGGTATATGTAGTTCCATCTCTAAGCGTTCATTTGGATGCTTTGTTACCGCATCCTCATCAGGAATCACAAGACTTTCTAGAAGTGCTATCATCTTACTCTTGTCAGTTGTTGGATGAATAGATCCATCAGGCTGAAGGAGAACTTTATTTGTATATGATAGTTCATGCGAACCTATCACTTCTTCAAGGTCTACTCTTTCTCTTGATGATCTTGCTATTACAAGAAGTTGGGCAAAGAGAGATGTTGTCTTGAGGGGCAGAACTTCACTCCCTGATTTCACAGTTAGATCTTTGCCAGCAGAGTTCCATGACAACTGGTTTAGCTTCGTCATCTTTGACCACATGTTTTGGTCACATTTTAGTCTCTACTACAAATGACTTGAATGCTTTTAAGTCAAACTTCTCTGTATTGAGGATTGCCACCTAGACGTTCAGTGGTATAACCTTATTTGCTATCAATTTGAACATTGTACTTGAACGTCCCTCCATTCCTTTACCCGTGAAGAATATTACATTTCGCTAGAATTGCTTTGAGACGGAGAATACAGTCTTCTTGGTAGTTTACCTTATATGTGAATAAACCATGATGCACGCCTGTTGTTGGTGGTGATACTTCTGCTAAACGGTCCATCTCCTTTGAGATTTGTGACAATTCTGGGGCAGTGAGGCAGAACTTGAGTAGTGTTGCAGGCATGGAAATTATGCCACATATTCCACCATGCCCCTTAACCCATTTATTCAAGTGCTCCATCGCCTGGTCAACACTTATTCTTGTGAATGCTACTGTGTTGCTAGTATTCACCGTGAATGCTCCATTAATGAACTCATTCCATATATCTGGTTCCGTGAACTCGAGCTTCTGCATTCGGGATAGGTACTCTGGAATATGTCTCGCATATTTCAAGTGATCGTGAGAAAAAAAGAGCACAAAGCCTTTCGAGTGTGGCCAAATAGAGATGCCAGTCACCATTCCTTGTAGCCCGCAAGAACCAGGGATGGGGTCAATTCCATTTTATCAATTCCAATTCCACCTCAATTCATTTTATCAATTCCAATTCCGTTTCCACATAAATTAATTTTATCAATTCCAATTCCACCCAGAAAAGTTAAATTCCAATTCCATGTGATAAATTCCAAGTCCAATTCCAATTCCATACCAGTATTTACTTGAGATCAACATTGTTATATTTTAACCATTTAGTGGCCAAGAAAAACTATATTTATCATTAGCAAATGTCCATTTGGAGGATAAGAGAAGACTAATTTTTTTAATTTAACAATCCAATGACTGGCTCAGTTATGGAGTCAGTCATTCCACTCTTAAATTTTCAAAAATAGTCTTTTAGCATACATATAATCCTTCCTCAAGACCAGTGCAGAAGGCATTTTTGGTTGGCTTCCCCGTTAATATTTAAAACAAGTAGAATAAAAATTGTTGTTGCCAATAGGTAGTTATATCTTTCAGTCAAATCATTGTCCAAAAAGTCAACATTCAGCAGATCTTATTTTTAGTTTATTTGACCTACGTATAACTTAATGCCCAGTTTTTTCAGATGAATATGACTAACGGTTAATGCCATGTCTAATTATTATAGATACAGGTATATGTAAACCTTGCTATTTAAATGTTTGCATTAAAAAGCATTAGAATACAATGGGCATAGTACAGTGCTGAGTGAGAATACTGTGCACATCTATGTAGAGTTTGAATAACACCTCTAGTCTAGGTGTCTGTGTTTTAAAAGCCGAGACATTTCACAGAGGGGGTTGCTCAATGATTCCTTTGTTATGTAGGAGGGTATAAATACAGGGCAATTATCTTGTAATGTACTGCTTTCTTTACACATTTCATTCCATGCAGATGATAGTTATTACTTTACTGAACACTATTGCTAACATCTTGATGTTTGTATGATTTTAAAGATGGCATGATTTCATAGAGATGAAAACCCATTTCCAGGGGATGCAGAATGAAATAAGTTCAAGATCAACAGCTTTGATTAAATAAAGGAGGTACAAAGCTCACATAGGATAAAAGGCTTAATTGGTCACTGGTCAGGGAGAATTGAGTTAATTCAATAATGTATTAAAGTTCATAACATTTATCAGATCTTTATTTTGTCAATTCAGAGAGCGAGAGATTTTTTTTGAAAATTTAACACTGGAATTATTGGCTCAGTTATCCAATTAGCCACTCCAGTGGTAAATTTTCAAAAATAGTCTTCCATTGGCCTGCCAATGCACATTTCTGAAACTCATTGCAGGTGTTTTGGCCGGCTTAGGTGTTAAATGGTTACGGGCTAACTTGCTCATCACTGAATTATCAGTATCTCAAATTCTAGTCTTCAAACCAAACATATAGCTAAGTTGTTAAAATTAATTTTAATAGAAACTGTTGCAGCCATAGGAGACAAAAGTATTTAGTCAATAAAGCATCTAATAACAGCTGGCATAATAAATATCATCAACCTGCATAGAGAATGAAATGTGGTAAATGGTATCATATAGATCATTTAGGATGAAATGCATTAAGGGCATATAAAGAGCAGTGTATAATTTACACATATTACATGTACATTTTATAGTCAACAATGTTCAGTAAATCTATTACAAATTATGACTGGAATTGAATTGGAATTTAGCAATTCCGATCAATTCAAATTATCAATTCCAAATCCAATTTCAATTCCGGTGTCTTACAATTTATCAATTCCAATTCCGGAGTCCTCAGGTTTATCAATTCCAATTCCAATTCCAATTCCGGAATTGAATTGGAATTGACTGATCAATTCCAATTTCAATTCCGGAATTGAATTGGAATTGACTGATCAATTCCAATTCCAATCGGAATTGGCCCCAACCCTGGCAAGAACTGTAATAATGTCATCACTTGATTCATCTACATTAGTACATCAGATTGTGGTTCTTTCTTCATCATATTTGGCAAGTTGCACTTCAAGATTGATAGATTCTATCATGGTTAGAAATTCCTTATGTGCCTTTAGAACATCTCCACGAAATGTGCAAGTATCACACAATGTTTTAGCACTCAATTGCAATGCTTTTAGGGTAATAGGATTGTCTCGAAAAAAAAGCATCCATCCGAAGACCAAAAAATGCTTGCAGAGTAATCTGATGCACCTGCACGGCTCTGTTATAATGATTCCCGATGATGATCTGTGTAGTGGTGACAGAGCTGTATATGTCTGCTTCGTGCCATCTAGACCACTGCCTTCAGTCGTTTGACATAGGCATCTGAGCGCACAGATTGCTATGTGGAAACCTGGACATAGAATCCATTTATTCTTGTAACTAGGGTCTAAATGTTCTGGTCTCAGTGCTCGCTTGTAGAGATCCATATGCAGAGTAACTATAACTGGAGTATGAGGAAGGATTATCTGGTTTAATCGCCAACAACTGATCAAGACCAGTAGCTAGAGTACACTAATCCTGTGGTGCAGCATTTATAATTGGCATTATCGTTTCCCTCTGTAATATGTCCTTATTGGATTGCTTTGAAACTTGATAGGATGACTTATGTAAATAGACGGTCATCCTAAATCTAATATGGTTACCAGTGACCATCTTGCTTTCCGAACAATAACTCCATTTCTGTTTAGAGGATCGCTTTCAAACTTCATAGGCTGGACAACGTCTGAGGAAGAAATATGTTAAAATTGAAGATGATCCAAAGTTCAATATGGCCACCAACCACCAGCAGCCATCAGTTTCTGAATGATAACTCCATGACCGTTTAGCAGATCGTTTTGAAACTTCATAGGATGACTGGTCTAGGTCTGAGGAAGAAATCGTGATTTTCTGATAGCTCTCATTCATTGGTTTGTCCTCATCGCAGGGTATAAAGTGACATTTGGAGAGCTCCTGTTGATAGTTTTGATTGGATCTAGAGCACAATCCAACATTTGCTGGCAAGTTTGTAAACGTTTTTTCAATAGTCCAGAATGTGTTGCATGTAGTGAAATGTCATTAGTACCTGTGCATCACTTATGAAGTAACATTTTTAAGTTAAATTATTAACGAGCTTGTTGATGTTTGCTATAGTAATTCTTTCATGTTAACCCTTTGCTGCCTGTAAGGCTGTAATGGCCTGGACCACCCTGCTCAATCCAGACTTTAACGGCCCAGGCCGCCCCATATATTACCAATGGCAATGACAACAACAAATTTTCCTGGAAGAGTGCTCCCCTTTAGCTACTAGCTCAGCGTTATGCAGGCATATTTATATAATGAAATACGTTACCAGTAAATGCGTTGAAGTTATTTTAAGAAGATTGGCAGCTTGCCCACCTGCCAGATGAAGTATATCGCAAAAAACTCATCACATGGCATATGGAAATTTAATTTATAATCACATAGCATTCATGATTGTCAGATATACCATTGATAAAGTATGGGGCGGTCTGGGCCGTTACAGTCTGGAGTGAACATAGACATAATCTCATTTATTTCAACAAAAATTTGTATTGATTTTGAGAAAAATATAAAATTTATGGAAAATTTGGAAAGGTATTTTAGTCCACACAACATTTCATAAATATATTAAGGCATGAAAGGGTCAATGTGCATATCAGTGCTAGAACACAACCTACATGTAACCTTATAATGCATTGATTTTTTAGCAAGCAGAAATTTATTTAACTTTTTTTGTTTTATCTATCTCCAAATACAGAAAAACAGATGCTGAGCACAGAAGCAATTTCTTCAGTTTTACCGACACCAGAATCATCACCTGTCAAGCCAGAGACAAAGAATTCCACTGTTAGTCAAATTACAACAAATACCTTATCTAGTCAAAGTAAAGTAAACATAGGGAAGCTTGCTCCTGATGCTGACCACAAGAAGAAATCTGTCACTAATATTAAAGTGAACGATACAAATGATGATGACGATGATGTTATAATTATTGAAGAGAAGACTGATGTGCCAACCTTATCATGTCGTTCACCAATCGACAGGGAACCTATCAGAGCAGTATCACAGGATAGCGCATCTCGTAGGGGACGAGGAGGGAAGAAGAGGCGTGGCAGAAAGACAAAAACATTAGAACAAAATGCTGTACTCACAGAGATGATAAAAGTGCAGACATCCAGTAGAAAAACAAAAGCGACCAAGACAACGTACGTATTTTAAAGCAATGATTTAGCCATTTCACCCTCAATTCCAAAAAATCTTGATTTCAAGGAAATTGAATAGTAAATGTGGTCAATTATATTAAAAACAATTTGACTTTTAAATGTTGTTGTTGTTTAAAGAAGCATTGTTTTCAGACTAGTCATCAAAACATTCATGTCTGCTAGAGTTGCGCTATGGTTTGATATTTCAATACATAACGCAATTCAATAAATTTTTAATTTATAAGAAAAATTCAACATATTGAATATTTTGAAATTAACTTGACTGGAAGCTGTTGCTGCCTTAATGCAGTAACAGTTTCCAGTCAATGTAATCTCAAAATATTCAACATTAACTGTTTTATGCTGGTTTGCATTGATGATGTTGCCACTTGTACCAATGCGCATATGGATCTAATCCCATGCCACCCACCCATTTGCTACCAAGTATTCTTCCAACATTTGAACATACAATATATCAGTCTTTTGCAATTGTTATGCACCATGTATCACAACATTTCTAGGGCATTATTAGGCATCACTAAAGCCTAATTTCTCATAATAAAATTATATTATCATGATTATTGCCAAGCCCATAGCGAAGCGGATGATCTCGACATAGCGATCCAAATGACATCCTGCGTGACATGAATTAGGTAATGGTTAAAGTTTTTCAATGGATATTTAATTTGTCAAGAACTTATCCAATCGCATTAAAACTTTAGAACATGGATCTATACCATCATTGCATCCAGTCTCCATCATAGCTGAAATTATTAAAAAAAAATTTCCATATTTTTTACAGAGGTTGGACTTAGTTTATTTTGCAACAAGAATTAGGTAAATCTTAATTTTTCAATGGGCATTTAATTCAAGGACTTATCCGATGCTAGTAAAACCTTATTTATTTGGTCTATACGATCATTGCATCCAATTTCAATCATAATTTAGATGATTTTCAAAATTGTTCCATATTTTTACCGGGTTTTATCTTAGCTTATTTTACAACAAGAATTAGGTAAATGTTGAAGTTTTTCAATGGTATTTGAATTTATCATGGGCTTATCCAATCCCAGTGAAACTTTACAGATTTGTTATATATCATCATTGCATTAAATTTCCAGCAAAATTAAAATGAATTTAATGTATTTTCCATACTTTTACATGTTTTGGACTTTGTTTCTGTGTGATTTGTCTACTTTTCAAGAATTGGAAGAATGTTAGAGTTTTGATTAGATATTTAATTTATCTATTATCTGTTATACTATTTTAAGAAAACATTGTTTTTCTATACTGCCACACATGATGTGTGATATGTGGGAAAACTAAAGGGCTCAACACGCGGGACGCAGTCCATCTAGTGTTAAAAGTAATTCGAGTGATGCCTGCTTATTTCAATCAAACATTCCAAAGAATTCTGAGTTGCTATACCCCGCTTTGACCTCAAAATTAATACACTTCCTTAGGACCCCAAGGGCAACCAGCCACCCAAGTTTGGTCAAGATCCTCTAATTAGAGTTATCTTGTCAGACATTCTTGTCGAGCCCTATGCCAATGGGGTCCATCATGCGGTGTGCACAAAAAATTAGCTACGTTTTCTGTTTTTTCAATCGACATGCAATTCATCCATGGCCGATCCAATCTCAATAATGTCAATAAAACTTTACACATTTGCTCTATGCTATCCAGTAGATCTATCATAAAGAAAATGATTTTCAGACTCTTAGATTTTGTGTTTTGGAATTTATTTTATATTTTATTGGACTTGTCCTCATTGTTTGTAACCGTGTCGCTAACATGGGGTGCTGGTTGTTCTTGTTCACGTTCTTAAGAAATTTTTTTAATAACTCTGGTTCGACTTGAGGGATGTTCTCCAAACATGAATGGAAGCTAACCTGTCGGTCCCAAAACGTGTGCCATTCTCCTTCGATCAATACTCACCATTCTGTTACTTCTGATATACAGCTGACCTTGACAGCGGCTCTAGGATTATAGACTTAGAAAGCTTTACCGACTCCTGGGAACCGGGTACCCGGCTCCCAACTGCCGAGTACCCGTTTACCATAGAGCTCATTCTTGTTTGCATAGCAACAAGAGCAATACATGCTTTTTGCATTAAGGATTTTAGTGTTTTAAAATAATCTAAGTCTTTAATCAGTGATAGTTTGTGTGTTCTGAAAGGATTAACTAAGGACTATGGAGAATACCGCCCAAGACAACCAGGTTGTATTGTTCTTTATTATCCATAGTTAAAAAAGACTTAGGTCTCTAAATTTCGTTGTGTCGCATGTTCCAATTTCTGACCCCATAGAATCTGGGACGTGTGCTAACAACGATATATGCCAGACGATCGCCTTCTTTAACCCCAACAGGCGATCGGCAGATATGAAAATAGGTGTTTGCTACGGTATTTCTAACACAAATATCGGCTGACGTCGTTCTCCGTAGAATCCGAGCGGGTGGCGTCACACCCGGTCGCTCGGATGTTTATGTGAAGAAAAATTTTTTCATTAATTCGCGCATCTTATTCTGGGTGCTGCGTACTAAAAATGGTACCGGAAACTTTAGAATGATCATGTTTACGTGCGATCACGATCGGTTTGCAATGATCGGTGGTTTCAAAATTCTTGAGTAGATGTGTGGTCTGCGGTTTTACCGTGTGAGACAGCAGTTTGTTATACATTTTGTTGTTTTCTTCACATATCGTGCTGCTTTCGTTAGGAGTATAATTTATATTGATTAGTAAATATACCCTGAATGCTATGCGATATGATTCCTGGAGCCGTTACACATCCGGGAGGATCTATTATGGGTGTGTTGTGCCCGCCGCGTACTTGTCGTCATAATCAATGCGATCGTTGTTGTAACGTGGCAGGGTGGGGTGCGGGGAAGTTACGGTTAATTTATGAGTCAAAATATTTGAAAATTAATTGTCTGCCTTCCATCCGGGTCTCGTTCCGCTTGTTTATTGTAGGTTTGTGCTTATTTTATAGGCCAAGCCAGCCCCGCCATCATGTGACGACTGCCATAAGTTTGTCCGTGTAATGTTCAAGGACCATGTCTGTTTTAGGGGTGCCCTGTGTAATATAGATCATAGGTGTAATGTTTGTGCAGTGTGGTCCGTCGAAACGATGGTTAAGTTCCTTGCCCAGAAGGACTTGGCTGGGTCTGACGCGGGGTCAGGCGGTCCGAGAGGAAATCGTGGAGCGCCCGGTTCGGCCGGTGGGGGTGCTCCACCTCCCCAGCTGGAGGTGGCGGAGATGGCACCGCCGGCGTGGTTTGGTCCGGCTATGCAGGGTTTTCTGCATAGCGTTCTGCCCACGCTGGTGTCGTCCCTGCTACCAAAGGTTGGGGGGGCAGTTTCTCCCCATGCCTGGTACGGATCCTGTCCTCGGACAGGATTCTGGACTGGTTACCGAGGGGGCCGTCTCGTACGGCCCCCTGGCGGTCCCGTCTGGCTTCGGCCAGATGGGTTCTGTCTCTCTGCGGCCACCTCCGGGTGGTCCAGTAGCGGTGGCCGGTCCGTCAGGTGTGGGAGCCGTCCGCCAGGACGGCTCCACGGTTGACTCGTCTAGTGACGGCTCTTCGGAGTCTGAAGACGAGGAGGCCGAGGAGGAGAGGTTGCTGCGGCCAGTGAAGCCGCAGGTGGAGAATATGGAGGTTGATTCCATCCTGGACGGAACCGGCCTCCATTTGTCTGGTTTGGCGCAAGCCAGGTCAGCGGCTCCGCCTGCGGCTGAGGCCAATCCGTTACCGTGCACCGGTTCCGCGCGGCTTGGTTTGTCACCAGCCGTCAGGGGAACCGGTGTGCCGGGCCAGGCGTGGTACTCACCTATCTCGCCTGGTCCGGCAGCCGGACGTGGGGTGCCGTTGGCGGCCGTGTCCGGCTGTGGTTCCGCGACTGTTACGGGTCCGTACGGTTTTCCGTGCGGACCTACCCCATGGACCGGAGTGTTTCATGGGGTGGCGGCGGAACCGTGTGGTAGCGGAGTGCCTGGCGTGTCAGCCGTGGCTCCTTGCCGGGAGGCCGTGGCTGGCAGACCCGTGAGCACGTCAACGGGTGACGTGTTTGTGGGGGTATCTTCTTCGGAGATAGATTGGTCAGATGCTCTGGTGTGGCTAGCCAGAGTGGACCCGTCTGTGGTTTCGGCCACGGCCGATGAAGATGCGCCCCGTCCGTCGGTTGCGTCGATTAGGACGGGGATTTTGCCCGCGGCCCGGATCCAGTCAGTGGGACTGGATCCACGGTTCATTGATTTGTTGGATGCTATTTATAGCAAACAACTAATGACCAAGGGTCAGCTCCCTGCGGCCTCCAGGGAGGTGCGGGCAAGATGTCGTATTCCGCGGGGTGAATACGATAGGTATGGTGTAGTCCCGTCGGTCACGGAGGATGACCGATGGGTACTGGGCGTCCAGAGTGCAGGGTCGGGTGGTCCCGGTCCGGCACTAGTGGATAAGTCCCAGGTACACCAGGAAGAAGTCCTGGCCCTATGCGATGAGGGTGTGAGGGCAGCGATGAGCGCTGTCAATCACTCTTATCGTCTACTTCAGTCGGTGTGGGCTGAAGCGGGGGCAGGCCACCCTGTGCCACCTGTGGCGCTATCGTGTGTTAATGACGGCTTGGTGCTGTCAATGGACGCATTGGCAAGGGTGCAAGCGCGAGTGACGAAGTCCAGGAGGCAAATGGTCATTGACCATATGCGTCCGGCTACGGCAGTCAGGGAACGTCTTCTTGGGACGCCCCTGACAGGGCCTAGCATCTTTGGTGGCCAAGCGCGGGCCATCTTAGAGGACACCGCCAGTATTGCGCAGAATCGGTTAGCGGTAAATCTGCAGCTAGAGCTAGTGCGGCAAGCGCACGCACTAGGGGCTGTGGGCAAACCGCTAACGGGACAGCCTTCAAAGAAACAGAAGAAGCATAAGAGCAAGGCGAGAGCCAGGCCTGTTGCGACTTCTGTTTCGGCTGGGTTCTCGGAGCCGCCGCCGGCGAAGAAACCCAGGAAGGTTGTAGAGGCGCCTACCCTCCCCAATGTTGCTCCTGACCGCCCTAGAGGTGGGAAGGGCAAGGGTAAGGGTAAGGGTAAGGCCTCAAAGGGCAGACAGAAGGGGCCGAAGCGTACCTGAGGGTACGCAAGCTCCCTTCATATCCGCCTGGACCGCACCTGTGCGACAGGAACAGCGGTGCCAGTTATACCCGTTGTGCCTAGAACGAAATGGTTCTCACTCTCTCTCGTTAAGAAAGAGGGGGGGGGGGGGGGCGGACTGCGAGCCGGACAACCCCGTTAGACGTCGAGGCGTCTATGGTGGGTGGAAGGCTCATGCGTTTCGTCGAGGCCTGGCGAGGTGTGACGTCAGACAGTCTGGTCCTGGGATGGTTATCCCAGGGTTACATGCCGGAGTGGTGGGACTTTCCGCCACAAAATCTGTCTTTGGCACCTGTCTGGACACCCGTACCAAGGGAGCCAGACAAGTTAGAAGCCGTTCAAAAGGAAGTGTCGGGTTTGCTTCTGAAGGGAGCAATAAAACCAGCAAACCGGAACACTCCAGGCTTCTATTCAAACATGTTCCTTGTCCCCAAGAGCACAGGGGGATGGAGACCCATACTCAATCTCAGGCCATTAAATTGGTTTATCCATACGCCTCGGCTCCAGATGGAAACGCCGAGGTCGGTAATGGCGGGATTGAGGAAAGGAATGTGGTGTGTATCGATCGATCTGAAAGATGCATATTTCCACATTCCGATGAATCGGAGTTGGCACAGGTTTCTGAGATTTGCGTTTCAGAATCAAGTATGGGAGTTTACAGTTCTCCCGTTTGGCCTGTCGACAGCTCCGAGGGTTTTCACAAGGGTGGTCCTTGCGGTGACAGCGTTTCTCAGAAAAGAGAACGTGGCGCTACACACCTACATAGACGACTGGCTGCTCAAGGCAGACTCGGCAGCCAGGTTGAACGTGGATACTGCTCTGACTCTGAAGTTACTTTCAGATCTAGGCTGGATAGTCAACGAGGAGAAATCCGAGTTGACGCCCACTCAACATTTCATTTATTTGGGGATGCGATTCGACCTCGAGGAGGGCAGGGTTTACAACACACGTGTCATGCG